>JAWNNF010000019.1:0-600000 GCA_035043025.1 Drosophila villosipedis | reverse complement strand
TGTGTAGCGACTAAATAAATGTATAAATAAATAAACAAAATTTAAACAAATATTAATCACATTAAATGAGCAGCTAATTAAATGCATAAGTAAATGATATTAAATTAAATACATAATATTAAATTAATTAAATAAAATAAAATAAATACATAATAATAAATTAAATAAAGAATAATAATTTAAATAAATAATAATAAATAAATCTTGCAAATACTTGTTATTTTTTTAAATATTTGAATTTTATTTTAAATTATATAAAAATAATGCCGTTTACTTTAAATTATATAAAAATAATACCGTTGATTCTGCTCACTCTCTCTACTAATTATTAATAATCTTATCTTGAGATTTGTGCTTTTTGACAGGGCTATATCAATCAGTCAATCAACTTGAAATTTTTCTTGTTTTTTTTTTTTTTGTTGCTTTAAGCTGGATACTGGTTACTGTTTTTGTTTTGCTGCATCAATCGAACAATTAATCAATCAATAAATTTGATCTGCGCAATAAATCAAGATGAGTTTTTTGGTTTTAGTCTGTTTTGTTCAATCAATCAATTATCATATTATGAGTTCTGTTTCTGTTTTGCTGCATCAATCAACCATATGAGTGTACTACTTTTGTTCTGTTCTGCTCAAAGATTCAATCAAACAATTTTAACTGCTCAATTAAACAATCCACGTGCTGTTTTGGTTTTAGTCTGTTTTGTTCAATCGATCATCTTATGAGTTATATTTTTTGATTCTGTTCTATTCGGCAGTGTTCTGCTCAATCAATCAATCAGCTAATTCTCTACTCACCTGCTTTAATCTGTTTTGTTCTTTTTCTGTTCTGCTCAATCAATCAGCCATTTTTTTACTCACCTGTTGCTGTTGCTGCTTGTGTCACATTACCAGCTCCACTTCCTCCTCCTCCTCCTACTCCACCACCGAGGAGTGCCTTGCGTCTCTGTGCTTGAATTTGTTGTTGTCGCTCCTTTTCCTCCTGCTGCTGCAGTTGACGCTCCTCCTCTGCGAGGATCGCCCTGCGTTTTTCTTCCTCTTGTTGCTGACGCTTGCGTTCCTCTTTGAGGCGACGTTTCTCCTCGGCTAGCTCACGCCGACGCTCCTCGTCGCTGACCTTCAGATCCGCCTGCAATTTACCAGCTGCTTTTATCAGCTGTTGCTGTTGCTGCTTGGTGTTTGCCTTAGCAACTGCTGTTGCTGATTGCGAATGCTGCTGTTGTTGCTGCTGCACGTTGTTGTCAGCAACAATCGTTGTTGGCTTGTCCACAAAATCTAGTTGCTGCTGTTGTTGCAACAATTGTTGGCTTTGTTCTTCCTCTAGCGTTGCCACATCCCATAAAGTAACTTTGGCATTGGGTAAATTAGGCCAGCTAGCGGGCAACTGTTGCTGCTGTGGCAATTGTTGCTGCTGCTGCTGCGGTGGCAATTGTTGCTGTTGTTGCTGCTGCCACAAGGGCAACATTAATAGCTGTGTTTCAGTCATAAAATCAACAACTGAATTGGGCTTGACCAAACCAGCAGCAACTGTTCCTACTGCTGCTGTCTGACGCTGTTGCTGCTGTGGCAATTGTTGCTGTGTGTTGCTGGCGCCACGCAGCATCATACGCAAATTGTATTCACTTAATAAATCCAGCTCGCTGGCTGTGTTCAAATCTGTTTCTGGCTCTGATTGTTGCTGTTCTGGTTGCTGTTGTTGCTGTGGCAATTGTTGTTGTTGCTGCTGCTGCTGTTGCTGCTGCAATAATTGTGCATTTAATATAAAATCATTCGCATCTAAAAATTGAGCAGCCAAACGCTGATCAAATTGCTGCTGCTGTGGCAACTGTTGCTGCTGCTGTTGTTCTTTTTTAGCCTGCTGTGCAATGGCGCTATTTAGCTGATTCCCAGCAATGGGATTCAAAGCAGCCAACGTGTTGCTCAACCCGCTAAAACTTGTCAGATATTCGGGCAGCACCAACAGTTGCACCTTGCTGCGAACGTAGGCTTCTCTTTGTGCCACATCCATACGTTGAAAGCATTCGTTTTTTGATAACTCGGTGAGTATTTGATATTCCTGGTGTTGCATGTACTGGTCTTGCAACATTTGGAAGCGCATCGTCAGCATGTGCGAGGTGTCCAGGCGTGGTGTGTTGTGCCCCAAATGATTTTTGACAGCAGCACTCAAAGAATCCGCTGCTGCTGTCACATTTGCTTTGAGCTGTTGCTGCTGCTGTAGCAGCAACTGTTGCTGCTGTTGTGGCAACTGTTGCTGTTGTTGTGGCAATTTTAGCTGTTGCAAAGTGTCCAGTTCGCTAGGCGTAGGCAGCAGATGGCTGTGCGTAAATGGCATATTGCCGTGGCACAATTTAATCAATTCGCCCAGCGGCCGAAAACAGCTGTCAGAGATGCGCCGCACGAAGAGCGCCTCATTAAAATAGCCAGCCCGATACCATTCAGTCATCTCTAGCGCACTGAACGGCCCCTGCACATTCGACTGTGGATCCCGATAGAACCACAAATCATTCAATTTCGCTGACAGCACGTGCGGCGGTGGTGCCAACACGGATAGATGGTTTGGCGGCAACTGTTGCTGCTGCTGCAAGTGCAGCTGTTGTTGTTGGGGTAATTGTTGTGACAACTGTTGAGGCAATTGTTGCTGTTGCTGCTGTTGTGGTAATTGTTGAGGCAACTGTTGTTGTGGCAATTGTTGCTGCTGCTGTTGGCTTAATTGTTGCTGTGACAATTGCTGCTGCTGTTGTTGCGGTAATTGCTGCTGCTGCTGCTGTCTCATATTTAATTCCTCCAGTGTTGTTAAACAGCTTAAGCCATATCGTCTAAGTGTGGCCTCAACTTCAGCTCCGCCTCCAGCTCCTGACCCAATTCCTCCTTTAACTCCAGCTACAGCTCCAACTCCTCCCTTAGCTCCGATTCCTCCTCCTCCAATTGCAGCTCCACTTGCAGCTCCCATTTGCTGCTGCTCCGTTTCATCATCCATAATTAATTTCTCCATCTCATTGGCCACTTCCTTAAAGCGATCCGATATGTCGCCGCCAAGTGCTGTCAGCTTATCCGTAGCTGTTTCTGTTGCCTTCACTGACACCGACGTATTATTATTATTGCCATTACTATTATTATTATTAGCTGACTTGGCTGCTGTTTTTGATTGCTCCACCTCGTTGATTTTAACATCCTCGTCTTTTGAGGCAATCTCTGCTCGTTCCCGTTCAATTTCCCGTTCCACTTGCTCCTTCTTCAGCTGCTCGGCTGCTTCCAAAGTGTCCCCATGAAAAGCGCCACTGGCATCAAAACTGCCGCCCATTTCGGAGGGATTCTCCATTGCCCATTCGGGTAAATGTTCCTCGGCAGCTGCATCAATTCCTGGCCATTTGGAACGTCCGCTGCTCGATTTGGAATTCTTGCGTTCACGCTCCGTGTTTACAGTGCCAATCACTGAAATGGAACGTTGCATGCCACCAACTGTTGCTACTGCGTCCAAGTTGCCCACAGTTGGCAGTTGTTCCTCATCTCGCCAGCTGGTGGAACGACCTGGAAAATGGCAAATCGATTAGGGATTGAAGATTTAAAGCTCCTTTGGTTTACCCCAACGTTGATTGCCGCCACTGCGCCAACCTGCCACTTCAGGGCCAACAATCCCACCTCCTCCTCCTCCAGTTCCACCTGCCGTCCCATCGGCAGCGCCGTCTTCGTGTCGATTGCGTCGCCAATTTTCCAGATTGCGATTGTGACTGGAGAAATCTTTGCGTGGGCTCGAGCTGGGCGTGCCGCCATTCCAATCGACGCCAGCAGCAAGAACATTTACAGCGGTCGGCTCAGCCGAACCATTACGCTCGCTCCAATTGCGATCGGGCTGAACGAAAAATAATAAAGAGTTTAGTTAAGAAGGAAAGTGCAAGAGACGTGTTAAATTTGAGCATCAATCAATCAATAGAGAGGAAGAGTGCGGGTTAAATTCAAGCATCATTTAATAGCTCAAGAGGGAAATTCCATTCAATCAAGCAACGATCTAACCTCAATCAATCAAGAAAGAGATCACTACATTTAAGCATCAATCAATAAAAGGGAGATCAAAAGAGGGAAGTTAAAATCTAGCAACAATAAATCTTCAATCATCAATCAAAAGTGAGAGGGGATTAAGTCCGAGCTTCAATCAATAAAGAGAGAGATAAAGGTATAAATTAAATTCACACATCAGTCAATCATCAATCAGTAACAAATAGAGTTATAGAGGTGGATTAAATTCAAGAATCAGTCAACAATTTAATTAAATTCAAGCACCAATCAATCAACAAGCGAGCTCAAGAGAAAGAAATATTAAATTCCAGCATTAATCACGTAGAAACATTCATATCAGCTGAATCAATCAATCGACAAATATCTTAAGAGAGGGATTAAATTCAAGCTACCATTAATTGTACAGAGATGTACAGATTAATCAACAGAAAAATTGTCCACACTCACCTTCAGTGCAATGTTGGACAGACTATCGTCGTATATATTGCTCGCTCTCTGATAGATCGGATGATAAATGGACTTGCCACGCATGCGACCACGTTCCACATTGCCACCGCCCCCACCACCGCCACCCCGTCCTGCGGAAGAGCCACGTGCGGATAAACCAAAGGTGCCCGGCGAACGCTGCAGCCAAGGGGGACGAGACTAAACAAAAAGAGAGAGATGAGCAGTTAACCATATTTTTTTTTAGCATTAACTTACGCTGCTGCCCAGTTGACTTTGGCTATTATTTAGATCATCCTCGGTGCTGGGCGTCAGTGCCAAAGGAAATTGCACCTTTTCCACAAATAATTTCTTAAACGATGGTAATATTTGTGGCAACAAACAATTTCGATCGAATAGCGATAGCATCTCCTCCCGCCCGTAACGATATTCCGGAAACATATTACGGCAACTGGCTGCAACAATGCCCCCAACTCCCCCGCCCCCTCCACCACTTCCACCCCCGCTGCTACTGCTGCTATGTAGGGGGATTTGTGGCAGAGCTATTGGCCATATTATTGGCGGGCTCGGCGGACATATTGCGCAACCATTCGGGTCCAAATTTCATAGAATCTGTCATTTTTTATTTGCTGCTTTTGCTTAAATTTCTTTGTTGGCTGCAAAAAATATATAAAAAATTTTAAATTAAAAAAAGCTTGTTAAAAATATATATATGAAAAAAATATACACATATATACATAAACTACATACACACATAGATAAATACATACATATATCTATCTAAAAGCAAGCAGAAAAAATAAATTTATAACAATAACAAAAAAATCATCAAAAGTAGCAAATAAGCAGCAGCAGCATAGCAAACATAACCTCAAAAACAAGTCCAAATGCAAAGCTGCATGCAAATTGCACGCGCACCAACACACAAACACACACATAGAAAAATTTTTTTAATTAATTTTAAATAGTATCCAAGAAAAATATACTTAAATAAAATATATATTACAGATATTAAAAAAGAACTGACTGATGTTGCTGCTGCAGTTTTTACGTATGTGTGTTTTAGTGCTTTATTGCACGTTTTTGTGACGTTTTTTAGTTAATTTTAGTTAGTTTGCGTGAAGTTGGCATCCCCCATTCCGCTACGACACCGCTGCACACACGCACACACATACATGCACACACCCTGTTCCAAAAAAAATGAAAAAAGTGCACTTAGCCTTATAAATGTGCTTAAGTTTCAATATTTTTCTCTTATATTTTTTTCATTTACTTTACCAAGCTCAAATGTACGTGGAAAAAGCTCAAAATTGGTGTTCGATTGGTGGTAATTATTCGCAATTTCTTTTTTTTGTAAGACTATTCGTAGTGTTGGCACTCACGTATAGTGTACGAATGCAAGAGGTAGTGTGTGTTACTTAGCGGTGCGCATCACTCGTGTAACACTTACTTTTCACGTGTATCGCAGCGGAAAACTAACCTAACACGATATCGATATAAGCACATTTGCGATAGTATTGTGTACAAAGGCGTTGCCAAATGCAAGAAATATTCATATTTGTGTGTAAAATAATAAAATATATTAGAATTGAAATGTATACCTTTTCATACGTTATACTTTTGTACGTATATATATATATATACATAAATATTTCTAAAACAAATACATTTTTTTTAACAGAAAATAACGAGATAAATGAAATGATTTTCCCATTTATTTTATAAAATTGAATTTTAAAAGTAATTTAAATTTTGTTTAACTAATTTGAGTCACTAAAACATGTTTTGAGCAAAATAAAAAATCTGGCCGCATTTTTCCATTATAGAAAATAGTTTATTTAACTGTAGAGTGCTGCCAACTGCTACAGTGGCAACTTTTAGCGTTGCTATACACTTCTAGTCGATATAGCGAAATGGGTTGATGTCGATGTTTAGTGCAGCGCGATGAGTCGATATGCATTTGCACATCTCCATATCAGAAAATGGCGAATTGTGTTGAAAATTATTAAAAAAAAGAGTAGCTTAATCGACACGGCCTGTGCAAATACAAATAAAGCGCAACAAGTGCGTTTATCAACAGCCGCTGGACTTTAATGTTATAATTGAAAGAAAATAATAATAAAAATAAAGGTAATCATAAACGGGGCATGATTTGTGAGTGAACGCGTGTGAACGAAGCCAGCAGCAGCAGTTAAAAATAAGTGTATGTGTGTGTGTTAAGTACATTTTTGTAAATTTCGTTTATGAAAAGCAATTACAAATTAGCTAAATATTTAAAATCGAGGGTAATAAAAATACCACACTAGCTGCTTAAATAATGTATATATGTGTACAAATATATACACATATATATGCGTTTGTGTGTAAATGGGCAGCATGTAAATTTATAGTGTTGAACATGTACGCAAAGGACGCAAGCAAAAGCTGCTATATATATATATATATATACATGTGTGTGTGTGTGAAAAAGTTTTTTTTTATATATTTTGCAGCTCCATGCAAAGCAACAACAAAAACAATTGAGCGGAACGGCAACGGCGAAAAAGAGCAAAAGAGAAAAATAGCCTTGGGGGGGGGTTTTTTTGTTTTATATAAATGAACCAAAACCAAATCCAGCAATTGACCTCACACCTATCGCAGGCACTCGATCCAAACTATGATGTAAGTTTACACGAAACTAGTTCACTCTATTTGTGGAGTCACTGTTGAGTCAAATGTTAATTAACATTTACAGGTCATTAATATGGAGGCGGTACTCGCTGTTATTTGTACACTGGAGGGTACAACGATCACGAAGGAGCAATTGGAGGCCACCCGATTGGCAAAATATATTAACCAATTGCGTCGTCGCACGAAAAATGATCAATTGGCACGCCGGGCGAAATCGCTGCTGAAGAAATGGCGTGAAATGGTTGGGATTAATCAAACGTCAAGCGATTCACAGCCAGCGATAACAACAACAGCGACGATTAACAAGCCGATAAATGAATCGATTATTATCGTAGATAATGTGGTTCATCCACAGCTTTCAGTCTCAGCCTCTGCCTCAACCTCTTCATCGTCCTTTATGCCCGAGGCCTCAAATTTCTCCCTAAATCATCTCGATAACAGCGTAGATTTCTCCTCGTTCAAGCCTAAATCTGATATCGATAAATCAAATGAACCACCGATTGTTATCGATATTGTTTCTGATTCGGATGAGAATGAGAATGAGGCACGCATTCAATCTAATATAAATCGATCTTCATCTGCATCTGCCTCATCGCAACAACAACTACAACAACAACAAGCATTTCCTGCCTTCTATCCCAGGCCTAAGAAATTGAAGAAGGATAAAAAATCGCGAAAGGAGCGCGAAAAACTAGCGACACCAACAGCAACAAATTTATTAACTTATCTCAAGGAGGATTTGCCACTACAAATGCCCAGAGCTATAATTCGCAACAATTTGCCACAACAGCAGCAACAACCACAACAGCTGAGCAGAAAAATATATCCCACAGATTCGGGTAAATAATTAAAAAAAAGAAGAAAATATTAAATTTATTTATGTTTTATATTTATTTATGATTATGTTTAAAAGTCATAAATATACTTATATATAATATTTATATATATTTATCTATATCATTTATTCTATATTAATTATCTATCCTTTCTCATTTTCCATTTAGAAGTCTTATCATTATCAAATAGTTCGATGAGCTCCATATTATCGGGCGATAATACCCTCAATAATAATCGTTATCGTTCCAATGCAGCAGATTTAACATTTGCCGGCCGATTCAAGTCGTTAACACAATTTGAGGACAATAATAATCCGCCACCGGTAAGCGTAAATGGACAAAAGAAACCGGAGCCGGAACAACAACAACAGCAACTCTACGAGGATTACATGCTTCACAATGATTCGAGTAATTCTGTGAGTCGTCTCTCCCCCTTCGAGGAACAATCGATTCCCATTTGCCATGATGAGGGCAGCAATAAACAGATGCCAGCTGTAAGCAAGCCCCACGATTACCAACGCAGCGAGAATATTCTCTCTCAAGTTCTAAAAAGCGTGGTCGCAAAAGGGCTCGAAAGGCGTCGATTCTCTCATTGCCAAGGAATCCTCCAGTTTGTCGCAGCAAATATTTTTCAACTCCGGCGTGAAAAAGGTGAAAACCACCAAGGAACTCTTCAACGATATTCAAAGTCGTAAGTTGAGTATTTCTTATCGAGGTGATTCCGCTCTGCCTGCTTCTGCCTCAGTTTCAGCTGCTGCCAGCATTTTGAGTAATCGTGATGCGAGACCAACTTCCTCATGTTCGGGTGGGTTCTATATTCATATATTGTATTTATCATTATTATTTTTATTAATATTTGTTTTTCGCTTTTTAGAGACGTCGTTGCATTCGCCACACAACTTGGAGGCCTTTTCGACGAATGCTTCGCATTTGGGGAACGATAAATTTTCAACGACACTTGAAGGTGAGCTCTGCAACACTAACGAAATGGATAACAGACAGTATATATATGTAGAATGTGTCTTTAGAAAATATGTCGGAAGCGATCTGCATGTAGTCCCTGAATATCTAGAATTTAGAAAACACCAGTAAATATCTAGAATATATTAGTTTTCTCCAATTGACTTCAGTAATCATTTAAATACTGCACATTTAAAATATCTAGTATAAGTTTAAAGTGATATACCGAATATGTGTAGAGATCTATGCACACCCGAAATATATATTCTGTATGAGTTTCCCCAATTTGCCTTTATATTAATTTAAATCCTGTACATCCATATCCAAAATATGTGAGTTTAGTTACTTTTCTATGTGTGTTAAATATAGCATTAGATATGTCTCTATCTCAAAATATCCATAATGTTCTAGTGTCCCCCATTAGTAATCATTTGAGTTATGTTCCATTCAATATTTAATTGGGAATTATTCGAATTTTTATTTATTTTTTGTTTTACTCCAATTAATTTTTTGTATTTTTTTTTATATAGAAACCATAGCAATAGCAAACCTACAAAATGTAATTTTTCAATATTGATATTATTTATATATATTGAATATCTGTGTTGTTCAGGCTCTTAATTTCTAATTTATTCTCTTAATTTTTATATCTTAATTTAAATTGAATAACATTTATTTTGTAATTTTTTGATAGTGCTTGTCGACTGATATATATGATATAATATATCGGCAGATATATATATATATATATATATATATATATATAGCAAAACGTAAAACTACAAATAGCTTAGCATTTCAAGCACTTACTATTTTTTATTTAATTGACTATATATTTTTTCAACTGTATAATATATATAATATTTGTACAGCCTCTGTTCATACGGATAGTGAGACGTTAACATCGGCGGAACCTTCTCGGAGGCATTCTTTGGACGATAGCAATAGCAACAATTCGCAGCAAACGATATCGGCGACATCGAGACTGATAAATACTGAATGCGATGCTGATGCAGAGACGACGACCCATTCACCTTTGAGCCGGATGAACTTGAACCACTCTGCGGGGGGTAATTATAGTGATGTGAGCAAACAGTTAATGCAATTGATGCGTAGCCTAAATGCACCACTGAGTGTGAGCGAGACTGAGCGTTTATATCGATCACAAATTGTACCCTGCACCTGCCTAATTTTCGAGGATGCCCCCAAATTAAACCCAACTAACGATGAGAATAGCAATAATAATAATAATGATGAAGTAAATTCCGAGACTGTTGAAGACCACAGAGAAAGAGGGCAACAGCAAACAGAATCGATTAATCGAAATATCGATAGTCAGCAAAAGAAATTAACTGCTGTGGCTGATGCTGATATGACAACGATAATTCCTGCTTCGATTGCGCCCAGTAAACCAATTAAATCAATATTCGATTTGGATTTCGATGACGATGATGATCCAATGCAATCGATAATGCAAAAAATTACCGATAGGAATGCGCCCAATACAAATGAAACAAATGAACTGAAATCGACCACAAATAATGAAGTGAATAATTTGCATTCTGTTGTCGATTCGCAGATGGAATCAGATCCTGGTAATAATCAAACAGAACCAGTTCCTCTATCGATATACACCGTTCACGAAGATCCCGATTGTTTGGCCCGTCAGCGTTTCGAAATACAAACAAACAAAGTGACCACCTTTCACATAAATGCCTTGCACAATTATTATGTGCCCAACATCAATGGCAATTGGAACAACACTGGAAACTATGGGAATTGGAACAGCAGAATCAACGATCAAACTTATTCAGTTAGAGATGGTTCCGATGTGGTTCCAAAATATGGATCACTCACGTACGAAATGATACGCAAGGATTTGAGTGAATTGAAATTCAAACAGAATCGGAATGTGAAGAGGGATGGAAAAAAAGTGAAGAATTATTTGCCAACATTTTTGGGTGTCGCCAAATGTTTGCCAACGTGCCGACGACGCGCGGCGAGGGAATGGAACGAAATGGCAGTGAAACGGGCAGCGAGTAGGCAGCAAGTTAAGAGCGGTCCAAGTCCGTTGCGTGTGCACATTGATAACGCGAACGATAACAACGTTATAGCTGATCAAGCGGATGCCTCAATTGGTTATAATTTGCTAAAGCTGGCACAGGAAGCGGATACAAAGCTCAGCTATGTAGCATCCGAATTATCGGTAACAAATCGAACACGTAATCGATGCAACAGCAGCAGCAACAATAGTGATTGCAGTAATTTTAGTTTACAGCAAACACAAAATTCAATTAATGCAAAGCTAAGAATTCGGCGTACAAGCGAACAAGCGACAGAACGACATGTTATCGAACGCAATCGCAAGAAGCGACGGAAAGCGAACAGATATGAGCAACAACAGCCGCAGCAGTTATCAATAAATGAAAAGCCGCGCATCAAACGCATCAAAATTGCCATCAACGGACAATTGCCGCACATAAGCAATAACAGCAGCAGCAGCTGCAACAACAGCAGTGAGGAACAGGATGAGCAGCGGGAGGAGGAGCAAGACCAAAATGAGCAGCTGAATGATCACCATAATGAGCAACAGGAGGAGCAGGGTGAACAACAGCGTCAGTACCGAAATATGCAAGACCAAAATGAGCAACAGGAGCAGAAAGAAGACAATGGACACGAAACAAGCAATGATTATCAAAGAATGCTGCAGGCTGTTGCTAGCGACGCTAGCGAAGACGAGGAGGATGACGACGATGAGCGTGCCTCGTTGCGCAGTCGGTCGACAACACTGGACGAGGATGCTGTCGTGCTGGAGCACGAATACGATAACGATAACAACAACGCTAGCAACGACAATGAATATGCAATTATCCGCCGTGGTGGAAATAATGGAAACAATCATTTGGTTTTAACTATTAAGAAGACGCCGAGTAAAATTAATTCGCCCGTCAACTCAATATCAGCAAATATATCGCCCAATGTAGTGGTGGCTGTTGTCAAAACTCAATACGATATCGATAGCAGCAAAGGAGTGGAAAAAGAGCAGCAGCAAGCGACACAACAACAACAAGCAACGATGGCGGCAACGCCCAGCTGTTTGCATAATGTTGAGCGCGGTTATCGTTATCGACGCCGTCATCATCGTCATCGTTATCGGTATCGCCGTCCGCCCATAGACATAACACTAAAGCATCTATTCAATAACAATAATAATAGTAATAATAATAATAATAGTGTGAAACAATTACATCGCAAATTGTTTTTCACCAATGAGCTAAAATTCGAAAATGCCTCCGGACAAAAAGAGCGCCTTTTGAATTACAGCAGCAGCAGCAGCGATGATAGCAGCGAACTGGAAATGGAACTGGAAGCAGCTGCTGCACATAATTATAAATTAAAGAATGAGACTGACCAAACTGTGCGCATTGCAGCCAACATACATACTGACAATGAGAACGATGAGCAGCTGTGCTTAAATACTGATGAGGATGAGGAAGAAGAAGCAGACGACGAAAGCGATGACGAAGCGGTAGCAGCAGGCGAAGAGGAAGACGAAGGCAAAGCGGGAGCAGAAGCAGCAGCTAAAGGCAGAGCAGCAGCAGAAGTCAAAGTATCCGCAGAAATCGATGCAGCTAACGACGTAACGACGCTTGCTGAATTGAGCTTAGACAATAATAATGACATGCTGCCCACATTTAATGCTATTTACGCGAAACAAACACAACAACACAGAAACAATGAAACATGTGAAGAGCATAATAATAATTTGAGTCCCAGCAAATGTGGCGTCATGCAACAAACAACGTTAGCGACGACGACGGCATCGAACATGTTGGAAGCGAGCTGCGAAAAACGGCTTCAGCCTGCACTGGAAAATATAACGGGAATGCGCGCAGTGCTGCTCGACGTCGACGTCAACGTCCAAGAAGACGCTGAAGCAGAACAACTGATAACAGATAAAAAGCGATTACAGCAGCAGCAATTTAAGGAATGGCATCAGGTGCTGCAGCTGCAATCCTATAATGAAGAACCTTTAATTGTATTGCCATACGTTGTGCTTGAATGAACATGCATACATATGAACAATTTTGCGGCTGTTTGTGATAGGAACTAAAATAAATCAAGAATAAGACGGAAGAGGATGTAGAAGAAGCAGCAGCAACATCAGTGGAATTGTAATTCAATTATGACTACCCTTCCAATGTCCTGGAATATGTTTTTATTGCAGTGCGAGTCAATCTTTAAAACTTCTCTTTTTTGTATTTCTTTTTTCTGATATTCAAATTAAGTTTCTTAATTTTTTTTTGGCCTTTTCGTTTCGATTAGCTGAAAGTTTTTGGCATTAATTTAAGTGAACCACATTAATATATATATATATGTTTATATATCGTTGGTCATTTTTCGCATCTTTATCTCTTATATATAAATATATATATTATGTATATCTTATACGTTTTTTTTTTAAATGTAATAAAAACTGAAATGTACATGGAATGTAAATAAATTTAGTCATACGCCGATTATATTTTGTTGCACACTTTTCTATTTTACTTCAAAACTTTCCTAACTATCCACGTTCAAGACGGGAATGGGAAACAATCTCTTGTTGGAAGAGAGACTAGCAAAGTGAACACAGCTGCGGGAGCGGGAAATAAGTATGAAAGAGCGCGCAGAAATAACATAGCTGTTCCGAGAGTGGCACGCTCAGCTTGTGCCAAAATGAGCGTGAAAATCGATTGCGCTGCTCAAATAATAAAATCGAGTTACTTTGATTGCATTTCGTAATTAATTTATTTGAATTTCGTTATTAAATGTATATAGTTTAAATGTCATATATTTTTTGGGTCAATAACCGCTAAGGCGCCACAAAAAAAAAAACACATTTTACGGCAGAAAACCAACGAAAAACGAACCAACTTTTCTGACTTTTGATTGGTGTTTTAATGTTGTTGTAGTTGAGGATGCCAGCGCAAGTCACAAAAGTGGTTCGTATATTCGGTTTGATTAACTTATTCGGTGTGTATCGTTTTGGGAGTTTGTCGTCGTATTTAAAGAATGTAATACATAAAAGCTTTAACAAATTGGACAAATTTAAAAAATTGTACATTTTGCCTGTGTAGTATTTTGGCAATATTATATCGTTTAACTCTAAAGTACAAATAATAGGTATTTAATTTACACGTGCAAACACAAGACTACCGCTAATCGTCACTCCCTCTCATTTTTCTTATGCGTGTCTGTCAGCTGTGCGTAGAATGAAATAAATTATAAAATGATACACACATGTGCATATATACACATGTATAGATGTATGTGTGCGTGTTTGTATGAGCAGTCTAATTACACAAATATTTATATGCCAAAAAATGTTAAATTAAGTTTGTGGTAGTTGTTTTTAATTAGGCTTCAGCGCTGAGCACATTCACTGAGAATGCGCAGAGGCTTTCACCCTTTTTGGCAACGGCCTTTGCCTGATATTGGCCGACATCGTCCAGGGTGCATTTAGTGATGGCAAACGTGTAACGATTACCATCCTTGGTGAATGAGTAACGATTGCGTGATTCATCGATTGGTTTGCCATCCTTAAGCCAGGCCAAAGTAAGCAGTTCCCCATCCAGTTCACATTCAAATGTCGCATTCTCACCAGCGGCAACGGAAATAGAAAAGGGGAATTTAACAAATGATGGCTGTTTGGGTTCGTCGCCAGGCACGGTCACATTAATTGTGCACGTGCTAAACGATTCACCGGCATCGTTGAATGCTTCACAGGTGTAGGTGCCGCCATCTTCAGGGAATATTTCGGCAATTTGCAGGCGATAAATGTTCGCTTCGTTCGTGTATTGGAAGTCTTTGCTGGGCTTGATTTCTTTGTTGTTGTGCAGCCAGACGACGTCAAACTTTTGGGCGCCGATAATGCGACAGGCCAGTGTGACCGCATCGCCATCTTTCACAAATCTCGACTCCAAGTGGCTTACAATTTTTGGTGGCTGATCGTTGCCAGTGGCTTGACGCTTGCTCGACTGTTTGTCCAAAGCTGTGAATAAATAAAGAGAATTACAATTTGAATGGTGTATTTTTAGAATTGATTTGTATATGTATAATTATTTATATATTTTGAACGATACGCTCGGCTTTAAGCTGACTTGCTTTGTACTCAATGCCGAACTGGTGGTTAGTCGATAACAGTAAAGGCTAGCTTGAAGCTTGCTTGCCGTTTTATTCGGTGCCAAAATGAGGTGGCAAACCGGTAACTGCTAATTGTTCACTTACGTTTAATGCTTAGCTTGCATTTAGTTTCCACCGCGCTAATTGAATTGGTCGCTGTGCAGGTGAAAATGCCTTCGTCTTCCGGGAAAACTTCGTGAATTGTGAGCGTCGCGATGCCATTCTTATATTTCAAATCCATAATCTCCGATGAGGAAATAGATTTGCCATTCTTGGACCAGGTGATTTGCGGCTCTGGATCACCCTTAACGTGACACGTCAAAATCAGCTGTTCGCCATCGCGAATTGTTAGATCGTGCAGCGGCTTCGTGAATTCCGGCTTGCACATTAAGGAATCGTCGGGTGGAACTGCAGATAAAAAATATTTATTATAAATTTTTAATATATTGAATATTATATTTAATGGACATACGTATTAGTTCTTTGGTGGCACTACGAGATCGTGTTGGGCTGCCAGGCGTCTGCAGCGAGGAGGAACTGGCCGCATATTTCTTCTTGCCTGAAATGCTATTCTGTGTTGTTGAGGAACTTGTGCTGCTTTCGTTGGCGCTGGTAGTCTGCAAAATGCATGCCCTATATTAGTAACTGTCAACTGTTGTCGATTAACCGCTTACTCTGCCATCCGCCGTCGTCCTGGTGCTCGATGTCTGCTGCGATTGGCTGGACGATGCGAACTGTCTTGTGGTTATTATTGGCGGTGGAGCTGGCTTTATGGGCTGCTCGATATATTTGCGATCTGTTATCGGGAATAGCAGAGATACATAAATATGTATCGATATATGTATATGAATATTTAAATTTTCAAAATACACAATGATATTTTCAATACTTATACATGCTAAATTACTGGTTTTCATAATATTTAAAATTTATATTTTATTATTTATTATTTTTTTAATGTTATGATAATTAACAATAAGGTGTTATAAAATATCTTTGTTAGCTTGCTTCCTCGATTTTATTTTTTTTGAGGTTAGAGTTTTAAATGGTTTCCCAAGAAAACAAAAAGAAAAACAACTTTATTAATAATTTATTAATATTAAGTGGAATAAGTGGGACGATCATATCAAATCAACTGTCATACTAAAGTGCAAACTAGCTTGGAATAGTTTTAATTTATTTATCTAAAGATAAAAAGGTTTTAAATTAAATAAAAGTTTAAATTGAATTTTTAATAAAAATGTGAAAAAAAACATAAAATAAGGGATTACATCGCACTCTTTTTACTGAACTGTCTTGCTTTTGGCAGATACTTGAATTAGTCACTATATGATTTAGGGTGTTTTTTTTAATTATTTATTTAATATAAAAACAAGAGCATCTGCCCTAAACGATCATTCGTAACTTGTAATTTTGTATATAAATATAGGGGATATATGCATGCTTGGAGAAAAGTAACGATAGTTTTAAATTCTATAATTGTGAATTACCTCCTGAGTAAAGGAAATTGTGTGCTAGTTCTGCCTGCTCAGGCGTTACCCATTCACCTGAAGAAAGTTAGCAATTTATAGTTGAGACAGATAGTTTAAGAATTTTTATTAATTATTGGTCGATAAATTCTAGTTTAGCTCAGTAGTTTTATAATTGCCTGGATGTTGCTTTTGACAGCCAACCATTAAATTAGAAATCAAGTCGAGTTTGACCGACTAAAATAATATCTGAGCAGTCCTAATCGTCAAAAACAAATGTATAAAACAATGTCAATATAAAAAATATTATAAGAAACGATAATTATTTTTAAAGTATATACAAATATATGAATATCTATCTATCTCTCTATATTTTTCTATGATCATGTGTCCTTATTTTTTATAATATTATAATAAGTGTAACTTGTTCAGTTTTAAATCAGATATATTTTCTTGTGAATAGGTAAATAAATAAAAAATAATCAATTATTATCAGACCACAATTTTTTAGGACTGCCGAAAGATGCGATTTCAGCTTTAGCTAGTTTCCGATAGTAATAATAATAATAATAGTTCATTAATAACCTACACGAATGGGGAATAAAAATAAAAATAAATCTAAATAAAAGTTTATATTTTTTTCTTTCTTTTCTGTTTAAAACGAAGACTTTTTTAAGACAAATATAATACAAATTATTTGTTTTGAAAAATTGTTCATATAAAAAAAAATTATGTGTTTTTAATGTATATATATACATATATATATATATATATATATATAAGTATATTCAGAATATGTAATGAAAAGCTCCAAATATGTGTATTTAATTACCTGTGGTATATATTATCTATATATATTAAGTGGTCAATTCATAAAGCATAGTTGTAAATATATATATATGTATTATTTACAATAATCATATTCTTTGTATAATATTTAGTGGGTATCTTTAATTATATATTAATTATATAATTAAGTGAATGTGGTATAGATTATTTATATATATATTTAGTATAGGATATATATATATATATATGTATATAAATATTTTATTGGAATATTTTTATGTATATAAATAGTATTCATTAGGGATAGTTCCATACATATATATTAATTATATAAATTATGTTATGTCTGTATAGTCGAGTTTAATATATGATAGATTACCTTCGACAATGACGACACACTCTGTCTCATCGGTGCCGTGGCAATTGCTGGCCTTGCAGGTGTATTTGCCGGAATCGGATGGCTTGCAATCGATGATTTCCATGGTGACGACACCGTCTGAGTGGGTCATCGCATACTCGTATTTGCTGAGTTCACGGCCATCCTTGAACCACTTCACGCTTGGTACGGGCTTGCCGCTGAGGCAGCAGAGGAGCTTGCAGGTATCGCGGGCCTGCATGACACGTGGACGCAATAGGAATGTAAAGCTGGGCGCCGATTCCGACTCCTCCTGCCAGAAGGTGTAGGGCAATGGTTCCCTTCGACGCACCGGTGTCGATTCGGTGCGATATCTCGGCTGTTCCTTGGGCAGTGGATGCACATTGAGGAAAACGACCTCCTCCCGGGAGCCATAATGATTCTCAGCTCTGATTATATACTCGCCGCGATCATCCATTTTCACGCGATTTATAATGAAATAATAATCATCTCCAGCATATCGTTTCATAAACTTAACACTCTGTCTCAACTCGATGTTGTTGTGCGACCAGGTCAAAGTTGGCGTCGCAATTGCTATGCAACGGCAATAGAACTTGACACTTTGACCCTCGTAGCAGAACTGGGACGATGGTCGTATAACGAATCGAGGAGCTGCCTGCCTTCGATCGAAGACCGCATCGTATATCTTGTATTTCTCCATGAGCAGTTTGCGCAGCGCCGAATATTCCGAAAGTCTTCCAATGGGCAGTAAATATTTCTCGAAATCGGCGTATTTCTTGCGCAACTTTTCGCGGTACGCCAGATAACGATCACGGGCAATTTTCTGTGTCAGATCGCTATGATCTCCAGTCAGCCACGGGTGCAGCAAGCACTCGTGTGCCGTCATCCGTTTCTCCTTGTTGGCCAGCAGCAGTTTGCGTATAAAGTCCTTGCCCTCTTCGGATATATGCCTAAAAGCATCCACATCAAAGTCCCAGTCACAAGCCTTTACGTTCTTCAGGGTCTGCACATCATTATCCCCAGCAAATGGCGATAGTCCACTCAATCTACAAAAGAAAAGCCAAATTTCAATTTATTCATTTAATTCTCATTTCTTAACTGTGTCAAAAAATATAGTAAAATTATTTAATAATTCATTTTCAACTGAAATTATTAAATTATTATTAAATAATTATTAATTTAATAATTCTCTATTTTTAATCAGTGAAATCTTTAGCCAAAATATAAAAAATAATAAATAAAATAGGTTAATCATTATTAATTAATTATTCATTATTTCTTATTCCGTAACTAAGTGAAATCTTTGACCAAAATAAATTAAAATAAATACTAAATAGGTGGTAAATAAATACGTTAACTAATTCTCATTTTTCAACCTAGTGAAAACTTTGGCCAATAAATAATTAAATAAATATAAAAAATATATAAATATAAATATATAATATTAATATTAATATTAATATTTATATAATTCAATCAACTTACAAAAGACAAATATTAATTAAATAATTTTAATTTTCATAATACTTTGACTTCAGCTCCTGCCGCATATTTTTTAAATTTAAAATTAGAAACTATCCATAAAAAATAACATAATAAAATAATAAAAGCAATAATTATAAAAACTTATTAAATATGTAGTTCGAAAAAATATAAAATAAAAAATATGAATACAAATAAAATTAAATAAATCAAATACCATCATTATTATAAGTTGTTAAATATTTAAAGTATTGAAAAATATATGAACAAATATATAAAATAAGAAATTGGTCGAGTATGTACGAGCTTTTTATATTTTTTGTTTTTAAAAACTTGGTTAAAAAAATGATCAATTTAATTTGAATTGAATTTTGAATTGTGAAAATACTTACAGGACATAGGCGAGCACACCCGTTGCCCACATATCCGTGTAGAATCCGACTGGTTCCCGATTCACAATTTCGGGTGCAGCAAATTCCGCCGTACCCGTTGTAATTTTCACCACCTCATTGGGATCCAATCGGGTGGCGAGGCCAAAGTCGATCAGTTTGACATTTGTGCTGGTCCGTGTCTGGCACATGATGTTCTCGGGCTTGATGTCCAAGTGAATGATGTTCTTCTCGTGCATATGGCGTATTCCTTCACAGATCTGGCGCATATAGTTAATCACTTCCGCCTCGGTCATCACATAACCCTCGGCCGTAATGCGCTCAAAAAGTTCGCCACCGGACAAGCTGCGCAGAGAGAGTAAAAATTAATAAAAAATAATACAAAATACATATAAATAAATAAGTCATTTAGAATCAGAGTCCGAGTTGGAATTTATGGCTCGCAGGTACCTTATAAATCAAGCTAACAATACGTAGCCTAATAAAGTAAATAATTTTGTAAAAATACTGGTAAATTTGGCGCAATTTTTATAGAGTTGGAATGGAAATTGGTGCCAAAAATTTACATATATATACCGAAAGATAGTATGAAAAAATAACAGAGTAGCGGTTTTTTAAACTTCTTTTAAAAGTATGGAAAAATACTGGAACCCTTATCGACATTTTTATACTACTTTTTTTTACTAATACTACTATTTTTATATTATTTAATCCGAATACCATAAAATAAAGTTTTTGTTAGAATATTCGACATATTTACTGCAGTTTTATTATAATTTTATTATTTCTTGACACTCCATCTAATTTGACTTAATACTGAATATCTCAGAAAAGTTTGAAAGTCTCGCAATTTTTATAGACTGTGGACCTAAATTCAATTCGTTATCATTATTTAATCCCAATTCCAGTGAATATTAATAACGTAAAAGAGTTAGAGAAAGTTTGAGTTATTTTATTCATGGAATTCGAAATTGAAAATTGAAATAAATTGAATAAATCTGATTTTAAAGAACAATTCAATTGAATACCGAATAGGGTAAATAATAATAACTGGTATATATTAAAATTTATTTTTTTAAGAATCGAAATGGAAATTGAATAAATTTGATTTTGATGATCAATTCGAATGATTTAAAATACCCTTTTCGAATACCTGGTATATATTTAGAGCCATTTGTTTTAGAATTATTTATTTTCACTTGCTGTACTCACAATTCGAGAATCAGGACCATTTCGTCGTCGTCCTCGAAGGCGTCGTGCAGATTGATTAGTTTCTGGTGATGCAGCTGATTCATGATATCGATTTCGCGCCGGATCAGATCCTTCTCGACCGTGTGCGAGACGGGTATAAATTTGGCGGCAAATGTGTTGCCAGTGCTGCGTTCGCGACAACGATGAACAACTCCAAAGGCGCCTGTGCCGATTTCCTCGAGTATATCGTATCTATCATAGACGCTCTGTTGCGATATCTCGACGGCTTGCGGCACGAATTTCGAATAGATGTCAAAGACATACGAATCGTAGTCCTTGATGGGTCCATCAGCCTTGCCCCTGACACGCTTGCCATTCTCATCCAGCTCCCATTTACGTTCGGCGGGTTTCTTCTTGATCGACTCCTTCGTTTTGATCAGCGTGCTAATCTCGGAGGAATCGGAACGACCGTAAACATTATCCGCAAATATACGGAAATCGTATTCCTTGCCCGGCGTCAAGCCGCTGACAGCCATTGAGGTGAAGCGCGTGTTGCCAACACGTATCCACGAGGACAGGGGATGTTCTCTTCGCTCGACGAGGTAATTGGTGATATCACTACCTCCATCCCAGATGGGCGCCTTCCAGCTCAGCGAGAGCGAGTCGGTGCCGATGCTCTCAATTAACGGGAATCTCGGCGGATCCGGTCGATCGCTGATCTGCACTTGAATTATGGCCGTGTCGGAGCCGAGCTCGTTCTCCGCCGTAATACGATACGGGCCGGAATCGAGGCGTGAACCATCACGTATGGTGAGCACAGCGTGTCTCTCCTTCACTTCGACGTTATAATGTCCGCCCGATTCGATATTCTCGCCCTCGCGCACCCAGTGTATGCGTGGCTTGGGGAAGCCTGTAAACGGTATTTTAACAATCACATTCTCGCCCTTGTCAAAGTACGCCGTGTCCCGGAAACGAGGCGGCACATTTAACTTCGGTGCGGTCATTATGGCGAGAGCAGCCCGTGTCGATTTGGCGCCGGCTTTGTTTACGGCACGGCAAACATACTCGTCGGCATCCTCACCAAACACATCGTTGATGTGCAGGAAGTGATTGTCGCCCTCGGAGTAAATGTGATAGCGTGCCCCATTCGTTATCTCACGGGCGCCCTTGTACCAACTGATTACGGGTCGGGGTACGCCCGTAATTGTGCACGTAAACTGCGCATTATGATTCTGTATGCAGTTCTCATCGCGCAGAGGCTTCACTATTTGTGGGGGCGTCGCCGCCTTGGGATCGATGATCTTGACGGCCTGCGAAGCGGAGGATTCCTTTGAGAGTCCGGCAATATTTTGAGCAAACACACGGAATTCGTATTGCCTGCCCTCGATGAGATTGGGGCAATTGATTTGATTGGTTGCCTGAATAATATTATTGATTCGCTGCCACGTATCGCTGCCCACTTCCCGTTTGTCCACCCAGTAGCCCTGGACATGAGCACCGCCATCAGACTCGGGCTTGGCCCATTCAAGATGGGCAAAGTCTCCACCGATCTCTGTGATTTGCGGCACGCCGGGAAGAGATGGTGGATCAATGGGCGCCTTGGCACGTATCGGATTCAAACCCTCCAGTGGAGGACCCATGCCATTCTCGTTCACGGCCATCACACGGAATATGTACTCCTGATTCTCAATTAGGCCTTGAACATTGAAATTGGTGTCCTTGCAAGTGCTGGATACGGTTATCCAGTGAGGCGACGATATATCCTTGCGCTCCACAACATAATGGGAGATGCGTAGGCCGCCATCGTAGCTGGGCGGACGCCAGGTTAAGGTGCACGAATGCTTATTGATGTGGGAGATGCCCATGGGACCCACTGGCGCCGAAGGCAGACCTGTTATGCGTACATCAATCGGAGCCGTAGCCGAGCCTGATTCATTGCTCAGCTCAACGTGATAATTGCCCGCATCCGATTTCACAATATCCCTGATAAAGATGGCAACATAATCATCGAAGACTGTGTACTTCAGATGCGACTCGTTTGCCACATCCGAGACGAGCTCATTGTTACTGGTGATGCGCACGGCGAGCGGCTGATCACCGGAATAGTAGACCTTAATCTTGGTATTGTCGCCCTCCGGCAAATAGAGTTCGCTCGGACAGCGATTGATGATGGGCGGTGCCCCGATCTTCAGATAACCCGAGGTGTGGACAAATCCGAGTGAATTTATGGCTTCACACGTATAGTCACCATCGTCGCCGGACTGTACGTTGGTGATGTGCAGCCGGAAGATGCCGTTGTGACTGTCGCACGTGAAACGGCCACCGGCGGGCATCTGAATTTCCTTGCCATTCTTGAGCCAGCGGGCGGTGGGCGTTGGCTTGCCGGATGCGGCACACTGGAGCGTGTAATCCTTGCCGCAGGGCGCCACCCGATCTTGGAGTCGGCTGATCCATTCCGGTTTGACGCCGCCTAGCACCTCGCACACCTTAATCGGCATCGTGCACAGACTGGGTTCCGAACGTCCAGCGGCATTCACCGCGAATATACGGAACTCATAGTCACCCATTTCGATCAGATTGATAACGGTGAATTCCGTATCGAGAACATTATAATCATTGCACTTAACCCATACAGCGCCGCCAATATCGCGTCGCTCAATGATGTAGCCGGTGATGCGAGAGCCGCCATCACTGGTGGGCTTTTCCCACTTGAGATCGACGTAGTTCTTGCCCACCTTGGTGACCTGGGGCATGCCTGGCGGCGAGGGTACATTGAATTTGCCCTTCAGCTTGAATCGCATCGAGGGCGGCGACGGTTTACTGAATCCGGCGGCATTTTTAGCTTTAATCCGGAACTCGTACTCGCTGCCATTAGTCAGATTATAGAGCTGATATTTGGTGTCCTTGATGAGATACTCGTAAGTGTTCCAGGCTGAATCGTTGACCACGTCCCGGTACTCGATCTGGTAGCCTTGGATGCGGGAGCCGCCATCGTTGACGGGTCGTGTCCAGATCAACGTGACATTGCCCGAATCCCAATCGATGACCTTGGGCTGGCCGGGCTCGTCGGGCACCGTAAACTGATGCTTGGCCGTAATCGGCTCTGGCATTTCCAGAGGATCCGATAAGCCGTATTGATTCTCCGCCCGTATACGGAAATGATATTTGTGATTCGGTTCCAGACCCATCACATCATAGTGGGTGTTCCGCACAAAGCTGCTGACCTTCACCCAGGTGCCGCTGGTATCCAGTTTCTCCACAACATAGTTGGTGATCGGGGAACCTCCGTCATCCAGCGGTGTTTTCCACGCCAACGTGCAGGTATCCGGCGTAATGTCGTATGCATTGAGGGGTCCCTGGGGCGGACCGGGTCTGTCCACAACGGTCACATGACACGACGCCGTATCCGAACCCTTCGCATTCGACAGCGTAATCGTGTAGGAGCCGGTCTCCGTCCGCTTGGCGCACTTGTTGTGGTACACGGAACTATAATCGTCTGTCTCGAAGTGTATCCGCTCATCCGGACTGATATCGACTCCGTTGATATTCCAGTTTGGTGTGGGCCTGGGATTGGCTTGGTAGGGCACGGTGATGTGGAACTCCTCGCCAGCAATCACCACCATGTCCCGAATGGACAAGTCCGACGTAATCTTGGGCGCATGCGGTGGACGACGGCAGGGGATTAAATCACTCGACGCACTAAACGGAGATTGACCCGCTGCATTCACAGCGGCTACACGGAATTCGTACTCGGCATTCTCGATAAGATTGGGTATCTTGCAGCTGAGATCCGGACAGAGGGCGTGCACCGCCTTCGTCCACTTGTCCTCGCTGAGCAGTCGCTTTTCGATGATGTAGCCGGTGATCGGTGAGCCGCCATCGTGTTTGGGCTTCGTCCAGGCAATGGTAATGCTATCCTCGGTGGAGTCGATGCCTCGCGGAATGCCCGGTGCATTGGGCACATCGAAGGGATGGCGGGCACGGATCGGTTCGCTTGTCTCCGCCGGATCCGATTGCCCGTATTTGTTCTCGGCAATCACACGGAAATCGTACTCCTTCCCGATGGTCAGATTGCGAACCCGCACAAAAGGCACAGTACAATAACTGCTGACCTTGCTCCAAGTGGAGGATCTCGCCTCCTTTTTCTCCACTATGTAGTTCTGTACGGGCGAGCCGCCATCGTCGCATGGCGGATTCCAGTAGAGGGTCAATGAATCGCCGGCAAATTCATCGGCACGCAGATTTGTGGGCGGACCCGGTCGATCTAGGACCTTAACATTTATGGTAGCCGTGTCGAAGCCATGGGGATTCTTCAGCTGCAATCTGTATTGACCGGAATCGGTCCTTTTGGAGTTCTTCACCACAAACGAAGCAGCCTCGTCCGTCAAATGCTGATGCATACGTGGATCCAGATCATCAAGGACTCTATCATTGGAGTACCAAGAAGCCGTAGGTTTGGGGAAGGCAACGTAGGGTACGTGTATGCTGAAATCGTCGCCGGCACGGCACACAATGTCACGGACACCGCCCAGATCCATGCAGGGTTTGTTCGGCTGCTCCTCAATTGTAATCGGTGGCGATGGCTTCGAGGGATCGGAGCGACCCACATCGTTTTCTGCTATGACGCGGAATGAGTACTCTTCGCCCTCCTTCAGATTGGGCACGGTGTAAACGGTACCGTTGATGGGTAGCTCATTCACGGGTTTCCAATCCTTGGCGTTCTTCGGTCGCATCTCCAGATGGTAGCCCTTGATCTTGGACTTGCCATCGTTTCGCGGCGGTCGCCACGAGAGTGTAACACTGTCCTTGGTGATGCGATCCGGTTTGGGTGGCTCCGGTGCGTCGGGTCGATAGCGTTGCAGCTCTGCTGTCATTGGCTCCGAGGGCTTTGAGGGACTGCCCGGACCCGCCTCATTTATGGCAATTACGCGGAACTCATAACGGGCACCCTCGCGCAGATCAGGTACGGTATAACTCGTGTTTGGCGTTGGGTAATTGTTACACTTGATCCATTCGCCGCCGCGTTCGCGTCGCTCCACAATATAGCCGGAGATGGGTTTGCCACCGCAATAGTCCGGCGGATGCCATTCGAGCGAGGCTGCGTTGGGTGTGTAGGCGACCACCTGGGGCTGACTGGGCGCACCTGGTGGATCGAAGGGTGACTTGGCGATGACGGGCTTGCCATCGAGTGGCTCGGATACGCCGTAAATATTCTCCGCTCGCACGCGGAACACGTATTTCTTGCCCTCCGTCAGACCCTTGACCGTATAATTGGTTTTCGGGCAATAGCCGGGCACCGGCTTCCAATCGTCCACGCCGAACTCACTGAATTCAATAATGTAACCCGTAATTTCGCTGCCGCCATCGTCTTTGGGTGGCAGCCACTGCAGTGAGATGTGATCGGGTGCGGTTTCGGTGTAAGTCAGAGGACCTACCGGCGGCGTCGGCTTATCCACCACTGTGATGTCAATATCCGCGGAGTCCTTGCCAAATTCATTGCTTGCCGTTACCTTATATACGCCTGAATCTTGTCGCGTTGAGTCATCAATGCGGAATATCGTACGCTCTGAATTCGTGTCGTAGGAGACATTTTTGGACTCCGGTAATTTGAGGTCACCACGTTTCCATTCAACGGTCGGCGTTGGTGCACCCGATATGGGTATATTCACATTAATCGGTTCGCCAGCACGTACCTTAATTCTTCTGCCTAGCAGGCCGTCTAAGTGCAACTTTGGCTTCTCGCGCATTGGGCGAGCGCTGAGTGTTGTGGAGGGTTCGGAAGGCTTGCTGTTGCCCGCCGCATTTACGGCGGACACGCGATACTCATACTGATGATTGGGCGTGACGCGATCATCACGGTATTCCGTTGTCGGCACGGGTTCAGCGTTCAACTTGAGCCAGCGACCCGTATTCACATCCCTCCGCTCAATATCGTACCCGAGTATGGGCGAGCCACCGTTGCTAATCGGCTGCTTCCACTTGATTGTAATGTGATCCTTGTCGCTGTCGGATAACTCCGGCTTGCCGGGTGCACCCGGCACCGTGTACTGATTCTTGGCCACAACGGGCTGCTCGGAAGTCAGCGGATCGGAGCGACCCTGTAGATTCTCAGCCATGACGCGGAATTCGTATTTGGTACCCTCTAACAGACGCGGTACTACCGCATGATTATACTTGGCATTTACATAATTAACGGCCGGCACCCACCCACCGCCATGC
This sequence comes from Drosophila villosipedis, assembly GCA_035043025.1. Lineage (NCBI taxonomy): Eukaryota > Metazoa > Arthropoda > Insecta > Diptera > Drosophilidae > Drosophila > Drosophila villosipedis. The sequence continues at coordinate 572,997 of JAWNNF010000019.1, read as the reverse complement.
GTCAAGTCGCGCTTCTCAATGACGTACGCGGAGATTTCGGAGCCACCGTTGTCCTTGGGCGGTTTCCATGAAACTGTCACCGAATTGGCGGTGATTTCCTCGTATTGCAGAGGTCCCTCTGGCGCACCGGGACGATCCAGCACGATCAGCTCAAAGCTGCCCTCATCAATGCCGGAATCGTTGCGCAATAGTAGATGATAAATCCCGGAATCGCCACGCTGGCAGTTGACGGTGTGCACCACAGTATGGTGGCCAATTGTTGTGATGGTAGAGCGCTCATTGGAGGTTAGTGGATTAGTCTTATGTGTCCAGATAGCTTCCGGCGCCGGTTCGCCAATAAAATCAATGTCGATGTGGAAGATTAGGCCCGCCTTGATTCGCACCTCGTGCAGGGGCGTGATTATCTTGGGCGCCAGATAGCGTGGCTTGGCCATAATCATGTCGGAGGGTTCCGAGGGCTCCGATTGACCTGCCTGATTTACAGCAATAATGCGGAACTCGTATTCCTGACCCTCAACGAGTTCCGGTACGGTTGCCGTGGTCTTATTGGGTGGGGCATGCACCACATTGATCCAGTAGGGACTGCCCTTCTCCTTCTTCTGGATGATGTACTCGGTGAGCGGTGCGCCGCCATCCGACTTGGGTGCCGCCCACTGTAGATCGACGTGGTCGCGATCCCAGTCGGTTATGTTGGGTTTGCCAGGCGCATCGGGTTCATCGAACTCGTTTTTGGCCACAATGCTCTTGGCGGCCTCGAGTGGCTCCGATTCCCCGATGGCATTCACTGCCTTCACCCGGAAGAGGTACTCCTTGCGGTGCACCAGCCGCGTCACGTCATGCACGGGATGCGTGCTCATGCCCGCATCCGACCAGGTACCACGCGACAAATCCATTTTTTCGATGATGTAGTGCAGAATGGGGGAGCCACCATCGTCCTCGGGTACCTGCCATGCCAGGTGGCAGCCATCTCTAGTTATCTTGCTGATATCCAGCGGACCCTTCGGCACCGACGGACGATCCAAGACGGTGGCATGTGCGGACGCGTCAAAGGAGCCGTGTTCGTTCTTCAGGATCAGCGTGTAGCGACCCGCATCGCTGCGCTGCGCTGAGGGTATTTCAAAGCTGAGCTCGTTCTGGAACAGATTCGATTGGATGCGCGTCTGCTCCGTCAGCGGTATCTCCTGGCCATTGTACAGCCACTTGATGCTGGGACGCGGCGAGGCTTCGATGGGCAGAGTCCAGCCCAGTCGCTTTCCGGCGTGAACCGTGATATCGTTGAGCAAAGACTTGTCAAAGTGGGGCGCCAGGAAGCGGGGCTTGCAGATGACTGTTGCAGAGGGATCCGAGGGATCCGATTGACCCGCCTTGTTCACGGCAATCACACGGAACTCGTACTCCCCACCATCGGTTAAATCCGGTATGTGCGCCTTGCGCTCCTCCCCGGGTATCGTTGCCGCTCGCTCCCATTGGCCGAACTTGGGCCGCTTCTCGACTATGTAGCCAGTAATGGGTGCACCACCGTCTCTCTTGGGCGCCGCCCACTCCAGATCCACAAAGTTCTTGCCCCAGTCGACAGCCTGCGGCTGACCGGGCTTGTCCGGATGCGCATAGGGATCCTTGGCAGTGATGGCCTGACTGGTGGTCAGTGGTTGCGACTGACCCTGCTTATTCACCGCACGCACTCTAAAGTTGTAGTCATGGTTCTCGATGAGGTTGTCCGCACGGATTTCGCAGCCGGCAGACTCGCCCACGGGCACCCACCGCATCGCCTCATTGTCCATTTTCTCCACAACATAGTGGGTGATCTCGGAGCCGCCATCGTCGCGCGGTGGTCGCCAGCGCAGCGTCAACGAGTTCTTGGTGATGTCGTCGCCGCGAAGCGGTGCCTCCGGCGAACTAGGTACATCCAGCACGGTCACCTTAACCGTATGCCTGTCTACGCCATTTATATTGCGTGCCACTAGCGTATATTGGCCAGTGTCCGCTCGCTTGGCGTCGAGTATGCGCAGTTTGGTGCGTTCATCGTTGTTGTTGATCTTCACGCGATCCGTGTTGATGACCATGTTGTCCTCGTGCGTCCACTCCTTGCTGGGTATCGGTTCACCCGACACCGGCACATCGAATTCGAAAACATTTCCCGCCCGTATTTTGATGTCCAACATGAAATTCCGATCGATTTTGGGCGACAGATTCTTGGGTCTGGCCACATGGGGTTCCGTGGGGTCACTGGGGACGCCCGGACCCGCTTTGTTTACGGCCCGTATACGGAACTCGTATTTCACGCCCTCAATCAAGTCGGGCACGTGTCCACTGGCCACATTGCCCTCAACCTCGGCGCACTTCTCCCAATCGGGCGCGTATTTATCGCGTTTCTCGATGATGTAACCACTGATCGGCGATCCGCCGTCGCTCTCCGGTTTTGTCCACTCCAGATCGACGAAATCCTTATCGAAATCCTTGATGGTAGGTGTGCCCGGTTTGCTGGGCTCGTCGTAGGGATTCTTGGCCTCAGAGGCGTGTGGCGTTGTCAGCGGATCGGACAAGCCCTGGCGATTCTTTGCACGCACACGGAACTTGTATTTGTGGCCCGGCGTGAGTCCCTTCACTTGCAGACTGGTCGTGGGTCCGTCGGTCTCGCCGGCGGGCACCCAACGACCCGACACTTCATCCAGTTTCTCGACAACATAGCTGTCAATGGGCTGACCACCATCGTCATCGGGTGGACTCCACTTCAGAGTGCAGCTCTCCGCATGCACATCCTCCACCTTGAGCGGACCATTTGGCGGCGACGGTTTATCGATGACCGTAACCTTAACATCCGCACTATCCTCCCCGTTAGCATTCTCCGCGTGCACCGTATACAGACCCGTATCGGATCGTGTTGCATTGGTCACCTTCAGCTTGGTGTTGTAGTCCACGTGGTTAACCTTAACGTTATCCTTGGTGTAGAGTTCCTTTTTCTTGAGCAGCCATTTTGTTTTGGGGGCCGGTTCGCCGGACACCTTGCAATCGAAGCTGAATGCCTGTCCGGCCTTGATGCGCACCTCAATCAAATTGGAGCGATCGATAACGGGTGGCTTGTTCCGCGCCTTGGCCACAATTGGTGCTGTCGCATCGGAAGGTTCGCCGGGACCCGCTGCATTGATGGCACTCACCCGGAATTCGTAGGCCTGGCCCTCGGTCAGGTCTGGCACGGTTGCCTTGCACTGATCCGCTGGCACTTCTAGCGCCTTCTCCCAGTGCCCGTATTTGTCCTTCTTCTCCACCAGATAAGCAGTGATGGGTGAACCACCATCGTTCATTGGCGGTGTCCATGCCAAATCGATGTGATCCTTATCCCAGTCGGTTGGCCGTAGATTCTCCGGCTTGCCCGGCTCATCAAACGGATTCTTGGCTATAATCGATTCCTCCCCAACCAGTGGGGCAGATTCACCCTCAGCATTTACGGCGGACACACGGAATTTGTATTCATTGCCGGGCGTTAGACCCGTAACATCAGCTTGTGGTTCCGTCGAACGGGCGCAGGGCAGCCAACAGCCCGTCTCCGGGTCGAGTTTATCGATCTGGAAGTACTCAATGGGCGTGCCACCATCGTCCGTGGGTCGCTTCCACTTCATGTGGCAGCCCTCCTTGTGGACATCGTCGATCTGCAGCGGACCATTTGGCGGCGTTGGCTTATCGGTTATATTCACATTGATCAGCACGCTATCTTTGCCGGAACTGTTTACGGCCGTAATCAAATATTCGCCGGAATCGCCACGCTGTGTCGGACGTATGACAAGCTTCGTATAGTAATCGGGTGTTTCTATCGTAACATTCTTGCCCGTTTGCAGGGGATAATTGGAGAATTTCCAGTCCACTTTCGGTGCGGGCTCACCCGTAATTACGGCATCCAATTTGAGAGCCGTACCCGCCGAAATTGTTACATCCCGCAAATTGCGACGATCGATCTTGGGCGCCAAATAGCGAGGCTTGGCTATGAAGGTCTTGCTGGCCTCCGAAGGTTCCGATTGACCGCCCTTGTTCAAGGCAATCACCCGGAACTGATACTCATTGCCCTCGATCAGACCATTTACGGTGGCCAGCGGACTTGACGTATCCGTTTCGAGTGCCTTCTCCCACAGCGGACTATATTTGTCCTTGATCTCGATAATGTAACCCGTGATCGGTGAACCACCATCTGAGGCGGGTTCCGGCCAGGCCAGTTCCACTTTGTTCGCTGTCCAATCGGTGGGTTCAGGTGCGCCAGGCTTCGACGGTGCAGCTAAAAATAATGTAACATTAATTACTCTATTTTATTTTAATTATATTATTTTATCTATTTACTAAATGGATTCTTGGCTATAATCGAGCCCAGTGTTTCCAGCGGCTCGGATTCGCCTTCCTTGTTCACTGCCTTCACACGGAATTTGTACTCGTGTCCGGGTATTAAGCCATCCACATTCATCTCGGGCACATCACTCTTACCCACGGGCAACCAAATGCCCGTATCCGGATCGAATTTTTCCACCAAATAGCTATCGATGGGCTCGCCACCATCGTCCTTTGGCTTCTTCCATTTCAATTTGCAACCATCCTTGTGCACATCGGACACCTCCAAAGGACCCTCCGGTTTGCCAGGCTTGGCTGTAAATTTGTTAATTATAATTAATATATATATTATTTATTTATTCATTATTAACTTAAACTTACTGATTATATTTATTTGAAATTCGACTTGATCCTGACCGTACAGATTGTGTGCAACAATCTTGTAGAGACCCGTATCCTTGCGTTCCGGATTATTGTTAATATATTTGGTGTTGTACGGCACATTCTCAATGCGACTGCCCGATGTAGAATACACGGACTTGCCATTTTGGGTCCAGCTAATTTCCGGAGCGGGTTCACCGCTCACATTAATGTCCAGGAATATCGGCTCGCCAGCCTTGACATTATAGGTGCGTATATTCTTGCGATCGATTTTGGGGGCGACTGTTTTGAAATGATAATGGATAAAGATAGGTAGAAATTATGTTATCTTATTTTAATTTATTTGAATTATTTATATATTTATTAATTCATTTGTTTTTATTTACTTATTCAATGCAAAAAAAAAAAATAAATTTAAATTAAACTCAAATTTAATATTTAAATTTTAATCTAGAATAATTAGAAATATAATTAGCTATTTATGAATTAATTTTATTTATTTATTTTATTATTTATTTATAGCTATTATTTATTTTATTTAAATTATTCAATTTATTTTAAATGTTTATTTATTTATTTATTCATTTTAAATATTTATTTCATGTAATTGTTCGATGCATAAAGCGTTTTTTATGCAAACATGAATCTTCAGATCAGGGCGGTGTTTAAACTATTTAATTTAGTATTTAGTTTATTTATGACCGAAACAAAAGCGCGCGTCTGGCTTGCTTGAATCTCCAACTCGGACTCTTCGATAGTGAAAACTATCGATATTTACTAAAATTACAATGTAGTGTTTACATAAATGAATAAGATTTAACAGAGTTATGTAAAGTAGCGATAAATTGACAAATTAATAGCTGATCAATATCAGTCGTATTAAAATTAGTTTGACCAAACATCCCGGCCATTGGCTGTACGAAGATGAACAACTCGAACATGACCATCCTTTCCAGGCACAAGTGATTCGATGCGGCCGAGCTTCCATTGCTGAGGCGGAAGATTGTCGTCATGGATTATAACAATGGTTACAATAGCGAGATTTGACGACGATGGTGTCCATTTGGTTCGATCACGAAGCTCCTTAATATAATCTTATGACTAAAGACGCCAAAATTGCTGTTTAGCAGCGGTTATCACGTCAAACAAAGAGATTTTCCAACTAAAAAGTGTCCTGGGTTGATTGGCGACATATGTGACAATGAGCGAGAGTTGAGGACAGCTTCGATTTCTGTTGTGATTGTGCCTTGTGCAGCAACCCATTTGCGCTCTTAACTGCTGCTTCCCAGACTCCGCCAAAGTGGGGTACCCTGGGCGGAATAAAATGAAACGACACGAAATCCGAAGCACAATACTCTGATATTGCGTCTTGAGTAGATTGATCAAACAAAAATTGTTTCAAAGCCTTTAGCTCATTTGCTGAACCCACGAAGTTAGTTCCATTATCACAAAAGATGTCAGTGGGCAGCGCTCGCCGAGAAACCATTCGTTTGAGTGCAGCCAAGAATGCCTTCGTGGATAATTGAGAGACCACTTCGATGTGCACCGCCTTGGATGCCAAACAAATGAATACGGCCAAGTAAGATTTTGTGGGACCCTTTCTCGTGTGCGAACATACGTATTTATTGGCCCACAGAAGTCGATACCACAGCGTTGGAATGGGTGTTCCGGTCGCAGGCGCTCCACTGACAGCGATCCCATAAGCTGCCTTTCCAATTTTGGCTTGTACCGAACAAACGCCACGCAGGTGCGCACGATGCGATGGTGACGTATATAGTAGTGAGGTTCCGATAAGTTTGGTTCTGTGACCAGCGACATGTGTTCCAAATGTTCATACTCCTCCATGAATTGACAATACTGTAAGCGAAGTTCCGAAGATTGAGCCAAACGGCGTTCCAAGCTAAGAAATCTGCGATGTGCTATGTCGAATGAATGACCAAGTTGACTGGGATTGTTCTTAAACGGCAGCCTTACAACAATGCGACCACTGTCATTTATAACAGTCGTTCTTACATAGTGTTCCTCACAAGCTCGATGTTTTGGTTTCAACAGCACATTTGAAGTTTCAGTTGATTCAATTTCCCATAAGCGTTTAAGGTGATCGTCAATTAAAGTGGCACCAAGCTTAAAACTAGCAGCAAGCTCTCGAGACTGTTGCGGATGACACTTTCCTGTCACTACCCATCCAAACAGCGTCTTTTGGAGCATGGACCCAATTGTTTAACTTGGCCCACTGACAGAATGTCGAAAAATGCTTCTGTTCCTAAAAGCATGTCGATGTGTCGAGACTGGTAGAATTTCTCATCTGCCAGAACAATATTTTCTGGCATATTCCATGTTGAAATGTCGATATTGATGTCCGGCTGATAGGCTATATGCGAGGTGACGCAAAGATCTAACGAAACTTCAAAGGGCGGCAAACGAGACCTTATTGATGTAGTTGTAAGAGAAGTGATGTCTGTACGTGCATGGCCAATACTACTGATTTGCACATCGTGTTTCTCTCTTTTTAGACTAAGCTTCTGAGAAAACGAATCGGTGATGAAATTCACCTGCGAAAACAAATCCACTAGAGCACGGCCTAGTCTGTAGGTGCCAATTGAATCTCTGACCAGGATCATAGCCGTTGCTAAAAGAATGACAATGACGCTCCAGTACTTGTACGCACTGAGCCCAAGTCGGGATTGTTGTATAATCCAGCAATAAATTCCATTTGTTTCTAGTTTCCTGATCGCATTTATCCAGAACCATATAGATTAACAAGGCTTCCGCTATGTCGATGTCAGAGCCCAAGGACGAAAGTGAACTAAATAATGCCGATGCATTATCAATTAACGAACGTAGCTGAGTAGCGTTTAATGAACTAGCTGAAGGCAACTGAAAAAGAGACGATATTGTCTCTGTAAATATCAATGCTGGCTTGTCATACCGAGACTTTAATTTTTCTAATGCCTTAGCGTAGTTTTCATTGGTGACTGGAAATACCTTCACGCACTCCAGTGCAGCACCCTTTAAGCAGTTGAGTAGATAGTTAAACTTCTCAATGTTTGTTATTTGCGCTCCTTTCACGATTTGATTAAACGAGCAAATGAAGTTGTTATATTCCAGATGAGTTCCATCGAATGTGGGCAAGGCCAAACAAGGCAGACGTGATAGTTGAGGATGGTAAGCAACGTGTGATGTAGCGTCATCACCGACTGTACTATTTAAGTCTTCACCAAGCAATTTCTTAATTGCCAACTTGATGTGTACATAGTTGTCTTGCAGTTCAGCGCGCCCATTATCATTTGGATCCAGAGTTTCTATTTCCGATTGAATAGCCAACGATTCCTTAAAGTACGATTCCAAAATGCCTAAACGACATTTAAGATCCGCAGGTGATCTTTTAGAAGAATATCCAGATTGTCCACCGACCAACGTTTTCATACGGGAAATGTTCCTTTTGATGTTTGCGCGCTGGCGTCGGTAGTCTTCCAAGGAATGCGACATATTTACAGATGTTTAATGAAATCGAAGAGAATTTGGCGCGGAGCTTAAGTTCTGCTTGACAAGACAAACGACGAAAATTATTGTTTTGTGTATGTGTGTATATGAACTACAACAGTATCGATCGCAGTTGCAACTCTTACACAAACGAACGAAGAACGAATTTGGAATAAACCACTAAAAGCAGCGACTGAAGCGACGATTGCGAGCAGCGCACTGGCCGTTTTAGCAGTAGCGAAATATGCAATAAGAGCAACGACGTTGTGAAAGACGATCGAAAATTGACCGAAAACTAACGGCGAACAAAGTAGACGACGAGCGAAAACGGCGCAGACAGTTAGCAAAACGAATATAGAGACACAATGCAATACCGTTACTTTGAGTTATGTGCATGTGTGTGATTGCTGCTGCGACGAACTTTGTGTTGGTTCTAGTTAACGATTTTCACATTTTTGACACAAGTTTGATGCTTTAATTGTTGCAACCAAGCAATTGGAAGCCAAGGCGAATTTGTTTAGTTTGTATATACGCGCAAGCGGAATTTGTTAACGTTACGAATTGCGAAATTGTCCAATTGTTTATTAATAATTTGTTTAAACACTGCCCCACGTTGGGCGCCAAAATGTTCGATGCATAAAGCGTTTTTTATGCAAACATGAAACTTCAGATCTGGACGGTGTTTAAACTATTTAATTTAGCATTTAATTTATTTGTGACCGAAACAAAAGCGCGCGTCTGGCTTGCTTGAATCTCCAACTCGGACTCTTCGATAGCGAAAACTATCTATATTTACTAAAATTACAATGTAGTGTTTACATAAATGAATAAGATTTAACAGAGTTATGTAAAGTAGCGATAAATTGACAAATTAACAGCTGATCATTCAATATCAATTGTATTCAAATTAGTTTGACCAAACAGTAATAAAGTAAATGAAATTCAATTAAATATTTAAATTTAAATTTCATAATAAAATAAAACGTAATATTTATAAGACCATAAATTAAAAATAATTAGTACTACATTTCATTACAAAAATGTAATATTTGAATTTGAATTAAAAATATATATAAATTATTGTTGAAAATATGTAAAAGATCCATACAATATTCCGATTACTAATGTTAATAACAGAAAATATCGATACTGCGCTCGATACCACAACTTAATGCTAATTGAATAAAAGTTTTTCTTAGGCTAACCGCCAAACCTGGTGCGTCACTTTGCCGCTTTAAAGCCCAACAGGTTATGGACCCAGGCTTAAAGAAAAAGTTGAATGAAACTAAGGTTATGTTGAAAAGCCGCGTTTAAGGTGAAATTTTTGCATTAGAATTGCATAATTTTGTATTGCTGTGTGCATTACCAACTAAAGTTTCCTGTGTGAGAACAAGTACGAGTGAAAAAATGAGTGCGCTGTACAATATAGACAAGTTGGGCGAAACAAATAATGAATCGTGGTGTGTCCAAATGAAAAGTCACATCAGGAGCTATGAAATGCCCAAGTTTAGACAAGACGAGTGAATATAGTCAGTGGATATCAAAAAACGAAAAGGCTTTAGCAGTGATTACTCTCTCAATAAGAGGTTCTGATATTGGTCACATTAAGAAATGCGATTCGGCGTCGAGTGCGTGGATAACCCTAAGGGCAGCGCATCAGCCAACCGGTCCAGTGAGAAAGATCACATTGTTCAAGAGATTACTCTTCATGCGGATGAACGAGAATGAGAACATGCAAATGTATATTGCAAATTTTGGAGCAGTTAACAGAGATTGGCATTGTGCTGCAAGACGAAATATATTTTAATTTACTCTTGGGAAGTTTACCCAAATCATATGAAAATTTTGTTGTAGCATTGGAATTACCAAAGTTTAGTACTTTGAAGGTTAAATTGATCGAATAGTGTGATAGACCCAAGAACGAAGAACATATAGAGAGTGTGAACGAAAATAATGCACAGGCATTTTTAAGCAAAGCACACTACGCTAACGAGAGTGCAAAAATGAAAGACAGTGTAGGCAAGAACTGAAACAAACAAATTGAATGTTACAATTGCGGTAAAATTGGCCACATTTCTTCAGAATGTAGGTCCAAGGCGAACGAAGGTAAAATAAAAAGACGAAAAATCATTCTTCACGGAGCTAAGTGCAAAAAACAGTGAACGACTGCTTGATAAGTCACGGGGTGCTTAGATAGTGGCGCCACAGCTCATATGCGCGCAAATCAAAATATGTTTAATTCGTTTGAACAATTCACTGATACAGTTACACTTGCTGGTGAAAAATCACTAGAAGTGATTAAAACGAAATCGTCAACAGTAAAACTTACAAACGTTCTTTATGTGTTACAATTACAATGCAGCTTTATTTCGGTGAGCAGAGCAGTAAAAGGAGGCTGCACTGTAAACTTTAAAAACAATCGTGCGTGTATATGTGACGAAAACGGTAAAACTTTGATTATTGCAAGCAATTTATTTCTGTGTGAAATAACCAAAACAATAAGTGCAGTGTTCCTAAGTGGAAATGGCAAAAATATGTAAAAGATCAATACAACATTCCGATTACTAATGTTAATAACAGAAAATATCGATACTGCGTTCGATACCCCAACTTAAGAATACATTGAATAAAAGTTCTTCTTAGTATAACCGCCAAACCTAGTGCATCACTTTGCCGCTTTAAAACCCAACAATTCTAATGTTACTTAAATTTTTTAATTATTTGTTGAACTTACGTTTTCTGGGCTTGGTAATGACGGATTTGCTGGCGTCTGAGGGTTCGCCGGGTCCGGCAGCATTGATTGCCTTGACACGGAACTCGTACTCGCAGTTCTCGTCCAAATTGGGCACTGTCGCCTTGCACTCCTCACCCAGAGTTGGTGCTGAGATCTCGGCGCCCTTAATCCACTTGTCGGTGCCCTTCTCACGTTTCTCTACCACATACGCCGTAATCGGAGAGCCGCCATCGTTGTGCGGCGGTCGCCAAACCAAATCCACACGATCCTTGTCCCAATCGATTGGCTCCGGCGTGCCCGGTTTGCCCGGCTCATCGAACGGATTTTTGGCCACAATCGTTTGGTCGCCAAGCAGCGGTTCCGATTCACCCTCCGTATTTACGGCCAGCACACGGAACTTGTACTCGTGGCCCGGTTCGAGGTTGTTCAGCTCAGCAAAGGGTTCCTTGAAGCGACCAGAAGGCAGCCAACGACCCGATTCCACATCCATTTTTTCCACCACATAATGCTCGATGGGCAAACCACCATCGTCCAACGGTGGATTCCACTTTAGCTTGCAGCCCTCCTTGTGCACATCGGTGATCCGCAAAGGACCCTCGGGTGGTGCGGGCTTGTCGAGCACTGTTACCTCAAAGGAGGCCTCATCATGTCCGGAATCATTTTCCGCCTTAATTGTGTACTTTCCAGTATGCATTCGCTTGGCAAAGGGTACGGCTAACTTGGTGCGATAGGGTTCCATGTCGACGTTGAAATCATCTTCGCCAATGCGTGCCTTGTTGTGGAACCAGGTCTTTGTCGCTGGTGGTTCACCGGACACCTTGATGTCATAGCGTATATGTTGTCCGGCCTTAACTGTAATATCTTTAATATTGGTTCTATCGATTTTGGGTGGTGCAAACCGATCCTTAGCCGTCATCTGATCAGATGCCTCTGAAGGTTTACTTTGTCCAGCTTTGTTGACGGCCTTGACGCGGAATTGATATTTGGTGCCCTCAATTAGATCATTGACCCGTGCCTTGCAATCCGGCGTATTTGTCTCGAGCACTTTTTGCCATTTGCCCGTATTGTTGTCCTTCTTCTCAACGATATACCCGGTGATGGGAGCACCACCATCATCTTCTGGTGCACGCCACTTGAGATCCGCATGATGCGCAGACCAATCCGTAACCTGGGGTTTGCCTGGCGTCTCCGCTGCATCGTACGGATTCTTGGCCGTGACAGGTATGTCCGTTACCAGTGGCTCCGATTCACCTTCGCTGTTTACGGCCTTAACGCGGAACAGATACTCCTTGCCCTCGGTCAGACCCGTAACATCCGCTTCCGGCGTTTTCGTGGTCAACACCGGTACCCAGCGACCCGTTTCCGTATCCATGCGCTCCACAACATAATGCTCGATTGGTTCGCCGCCATCATCGTCGGGCTTATCCCACCTCAGATGGACACTCTCCGCTTTGACATCGCTGACTGCCAGCGGACCCTTTGGCTTGCTGGGCTTGCAGAGCACCTCTAGCTCAACCTCAACGGTATCTACGCCGGAATCGTTCTTGGCCGTAACAATATAGGTACCCTTGTCGGCCCGCTTCACTTTCGGCATTATAAATGTCGTTTTATATTCCTCATTCTCGATCTTGACGTGTTCACCGGACTTGATCTCGGCTCCGTTGTAGGTCCACGTTATCTTTGCCGGAGGCTCGGCTTTCACAGCCGCATCCATGTGCAGCATTTGGCCGCTGCGCATTATCTTCTTCTGCAGATTCTTGCGATCGATGTGCGGCGCCAGGAAACGTGGCTTGGCCACCACTGACTTGGACACATCGCTCGGTTCACTGGGACCGGCCTTGTTCACGGCCACAATACGGAATTCGTATTCATGTCCCTCTTCCACGCCCGTCACAGTACCTTTGGTCTTGTCACCCGGCACAGTCGCGGCATCTACCCAACCCCTGCCGGACTTGTCGCGCATTTGAATGATGTACTTTTGGATGGGAGCACCACCATCGTTTTTGGGGGGATCCCAAGCAAGATCGACGAAATCCTTATCCCAATTGGTGGGTTCAGGACGACCCGGTTTATCCGGCTCATCGAACGGATTCTTGGCAATGATGGGTTTCTCCGTTTCGAGTGGTTCCGATTCGCCCTCCTTGTTGACGGCGCGCACGCGGAACTTGTACGGCTTGCCTTCGTGCAAACCAATGACCTTGGCCTCCGGTTCGGAGCTCTTGCCGCACGGCAACCATTGGCCCGTATGTGGATCGAGTTTCTCGATCTCATAGTAATCGATGGGTGCGCCGCCATCATCCTCGGGCTTTTCCCACTTCAGCTTGCAACTGTGCTTGGTGATATCGTTTACTTGGAGCGGACCCTTTGGCTTGCCCGGTTTACCCAGCACAGATACCTCCAACTCGGCCACATCTTCACCCACCTCATTGCTGGCTCGGATGGTGTATTTACCACTTTGTGGACGCTTGGCACGCATCACAAAGAACTTGGTATTGTAATCGACGCTATCGATCTTAACGCCTTCCTCGTCACTCACGACTGACAGACCATTGAAGGTCCACTCGATTTTTGGTGCAGGCTCACCCCTCACATTGATGTCCAGACTGATCGAGAGGCCGGCCTTGACTATGACGGGTTTCAGGTTGGTGCGATCAATGTGCGGTTTCACTGTGGAAAGAAAAGAGAGAGAGTATAGAGAGAGATTTCAGATCAGAAATGAGGATAAATCAGAAAGAGAGATCAAATCAGATTAGAGAGATGTCAGATTAGATCAGGGCGAAATCAGAACAGAAGAAGTGAGAGAGATCCGATTAGATAAAAAAAGATCAGAACAAAGAAAGAGAGAAAAAACCGTGATCAGAAAGAGATATCATCTCAGAGAGAGAGAGAGAGAGTGATCAAATCAGATTAGGGAGAGAGAGAGAGTTACATCAGATCAGATTAAAACACCCAGAGATCAGTTCAGATCATATAAAGAAAGATCAGAAAAAGATCAACGCGTAGATAGATCAATTGTTCAATCTAAGGTCTCATCCAATACTTACAGAAACGTGGTTTGGCCGTATGCCAATTGGTCTGTTCGGATGGCTCTGAGGGACCCGCTTTGTTCACCGCACGCACACGAAACTTGTACTGTTGGCCCTCCTCCAGTTTCTTAACGACACCCTTGCAGATGGGTCCCTCTGTCTCGGCGGCCTTGACGAATTCACCGGAGTCCTTGTCCATTACCTCAATGATGTAGTTGGTAATGGGAGAGCCACCATCACGAATGGGTGGTTCCCATTTTAGTTTCACATGATGCTCATCCCAATCCTCAATCTCGGGTAGACCGGGCGGTGCCGAGGCATCGAATGGATTCTTGGCAGTGATTGCTGACTCGGTATCGAGTGGTTCCGATTCGCCCTCCTCGTTGATAGCCTTAACACGGAACTGATAGCGATGATTGGGATCGAGTCCTTTCACTTCCAGCTCCGTCTTGGCGGGATCAACGGTGCCAGCTGGCACCCATTTACCCGTAGCCGTATCCATTTTCTCAACAGCATAGCCCGTAATGGGAACACCGCCATCATCCTTTGGTTTTTTCCACTGCAATTTACAGCCGGTTTTGTGTATGTCGGAGACCTCCAAAGGACCTTCCGGTTTGCCCGGTTTATCCAGGATAATCACTTCCACTTCGGCCTCATCGACACCATTAATATTCTCCGCCTTCAGTTTGTAGATGCCACTGTCTTTTCGAGCTGTATCCAACAGCGTCAACTTTGTGTTGTAATCCTCATTGTCCAGGCGCACTTGTCCACTGGGCGTTAGGTCCTTTTCCTTGAAATACCAGGTCAAAGTTGGGGCGGGTTCACCCTTGACATCCACATCGAACTTAACAGTGTTACCAGCACGCACCTTGATCGGTTTCATTTTCTCGCGATTTATGCTTGGTTTGACTATGGATATAATTCACATTTTATTATATTAATATATAAATAATATCAGATATAAATATTTAATATATATTAACATAATAATTAATCTAATAATAAGCTTTGGCTCAACATAAAATCAAGCATGTTTTGCGTATACATACCAAAATAATAATAGTCAAATAAAGAAGTAAAATTAGCAAAAATTTTAAATTGGCAATTAATTTTTATAGCTGCTGCAAACAAAAATTGTTTTATTATTTCTTACGATTCCTGGGCTTGGCCAAATGCGGTTCGGTTGCGTCGCTAGGTTCGCTGGTTCCGGCCTTGTTGAGAGCCCGTACACGGAACTGATACACATTGCCCTCGGTAAGGCCATCGACAGTTGCCTCGGGTGTAGGGCTCTAAATATGCAATATATATATGTTGAATCATATTTAATTTTATATACTTTCTATATTAAAATTACTATTTATTAAATTAAATTAATATTTAAATTATTATTTCAATATTTGAAATTATTGTTTATTTATTTAAATATTATTTAAATTATTCTTCAATTAGTTCAGTTACCATTTAACTTTTTTAAAATTATTTAAAGCTAAATTTAGTTTTATGTACTACTTAAACTATAATAAACATTGTAATATATTATTTCAATATTTAAATAGTAGTTTAAATAATTAAATAATAATTTAAATATATATATTCAACTACCAAGTTATTATTTAAATGACTATTTACATACTGAATTGATAATTAGATTATTGAAATTATTATTAATTACTAATTAATTATTTAATTTATTATTATTATTGATTATTATAAGATTAATTACTTTGATACATAGCTCAAAACCCCTTCAAACTGGATACTTACATTTGTGGTGAGCACTTCATCCCAAATGGGAGAGAATTTATCCTTCTTTTCGATAACATAACCGATAATCGGAGCACCGCCATCGTCTTTGGGCGGTTCCCATTTCAATTTAACCATATGCTCATTATAATCATCGATTTTGGGTGTGCCTGGCTTGGTGGCAGCATCATAGGGATTTTTCGCCACAATGCTGCCATCGGTCTCCAGAGGTTCGGATTCGCCCTCCTCGTTGATGGCCTTGACCCGAAACTGATACTCATGGCCCTCCTGCAGGCCCTTGACATCAAGTTCGGTATCATTGCCGGAGGTACGACCGACCGGCACCCAACGACCCTGTTTCTTATCGAATTTCTCCACCTGGTAACTGGTTATCGGTTTGCCGCCATCATCTTCCGGCTTCTGCCACTTCAATTTGCAGCCATCCTTCGTAATATCCTTGACGGCCAGAGGACCCCTCGGCTTACCGGGTGGTCCCAGCACATTGACCTCAACGGTCGCCTCATCCTCACCATGCTCGTTTACGGCTCGGATCTTATATGTGCCCGTATGCTTGCGCACAGCATCGATAATCGCTATCTTCGTATTATGGGGTATATTTTGGATCTCGATGTTGCTTGGCAACTCCTCCGGCTTGAGCTCTTTGTCGTTTTGATACCAAATGATCGTCGGTACGGGTTCGCCTCGTACGTTCACATCGTATTTGATAGGTTTGCCAGCGCGTATTAGCAGTGGTTTCAGGTTTGTTCTGTCAATGCGCGGCTTCACTGTAGGTGGAGCCAGAGAAGGTGGGGAAGTAGCGAGAAGAGAGAGAAGATAAGAACTTTCTTATTTAAAAGGTACTCAAATTATAGATTAGCAAGGCTATTTCAGAGCCCTATCTGTTTAGTTTTTAGTTGGGTATATATTATATATATACATATATATAACTTGTATATCACCTATAAATCACTAGCACACAAAGAAATGTAATCTACGGCAATCCTTGAAGATAAGAACTCTGGTTAGTTTTTATTGGGGTTCTAAGATCTTAAATGAAGAAGGGTAATTTAAAGTAAGTAGATTTCATATTTAATCTACGACAAGAACTCTATCTGATTAGTTATTAGTTATTAATATATACTATTAAAAAGATTATTAAAAGATCTCCATCTTTACTACCAGTTGTTTTTAAAGCTGAGGTTTCTAATTATTATTATTAGTTGTGTATCTTTCATGGATCTTTAATCTTCAATCCTTACTATATACATCTTCTATATTCTATTTTATATCCATATCCAATACTTACACTTCTTGTACTTGACAATCTGAGGCACACTTGCATCGGATGGAGCCGACGGACCCGCTTTGTTCACGGCAATCACACGGAACTGGTATTCGCCGTACTCCTGCAGACCGGCGACAGTTGCCTCCAGCTGATCACCTGGTATCTCGAGGGCCTTCTCCCACTCTGGCTTGTTCTTGTCCTTCTTCTCGATGATGTACTTCTGGATGGGAGCACCGCCATCATTATTGGGTGCCGTCCACTTCAAGCTGACACTCTGATTGTCATAGTCCGTAACTTCGGGAGTGCCCGGTTTGTTGGGCTCATCGAACGGATCCTTGGCAACAATGCCCACTAGCGTAGTCAACGGTTCCGATTCACCCTCCTCGTTCACAGCGGAGACACGGAACATGTACTCCGAGCCGGGATTCAGACCGGTTACATCGAAGCTGTGCGGTTCCTTCTCGCCTGGCGAGCGACCCACGCGCACCCATTTACCTGTGGCGGTGTCCATTTTCTCGACAACGTACTCCTTGATGGGCACACCGCCATCATCCTCGGGCTTCTTCCACTGCAGCTTGCAACCAGTTGCGGTCACATCGCTGACAGCGAGAGGACCCTTTGGCGAACTGGGCTTGCCCAGCACTACCAGCTCAACTGTCTCGCGATCGACACCGTTGCGATTCTCCGCCTTCAGCGTGTAGAAACCGCTATCCTTACGCTTCAGATTTGTTATTACGAAATCGGTATGATAATCAATATTCTCGATACTGATCCTATCTCCTGTCGTTAACGGTACATCGTCGCGCCAACTCCAGTGCAATTCCGGTACGGGCTCACCAGTAACATCCACGGACCATTTGTGGGTGCGACCACTCTTGATCGTCACTCGCTTGAATGTTGATCGATCAATCTGTGGCTTAACTATATATATATATATATATGTATATATATATATATACAGTTGGGGTACAAGAATTTGTGTCAGTCCATATGAAGAACTTTTCAAATTTTGAGTAAGCATTTGCAAAGCGATGAAATTCAAGTTGCTGCGATGCGTTTGCGTTGTTCTAAAATGGAGTACTTCAAGACTTAAATTAAGTCTCAATGTTAGTTAATTTAAATGCACTGCACAAAATCGATGTTCATGAAATAATTACTTTATGTTTGAAATAATTCACTGTTTTATTTATTTATTTTATTATTTACTTTATTATCTTTTAAGCTATTTATATTTTCATATTATTTTTTATTATTTATTATTTTATATTTAAAAGAATTCACTGTTTATTTCTTTGATTATTTATTTTATTATCTTTTTTGGTTAATTATTTTATCTTCTAATTTAACTTGAAATTGTAATTTAAATGAGGTATCTACAAGAATCTACAATTAGATGAGGCTTAGCTAGATTTTTTATTATGGTACTTACAAGAATTTTAGATGAGGCAAATATTGAATTCGGAATTTTTTATTAAGTTTTTATAATTTTATTAGCTTTTTTTTTAATGTTATTAACAAAAATTTGAGATGAAGCAAATGTTGAACTGAGAGAGAGTTTGTACTGAAAGCAATTGTTGTTTACTACAAAAGCGTTGAAAATATGTTAAGCCAAAGCTTCAATCGAGGATGCTCGACTGTAAGATATCCTGTACCCAAAAGGGCACAGCAAATATTTATAGGTTTAACAAAAATATTGTATACAAAAACAAGTAGCCCACATTAAATAAATAAAAAACATTAAATAAATGAAGCAAATGAAATTGAAAAATAACAAATAGATGAATGATAAATAAAATTAAAATTAAATAAATATAATAAAAAAATTAATAATAAAAAATATATATAGCTTCAAGCACCACAGCTGACTGAACGGACGCCTTCAATCTTCCCTGAGTAGAAAAAAAAACTAAGCTTGACAGTAAAAAATAAGTTGAAAACAAAAATAAATAAATAAGTATAATAAAAATAAAGTTAAATTAATTAATGAAATGAAGTAAATAACTTCAATACATAAAATAAATACATCTTTTTAAATAAATACGAAATAAAATAAATATATTAATTAAAATTCTTCAGTAATATATATAAACATTTCTCACACTATTTTAATGGGTACAGGATATTAAAAAAAAACATTGCTTCCACCAAGAATAAATATTAAAATACTAAAATTTAAAAAATGCGTGCACTTGGCTCAAGCAAAATATATATATAAATAAAATCTATATACAGATGAATGGAACTTACGATTTTTGTGCTTGCACAGATGATTGTCGGTGGGCTGTGAGGGTTCCGAGGCACCCGCTTTATTCACGGCGCGCACACGGAACTGATAGACCATTTTCTCCTTGAGACCCTCAACCTTACACTCCGGTGTAGGATCCTCCGTTTTCGCCACCTCACTCCACGTGGGTGAGAATTTGTCCTTGAGCTCGACAACATAGTGGGTAATCGGACGACCACCATCGGAAGGAGGTCGCTTCCACTTGAGCATGACACTCTTGTTGTCATAGTCATCGATGACGGGTTGACTGGGCGGACTTGGTGGATCGTAGGGATTCTTGGCCACAATGGCATCCGTTGTTTCCAGCGGCTCCGATTCGCCCTCCTTGTTGATAGCCTTCACGCGGAACTTGTATTTTTTGTTCGGCGTCAGACCCTTGAAGTCGAAGGAGGTGGTATCGGGTCCCACCTCCCCGGCGGGTATCCAGCGACCTGTTTCCTCATCCATGCGCTCCAGGGCATAACCGGTTATCTCGCAGCCACCGTCGTCGATGGGGCGTTTCCACTTCATCTTTATGTGGTTGGCGCGCACCTCCTCCGGCTCGAAGGGGCCGCCGGGCGCCAAAGGACGATCCAGGACGATGACCTGCGCCTCCGACTCAATGGTGCCAGAAGT
Organism: Drosophila villosipedis; assembly: GCA_035043025.1. Classification (NCBI taxonomy): domain Eukaryota; kingdom Metazoa; phylum Arthropoda; class Insecta; order Diptera; family Drosophilidae; genus Drosophila; species Drosophila villosipedis. The sequence continues at coordinate 553,135 of JAWNNF010000019.1, read as the reverse complement.
GTTGGTCAACACCAGCTTATATTTGCCGGTATCCTTGCGTATGGCCTTTTTAATGGTCATTGCCGAGTTGCGCTCGAGTTGCTCCAAGCAAATGTGTTGATTATCAAATTTAAGTGGTTCGTTCGCTTTGAACCAGCTTGCTGCCGGTTCCGGTTCACCATCGTATTTAATGTCGTAGCGCACAGTTTGACCCTTCTTAACTGTGATGTTCTTGAGACCGTCTCCGACGAGGAACGGCTTGACGAAACGGCACTTGGCAATGATGGCCTTCGTCTTGTCACTGGGTTCACCGGGCCCAGCTCGATTAACAGCACGGACTCGAAATTCGTACTGCTGTCCCTCCTTCAGCCCGTCCACCGTAGCCACCCGGGCATCTCCAGGCACCTCTTTGCCCGCAACCCAATCATTTGAGAATTTCTCTTTGTATTCGACAATATAGGCTGTGATGGGATCACCGCCATCGCTATCGGGTGCCTCCCATTTGAGGTCTGCGTGATCCTTGTCCCAGTCGGTTAGATCAACGTCTTTGGGTTTGCCGGGCTCGTCCCACGGATCTTTGGCGAGTATTGAGCTCTTGAAGGTGGCTGGGTCTGAGGGACCGATCTTGTTCACAGCACGTATACGGAATCTGTATTGTTTCTTAGGCACCAGGTCCTCAATCTTCTTGAGGCATGGCTCTGTCGGCAGAACCTCAGCGACAGGCTCCCAGCCCTGTTTCTTGCTCAAATCTTGCCGTTCGATAACATATTTGGTTATCGGTGTGCCTCCATCATCCTCTGGCTTCTTAAACTTCACCACACACGATGTCTGATAAATGTCCGTGACATCCACATCCTGCGGTGGCGTTGGCGCATCCTGGCATATTATATTCACATCTTTGGTATCTTCGCCTTGTGCATTCGATATCTTTACTTGATAGGGACCCGATAAGTCACGCGATGGTTTCTTAATCTTAAACGTGACCTTGTCATCGGTGACGGCCACCTCAACATCCTTGACGGGCAACGGTTTGCCATCCTTGATCAACTTAGCCTCGACGGGTGATTGTTTGGTGCCGCTAACTGTTAAAAAATATATTAAATATCAAATTTAAAATTTAATCTTAAATACTTTTGGTTATTTTGTAGCATTTTATTTTACCTTTGTATGGCACCTCGACGATAACTGGCGCACTTATCGGCCCCGCAAAGTCATCGGGACAATCGATATTCGGCCTGCTTTCGCCCTTGCGTACCGATAACTTACAACTGGAGTTCAGCTGGCCCGATTCACAGGTAATCTCACCCACATCCGTCAACTCCAGGTTGTTAAACACCAACTGATGCTTGCCACCGCCCAAGTTCTTGATTTCGATGCGCTCGTTGGGTATAATGGGTTCCCCATTAAATTTCCAGTCGCAGGGCGCCGTTTGATCCTGCAGCTCAATGTCGAACACCAGTTTCTCACGCTCCACGGCATCCGTGTCCTTGAGCTTCTTATTAAAGCGATTTTGATCTTGAATGGATTATGATTTCAACAACAGTTCTTATAAATATTATATTGCACGCTTTTTTTAGGTTTTTCTTTTAAGTGTCCCTTGTTAAATTTCGTTCTTTTTAGCTATTTATATTTTTATCATTAGGTTTTTCGATTTATTATCTTTTATATCTTATATTTTAAATACTATTTTATTTTATATTTATATACAGATTTTCTTTTAATTTATGCATTTAAACAAACAACTATGATATAAAAATATTTATTTTATTGTTGTTTTTTTGGTAGTTCTATATTCATTTTTATCTCTTTATTAATTTATTACCAAGTCAATATACATATTAATATAAATATTAATATATTATATTAATAAAAATATTAATATATAATATTAATATACATTTTTTGCTTTTTTTAAATTAAGTTATTTATTAGCTAAAGCTAAACTTTTTATTTATTTACTGTTTTGTTATTTTTTTAATTGACTTTTTTGTTATATAAATATTTAAATTTTTTAATTATTTTAATTATCAACTTTCTTATTTATTTATATATTCTAAATATATTTCTTGCTGCAGATCAAATTTTTTTTTTGTAATTTATGTTTATTTATTTATAACAAATATGTTTCGGTTTTATTATTTCTTATTTAAATTTCTTGTTTATATGTTTTTTTTAATCAATTTCAACTATCAATTTTCTTATTTAATTATTAACAACTTTACATACATTTATATTGGTTTATTTGCAGATCAATTTTTTTTCTTATTATTTTATATTTATTAATTTATATATGCTAATTATTATTTATACATTTTATGAATTATGAACAGTTGTACTTACAATTGATGATAATTTCGGCATCTGTCTTATCGGCATTCGTGGTGCACTTGAATTGTCCTGCGTCGGTGACCTTGCAGTCCTTGATGACCAGCTTGCGTTTGCGGCCATCTTTGATGACCTGCATGCGTTTGTCGGGCTTGATTTCCTCATCGTTGCGGAACCACTGCACATCGCCCTGGGCATCATCCAGCTCGCAGGCCAAGGTAATCGTATCCTTCTCGAGGCACTGCTGCGATTTCAAAACCTTGACAAATTTGTACGGATATTCGATAATTTTCAGGGCACATTCCGTCTTGTCCGGCTGCTTGTCCAATTGACATCTGTATTGGCCGGAATCCTCTAGCACGGACTCCTTGATAATAAGCTTAAGATTGCCATTGATGTCCTTGGAAATCAGGAAGCGAGCGTCATCCGATTCAATTTTCTTATTATCCTTGAACCAGTGCACATTCGCCATGCTGCTGCTAACCGAACACTCCAAAGTAGTCTCGTGCCTCGTGAATCCTTCCAGCTTCTTCTTGAGCGGCTTGGTGAAGGTGTACGAAGGATCTGCTTCCTCGACGTTGAGGAACGCAGTGCTGGAGACGCCACCGATCTCAATTGTATACTTGCCCGTATCCTCGACTTTGGGTGCGGTAATAATCAATTGATATGTGTCATTCTCTTGCTTGAACTTGAATTTGCTGCCTGTGAAAACTTCCTATTAAGAGATATGCATAATTTAATATATTATAATGTATACAACTGATAAATAGCTCTGCAAGATATATATCCATTTTATTGGGATTTATTTGTTGTAATACTTACATCCTTGCGGAATAGCCATTTGGGTTTGCAATTGGGTTTGCTGAATCTCGCCTCAAATACAACCTTCTTATCCTTGCCCTCCTTAGCGAACTGGTCGATCAGTGGACTAAGGAACGATTCTACCTTCTGCGTTGTCGTTGTTATCGATTATTATCGATGTTATTATTTGTTTTTTTTTGTTTGTTTTTTTTTTCGTTGTCAAAAATGGGTAAAGACATCAAAACGACAATAAAAAATCGATATACAATTATTTAGCATTCAAATCTCAAAAGATAATAATATCTAGCACAGTTATCGATACAATTAATCATTGTCAATTGTCCCAATTGTGTGCTATTCATTATTACAGTAGGTAATGAAAAGGTACTGACTTATGATTACATCTAATATAATTACAATATATATACATATAGTCATATATATATATATATATATATATATATATATATATATATATATATATATATGCAAAATAATGCATTAGCAAAATGAAACAAAATATTCAAAAAACAATATTTCGCTTGATATTAGATGTTTGTAATTTTAGTTTAGCAAGTACCTGTGTACCTATATATGTTTATATATTTTCAAATTTGTCGATATAACGTGTCACAAACATATATATCTATATATTTTATTTATTTACTTTTTAAACAACTATTTTTGGAATATTTTAAACCATTTTAAATGAACTCTTTTAGATTTACTCATTTAATTTTGAGAGTTAATTATAGTAAAACTGTTTTTTTTTTAATGTAACTTGAATTTTGACTAAGCTAATTGTTTTCTTTAATGTTTAAAAGCCTTTTTAAAATTGAAAAACTGATATTCGCTTTCTATTTTGTATCATTCAATTTGTAGCTTTAGTTTTAATTAAAATCATTATAATTTTGTTTATTACATTTCTAATTTTCATTTTAGTAAAAACAATTTTAAGCTTTGGACTGTTTTTAGTTCTTCTGTCTTTTAGTTTTATAATATTTATTTGGCAATTTTAATTTCAAGTTTGAAATTTAAATTTGTCTTATTTAAAGAAATAAATAAATTGAAAAATGGTTAGTGAACACTTTATATCGACAAATTCGAGCTATTTTAATTAGCAGTTCCATTTTAGATGTACCCAAAATGGACTGCAATTTTTTTTATTTAATGGTTAACAGTTAAATGATTTAATTAATCGTTCAAAAAATTGACGATCTGCATACTTATAACTGTTAAAACACTAAAATGCATCATAATGCAACCATGTGATTTATTTTCTTTGTATATCGAGTATCGTATATCGTGTTCTAATATATATACATATATTATATATTCTGATAACCGATAGCAAATTGATCAAAAAGAACACATGAATGTTAACAAAAAATAAAATCAAAGTATTTGGATTTTTCTATATATATATATATATATATGTATATATATATATATATATGTAGAGCAATATGTATGTGTGTACGTGTGCCAAATGGGAATAAAAACAAAATGCAAATACGCCGTAAAGAATACGCGGATAGTCAAGAGAACAAGAAAATATATTCCATTATCAGAGTTAATTGGAAAATTGGAAAACTGTACCGAACGCCATCTGCTGTACTCTTATTTTCAGTTGAATGAAACCTATTTAAAAGTCTCATACTTAAAAAATACAAAAATCGGCTGCACAACCAAAATAAATATATATCTATATAGTTATTAAATATTCTTTCTTTTTTATATGTATATATTTTCAATTTATATAAATTTTTTAGGTATCTCGGAATAAATAGAGCGCACCTCCTCACGGCGAAACGGATGCAACGTCGGCCAATCGGGGATCAGATCGGCTAGGGATGGTCTACGTGATGCTGGCGCCTGTATTGCATTATATACATATACACATTTATAATAAAAATCATCTTGATTGAGCGATAGATGTGCGACTAAAATACTTGCAAATATATACTCATAAATTGACCATTTCTGTTTTATCTTTACTGGAATTATTATAGGAATTATCTCAAATAACTTTCAATAACTTTTCACGAGTCAAATTTAATATTTGTATATTGAGATCATCAAATAATCATCTTGATTGAGCTATTGGTGTGCGAGTAAGAGTACTTGGAGATAGACTCACAAATTGAAAATTTGGAAATATTGTTAATAATTTTTCGCCTGTCCAATGTAGACTTTGTATTATTTTTTGTTTATTGCTGATATTATAAAATAAACATCTTGATGTATTGATGTACTCTATTTCTGCTTTGAAATTAATATTAAAATTAGGCAACACAATAAAATTTCTAAATAAGTAAATAAATAAATAAATTGATAAAGAAATAAAAATATGAATATATAAATATTTAAATTCAATAAATAAAAAATTGGAATTAAATAAATAAATAAATGTATATATATATATATATTATATATATTTATATATATATTTGATGAATCAAAAGTCTGTTTTCAATTCATAAAGAAAATGATTCAATAACTAAATAAAAAATTAAGTAAATAAATAAAAAATTAAAAAAAAACAAATTAATATAAATGTAATGAAATAAAGTAATTAATGAAAACTCTGCTGCCTAGTGTAATTGTTTTGCCTCTGAATAAAAATCAAATGTTATATTTTAGATTAAAATATATTTCTTTACTTGAATTAAATTCCTAAAATTTGTTCACATCTAAATAAACCAAAACATATATCTAAGATATCTTTGCCTAACTGTTTAAGTTGTGTTGTGTTTTGTTTGTTGGGAATACACTGAAATTAATACATTTAGTTTTTAACACGTACATACATATATAAAGTTTAAGGATGTCAAACTGAACCGAACTGGTTCCGATGAAACGATAGAAGTTAAAAGGTTCTGATACAGATAATAATGAATAATTAATTAATATTTTCATTACTTGAATAAATTCTGATGGTAATTAATTACTGCTTAATACACTTTACTGATTATAAAGTTGCGGTTAGTGGTTCCTTTGAACCGGTTTGACACCTTGACTGCAACTGGGCAAGTAATTAAATAATTAAGTGAGTAATTGAAGCAAATGTGAATTTTAGGCAAAAGCCAAGCGAATTATTAAAAACTGCTTCGGCTTCAATTTTAGCTGAATTTTTCGCTGCTTTTTCTTCATTTTTAGCTGCATTTTCTTCATTTTAGCTGCTTTTCTTATATTTCTTACCCTTTCGACTTTCTTTAAAGCCGGCAATGGTTTTTCAGTTTCTTTGAGATCACCCCAATTGGGATCCTGCTCATCTTTGTCCCATTTTTGATAACGACGTTTCTTGAGCATCGCACGGAAATCCATGCCACTCGAATCGGATACATATAATTGCATCTCGGCCGAATCTTCGCCGTGTATATTCGATACGACAATCTTGTATTTGCTCTCATCGTTCGGTTTGCACTTCCTCATGCACAGCGTGATCGTGTTCGTCTGCCCATCCGTCAGGAACTTATAGCGACCGCCCTCGAGGATCTCACTAACGCCCTTGTAGAACTTGAAGGTCGGCGCCGGACTGCCCTCGACTCCGACCGTAAGATACGCAGTCGAGTCTACACAAAAAGGGAAAAGGCACAAAAAATATACACGGGATGGGTTTGGGTTAGTCACGGGTACATGTATATAAGGAGAGAGTTCAAATAGAACAAGTGTGACTTTGCAAGTGGATAAACTGTAACTGGGTAAAAGTGCTAAATAGAGCATAAGTAAGTGTGACTGAGTAAGTGTGATTGAGTAAGTGCGACTGAATAGATGTATATGAGTAAATATGAATGAGTAAATGACAATTTAAATGTAGAATATAGACTGTAAATTTATAAATGTGACTGAGTGTCTGTGTAATAACCATAGAAATTTGGCTCTGTGTAACTGTGACTTATTAACTGTTACTGAGTAAACGTGCAAATGTGTATAGACAGCAATTTAGTAAATATATTATATATTGTATAAGTAACTGTTTCTCTGCAATTTTTTTCTTCTTTGTAACTGTGACTGTATAGTTTTAAGTATTTAAATATGTAACTGTGACTTGTATAATTGAAAATATTTAACTCGAACTGTGTAATTCACACTTACATTGAACGTGGGATTACAGTTGTGGTTACTGTATATATAATATACGAATTGTAAGTAATTAAAACATACCTTCGACCGCCGAATAGGATTCCTGCACATCGATAATTGTTGGGGGGCAGCCATCGCCGATATCTTTTAATGGGGTCGACGGCATTGATTAGATCCTCCAAATCCTGAACGCTCGGTCTGCGCACATCGATCGAGGGACGTCTCCGCTTTAGTTATATAATAAATACATACACACACACACACACACACACACACACACACACAATAAACACGCACAAAGCCAGACAAAACAGAAATGTAAAATTAGTTGAAAACAATTATGTGTGCTTTTTAAAATACATATATTAAAATTCGATTGAAATCTGATCAAAATACGGATTACATACAAAAAAAAAACAGAAAATAAAAAAACGGGTAAAGGTTTCAAATAAATGCCAACTACCGAAAAAAAGAAAATAATAAAAACTGAACAATCAACAACTACAACATTATATATTTGGTAACTAATAAATACTTGACGCTGTAACGGGTTGCAAAATATAACTATGATTACAAGTCTTTTTTATTTTGGTTAATTGTAAATGATTCAAAGTTAATTACAAAATATAACTTAAAATGTGTAATATACATATATATACATTACACATTTTAAGTTATATATTTTATTAGACTGGCGCCTATAAATAATACCCTTAATATACCACTTTATTTTTATATACAATAAAAGAAACACATAAGATAATTATTTACATAAATATTTAAATATATCGAATGATATATAGGAATAGTATATATATTTATAGTACATATAAATAGGAATATCGTATCTTGTATTTACAAAATATGAATCTTGAAATGTTATATACACCTTAATGTCTATATATATAGAGATAGATATATATAGATAATATCAGTGACCAACAGGAATGTAAGCAAGCGATAACAAGTTGAAAAAAGTATTCAACCAGTGTTCAAGTCGATAACATAGAGTATATAAATTATAAATGTGATCGTTAATCGATCAACAATTTAAGACCTGTTTCGTATCCCCCATTTCGCCAGGTCGCTGTTGTTTTTGCTACACGATCCACGATCCAAGAAAATAGAGAAGTGTGTGTATGTAAATATATATTTATGCCTAAGATTCATTGATTCATGCATTTTAGAGTGAATGGCAATCGAATTTCGATTAGTTACACATAAAATACAAAAACCCACCTCTATAAATAATAATTTATTTTAAATTCTTTTCTCTATTACTTATAATTAAATTATTTTTCTTTAAATTCTTTCTAGACAATTTCCTGATATTTCGTTTAGTTTAAAAGCAAATTCATCGAAATCAAATCAAATATATCGATATTGGTTGCTTTGATATTTAATATTCGAATGTGCTCTATTTTATTTTTTATTGCACTTTTTAATGCAGTCGTTATTAATATGTAGTAGCAGGCAATTAATCGATCTTCGATTTTCATACACAGATTAGTAACCACAATAAACATTAAAAAAAAAAACTGCAGCCTCAAATTTTATTTTTGGGCTGCATTTCTACCGATAAATTCGAATGATATCGAGTATCGCTAATCGATAGGCTGCAAACTACAAAATGAAGTGGATATGGTATGCATATGGATGTTTATGTGTGTGATTTCTTTAAGCAATACTTTCTTCTAATTTTGTGTTAGATTTTTACCAAAATTATTATTTTTATTTTATTTATTATTATTCTACTACTAATTGGAGCTCGCAAATTGTATGCAAGTAATGAGTGTGAAATGCTGCTTATGTGTGTGTGTATGTGCGAGGGTGTATGTGTATGTGTTGTGAATATGCGACCAAATTTGCTACTGCGAATATGTGAAATAGAAGTAGAAGAAGCAGAGCTGACTCTCACCTGTCCTTCACCAACCTCGCCTGGCCTCAACAACTGTAATATGCATTTATTTAAATACAATTAAAAATTTGTATTTGTTTAAATCGTTTTTTGTAATGCGATCGATTGGTGAGAGAAATTGGGATATTTAATAACTAATTTATTGTGTATGCAATGTGTGTGTTGGTGTGCGTGTGTATGGCAAATTTCTCTAATTAACTCACATCACTAGTAAATATTGCCACTGGCCTATCTAAGTGCGTGTATTATTAGTAAGTAAGTAAGTTACTCTCAGTTGTTCTTACTACATATCGCGTAAGCGAAAACGATCGCAAGGCTGCGATAAAACCTTGCTTACCTGCTGCTGGTAGCGAGTATCGAGTAACTAGTGCTTTTTTAGTGCTTACTCCTTGTTACATATCGCAAGCTGCAATTAATCCTTTTTTCTGCTTTCTCTTATTATTATTGCTGTCTTCTTTAAGCGCGACGGCGAACAACTGAATTGCGATTCAGCGAACGCAATTATTAAACTTGAGCCCAATTAAGTGTAATTATGTAAATTTTAAATATGTGTTTATATGTGTGTGTATTTTTATTGCAGCCGTTCATTTCTATCTAAAAGGCTGAGGTCAATATAAATACACACATACATATTATAGCTATGTCTGTATTTATGTATTGCGTTTCTTATTTCGGGCACAGCCTAAAAATACATACATATATATTTTTTTATTTTTATGTTTTGCATAAATTGTGCAGCAGTTTGTGGAATATGAATTTGAACGGCAACGAAAAAAAAACAAATACGTATTTACACACATACATACATAAATACATTCGGACGTAATCATCTATGCACATTTAAATATATATATATATATATGTGTGTGTGTGTATGCGTTTTTATGGCGAGCTTCTATTTATAGCTTTCGCTCTCTCCTCTCGTTTGTGTAAACAAGCAGAAGGCTAAGCTATCTTGCAACTTTCATATGCACAAGAGAAGAAGCGGAGATGAGAGAGAGGGAGAGCAAAAGCTGACACTGCAGTTTTTTATTTGTATGTGTTATGTGTAATATTAATAGATAAATGGCTATCCAATTACATAACTTAATATACCTATATAATCCATATTTACGCTTTTTTTGTATTTTTAATAATTCTTACCCTTGTGTCCATCACTTCGCCTGGGCGGAGTTTCTTCTGTGCTCATACATACATACATACATATATATATATAATATATAATATACATATACATATATAATATATATATATATATGTGTGTGTGGGCGTGCGTGCGTGCAGGTGTATGTGTGTGTGTGTATGTATGTGTGCAAATATGCCAAGTAGTTGCGGTTGGTCGTTGTTTGTTGGTAGGGTGTGTGTGTGGGGGGGGGGGGGGAAGGGGGGTGGTGGTGGTGTTTGTCGGCAGTTCGATCATTTTGCGTTGAATTGAGTTGGAGTTCGATTGAGTTGAGTTGAGTTGAGTTGACACAGACAGGTGTAGGTGTGTTTTGTTATTTAAGTGTTGGTGTTCGATTCAATTCGATGTTCGATTCGATTGTATGTTTTTTTAGTTCATACATGGTAGGTACATAGAAGGGAACAGGAAGATATATATTGATATAGACATGTAACTGATTAGGTACAAAATACAATGTGAGGTACAATCTACTAGCTACTCAATATAATAGTAATAAATAAATGCTACACAATTAATAAACGGTTACTCAGTCTTACACACAGGCAACAACAGTTATCGGTTATCGATTATCCAAAATTTTAAATACTGTTTGCTATTTAAGAATCGATAACTATCTACTGCTATATGCAAGTCAATATATTTCATGGAACTACCCTTCAACTAGAACAGGACCTTGCATGTGGAACTAGTGCTATTTAAAAAAATCAATTTACTTAACTTAAATTGTACACTTTAAATTTAATATATTTACAATAAGCAATATATCAATATGTATATCTAACATAATTATATATAATATATGTTTATTTATATATATGTTTATGTGTAGATTACACAGCTGATTGAAAAAATTTCTTTTTTAAGTTCTTTGAGCGAATAAATGCGAGTTCATTCACAAGTTTGGGCAATGTCTAGTTTGAGCCGCGTAAATTCAACTTTCAAAACGTTCGTTAAGATCTTAAAGCGAACAAGTACGACTTCATTCACAATAAACGCGCGCTTAAGTCTAATTGTAAATAAGTCGCCCAAGTTTGAATTTGCAATCAAACAGCTACCATTTTTTGTTGCAATATAAAATATGTAATTTAAATATGTATATAATACAAATAATGCAAACTAAGTAAAAGCGAGATCTACGCTTTGGTGGATAAAAAGGTAATAAAATGGCAATGAGTGAAAGAGAGAGAGACAATGAAATTACCTCGTCATTGATGATCAATGAAGGACGGCGACCGGTGTCAGCGGGCGGTACCAATGAACCACGACGACTGGGAACTTCGGGTGCCAGGGATGGACGCTTCTCGCGGATGACCTCGATTTTGGGCGGTTCACCTGGAGCCGGAGGCTGCATTTTGGGCATCTTCGGTTTGTCATCCTAAACAATAAATATGTAGAAAAAAATATATAAATATATACATATATATATAAAAGTATATAAAATATATATATATATATATATATATATATATATATATACAAATATATAAACATAACTGTAATTTTTAGCAGTGTGTCTATTTTGTAGTCGATTTGTAATTTATTTGTGACATGCCAAAATTAGTAAAAGATATTGCCCATAATACGAACCGGTACTACGGTCACCTTAATGCTGGTTCTGCTTGCCATTGCTATCGATTAATGCTTATCGATTAATGTGCTAATTACTTTTGTCGTTTTGTTTGACCAATTTGTTGTTTATTTTTTGTTGAGACATTTACATTATGAAGTTATTTTTGAATATATATATTTATTTTTCACGTTTTTCCATTGACAAATTTTTCAGAACAATTTTCGAACCGTTTGTCATGAGCGACAGGCGGCGACAGACATCAAACATATTTCTTGGTTAGATATTTCTGAAGTGTGCTGTATATATATATATATATATATGACAAAAGATTTTCAGCACATTAAAAATATAAAAATATAAATGTTATCTATATGCTATTTGCAAACGCATCAGAAAATATATATATATATATATATATATATATATATATATAAATATATATATATATAAATATTTAAGAAAAATGAGAAATCAGCCTCCAATTCTGCTAAAAACTATATAATATATATATATTGTTTGTTTGCGCGCATTTATTTCTGTTGTGCAGCTAATAACACAACATATAATTATGAATATTAATAATAGATGTGCACACGGTATATATTAAGTATATATATTAACATATATATATATATATATATATATATATTTGTTGAAAATATAATATCTTATTTATATATATATATACAGCACACTTCAGAAATATCTAACCATTTATATATATATATATATATATATATATATATATATATATATATATATAAATAAGATATTATATTTTCAACAAATAAAATAAATGTTAAAATTAAATGGAAACTGATCTGTTAAGGCTCTTCTTCTGTTTCTTTCTGTGTTTATTCACCAATAATAATCGCTTGCTTGCAATTAATAAATAACTGTCTGGAATTATAATTTTCTGCTTGTGGTTTTTAGTCAAAATTGTATTTATTATTTATTTATATTTTTATTTGATTGTTTTTTGTGGGTTTTGATATATTTTTATATTACATTTTTAATGTTTATTATTATTTATCATTATTATTGCTGTTAATAATAATTATTATTATTTATTTTTATTAAGATAGATTTATTATTTTTAATTGTTTATTATTTATATGTATATTTATATTTTTAATTTTAATTAGTATTTATTATTTATATTCATTATTTATTATTATTATTATTATTAATTCTAAGTCAGTTCTTTGCTTTTGCGGTGTTTAATTTATAAATTTAGTTTTATTATTTATTACTGATATTCATATTTACTATTTATGTTTATGATTAATTTTTATTATAAATTTGTAATTTTTTATTATTATTATTACCATTTTGTGGCAACTCTGCCATACTAATATTTCTAGCAAGAGTTGTCAGCACCGCTTGAAATTTACCTTTCGATCTTCATCGGGTATTATTATTTATATTTATTATTATAACTTATTCTTATTGATTTATTTATTTATAACCATTGCGTGGCAACTCTGTCCATTTACCATACTAAAATTTATGGCAAAATGGTCGCTTAAAATTTACCTTTTGATTTTGTATTTTGAGTTCCGTGGTCTTTTGGGGTTCCGGGGGAATAATGATTGGTGTGGTTTTGTCTGGCTTCGATTTCTCGATATCAATACGTTCATATTTCTCTAAATGCGGCCGCTCATAATCATCGACTAGGGTTGCCAGGCCCTCGGGTTTTTCAAATCCGATATTTGCGCTTTGCTCGCCTTCGTCGGATTAAATTGCTCCGTGGCATTTGCCTTATCAAAGCCCAGGAAAATATATATTCGTAAATTGATCAAGTGGAAAATGATATGCAAGGCAGAAGAAGAAAGAGGGAGAGAGAGAAAGGGAGAGAAAGAGACAGATAGAGAAGTAGTGCTAAATTCACCACAAAAAGCACCTCAGAATATAGAAGAGAAATTTTTGAGAGAGAGAGAGAGAGAGACAGTTTAAAATGTGTCTGACAGAGAGAGCGAGAGAGAGAGAGAGAAAGAGAGAGAGAGAAGGAGAGAGAGAGAAAATCATTAAGGGCTGCTCAAAGCTGCTTAAAATAAATGAACCAGTTCCCAGCTGAAGTTTCTTACATAAATGCTATGATGCAATTGATGCATTTAAATTTAAAAATACATACTCAAAGTTAAACCAGAATTTGTTGTACAACATAAAAAAATTAAGGGCAAAATATATATTTATACTTTTTAATATAAATTTCTTCGCATTTTGTAGTGTAGTGTAGGAAAAAGAGAAAACCAAAATAGAAAAATTAAGAAAACAACAATATTGAAGCTAGACAAAAGAAGAAGAGAACTTAGAAGAAAAAATGAGAAGACAGAGAATGAGTGAGCGGGAGGGAGATAGAGACTTTTAAGAGAGTGAAAAGAGAAATTGAAGAGAGAGCTGAAGGCGTTGTTTTTTCTTTGTTACCTTAAGTAATTGCTTGGCTTGTTGGGGTTCTGCTTGCTCTTTGGCATCTCTTATGACTGGCTTGAGGACGACGCCAAGGAAAGACTCGTTTCTTATTGGTTCCTTGGTCATCAGATTGCGGACAGAAGAGCGACGTCGCTGCCTGATTATATCCATCAGAGATGGTTTTTCGCCCTGCGATATTTTATTTATTTTTTTTTTAATTTGGAATTTTTTATTTTTATTATCGAATTTTTTCATTTTGTTAATTTTTTTTCATTTAACTCTTTTTTTTTTATAATTCCCAGACTCATTTTCTCAGTTAAGCTTAAATTAATTTATATTTTATTTTATATATGTTTGTTTTAAATACGAACGCCAAATAATATTTTTAAATATATATACTAAATATATTCGATAATTAATACTTTTTTTGGCAGTCTATTTTAATATATTTTTCACTTACCTCCTTATCAGCATCTGCATTTTGCTTGTCTTTCTGCATTTCGAGCGTGTTTGAGTTGTGTTCGAGTTGAGTGTTATTATTTGGATTTGGGGGTGGGGGTGATAAATGGAAGGAAATTTGAATGTGCTTAATACAAATGGCGAAAGAAATTTGTGGAATACGTATTACTGTTTAACTAACATAGCTATATAACAGAGTGCGGCAACGAACATGTTGAGCCAATCTTTAAACTAACATCCGCTCAAGTTGGTTCAATATTCTCTCTCTGTTATACAAATAACATATAATTATACATATATTTCAGTGGCGGCAATAATTATAGCACCACTATACGATATTTTTACTTACGTTTGAAAAAAAAAACAAAGCTTTAGCTTTGCTGTCTTTTCCAATGTTGATTTTTAATATATTGCTATTATTTATTATTATTAAGTTATTACCGCTATGTGGTAATTCTATGCATTTACTTGAATAATATTTATATACTAAAATGACAGCTTAATTTTGATTATTATTTTTCACATTAATTTTATTAATTATTCATTCAAATAAATAAATAATAGTAAACAATTGCAGCGAAGTTATATACACATAACTGTGCTCTACCCGTTAGTCTTCTAAATATTTCTTTATTTTAAATTTTAATATAATATTCAATATTAATTTGTAATTTAATTTCAACTATTTTTTTTAAATTGTTTGTATTTTATTTTGAGATTAATTATACGAGAGACTGTTGCTATTATTTTGCCTTAACTGTAAGGAAACTCACCTCTGGTTCAACAATAACGGGTCTTAGGGTTGCACCATCCCTCGTGTCTTCGTCGTTAGGCAGTTTGCCTTTACCAAGCTTGAGACCCTTCGGCTCCTCCATCGGCTGTTCGACAATCTCCGATTTCTTTTATACAAAACACGCAACACGCAACATAGAATAAGATGAGAGACATACATTTACACATATGTATAACACTTATGTTTGTGTATAAAAGTTTACCATTGGCAGTCCATTTTTCTGTGGCGCTTTTTCCGCCTCCTTTTTAGGCGTTTCCAGCAGCGGTTTCTCCATTTTATTTGGTATTTCCAAATCGCGTGCAAAATCGCTCGGCACAAAATCAGATTTCTCATATTTTCTAGTTCGGGTCGCTCGTAATCGGGTATTTCGGGCAGCTCTTCGTATTTTGGTTTGG
Organism: Drosophila villosipedis; assembly: GCA_035043025.1. Classification (NCBI taxonomy): domain Eukaryota; kingdom Metazoa; phylum Arthropoda; class Insecta; order Diptera; family Drosophilidae; genus Drosophila; species Drosophila villosipedis. The sequence goes on along the minus strand of JAWNNF010000019.1, from coordinate 537,214 downwards.
CCTTCGGTTTTCCCTTCGCCTTCGGCTTGGCTGTATCGGCTTTGGACTCCTCCTTCGGCTGTGCGACGGAAGTTTTGCGCAGCTTTGGCAACTCTTCGGCTGGCTTTGCCTCTTCCATTGGCTAGGATTGTTTGTGTGACGAGTATCGAGTGAGAAGTAACGAGGGACGAGTATTGAGTAACGAGTACAAAATATACAGTAGTTTTAGTTTTTTATTCCAATTTTTTTTTGTTAGACAGGCAAAATAGATTGTTTTTTGTATTATTCGCAAATTAAAGTTTATAAGACACATTTTTTTTGTTACACAGAGATAGGCAGATAAATAGATATAGAAATAAATATGTGATAGATAGAGAGATAGATGTAGATATAGATATGTAGATAGTTATGTTAGTTAGATAAATAGATATATGTAGATAGATAAAAGCATTGGCTATAGATAGATAAAAATACAAATATATATATATATATATATATATATGATAGATAGGTATATTAATTAATATATATATATAGATAAATAAATAGAGAGTTAATTAGTTTATTAGTTAGATAGATTGATAGATATAGATTATAAAAAAGAATAACATCGGCCCTAAAAATTAAATATACCAAAGTCATTAGCTTATTTTGATTTGCAATTCAAGAATTTCATATAAAGTTCTGATTCCCATTTGTTTACATTTCCCATTTAATGTGCTGCGAAAATAGAAGCAGCTTAATGCCCCCTACCCCTTCCAGCAATCAACTAATAATTGCACTGCTTAGATTTCATTAGCGCAGAACGTGCAAGTGCCGTTACCTACTTGCTGAGAGAGGTAAAAGAGTGAGTGAGTCGCATGGAATGCAAGGCTAAAGAAACGGATTTGATGGCATATGTTGCGCTGTGGAGTGCGAACAGCGAGGAGCGAAATTTCCTGCGTGTAATGAGCGACTCTGTGCACTTGCATTAGAACTCCGTTGCGTACTTGCTGAGAGCTTCGCAACAAATGCAAGGCGAAGTGCGTACGAGTGAAAGAGAACGATCGAAAAGCAATTCTCTTCGTTCAGCAATCAGATCATGCTCTGGATACAAGAGCCTGAAAGACTAAAGGGAAGTTTGCTAACATATTTATTTAGTGCTAATAGCGAAAGTTCCAACTGCGCTTCTCGTTTGCATGCAGCAAAGTTCGAAGTTCGATCAATCAAACCAAACCCCCCAGATCGTCTTTGCATGTGCTGTAAGTGAAGTTCAAAGTTCGGTTGTTAGTCAAAAACAATTTGCAGTGAAAAGTTTGAAAAGAGAGCGAAAGAGAGTAAAAGCTTTTAAGCTCAGTTTTTTTAAATCATTGAAGAAATAAGCTTTTGCTGAGCGTTGTTCCGTTTTTTCTGCTCTTCTGTTATATTCTTATATCATCGCTCACCTTTGAAACGCGTCGTTTCTCGGCCGGTTTCAGTTTTGGTATTTCTTCCTTGAGAGCTTGCGGATTTTTGTTGGCATCGATTTGTTTGCTCTCCAATTGCTTGGGAATATTTTTATTTTTATTTATTTTTATATTATATAAAATTGCACTTCTAAAAAAAACTACTACGTTAAGTGTTACGTTATGTTACGTTAGGTTACTTAGCTATTAACTCTAACATACGTATATAATAAATAACGAATAAATGTTACGCTTACGTAAAGCGTTACACGTATATACTTACGTTTTCAGATTTCAGACTCACCTCAAGCGCCTTTTTATCCACAACAGATGAGCGGCGCGATTCCGAAACAGAATCTTCAATCTAATTTGTTGTTAGTGGTGAATAAACAAATACAGGGTGTACGGTGGTAAACAGGGGGTTTATTGTGATATTTTGTTTGTTGTTTGCTTTTTTCCTTACCGCCAGCGATGATTTTCTGGACACCATTTTTGTATCCTCTTCCGTTGTTTCTTGCTGCGTTTTAATTATCGACTTGCGACGCACCTCGGAAACGGATTCCTCTTTGAGTGACACAACACTGGCCTTATTAGACAGAGACAACAACAAACAATATGACATTTAGACAACAGTTTAGACATATACATCAAAATTACAAAACCAATATATGTTTTTCTCGTCAAAAAGAAAATTTTCTTTAAGTGTAGTTTAATAATACTATTCGTTTCTGGAGATTTGTATTAAATGTTAATATATTAAAATTAATAAAATTACAGTTTAACAAACATAAACAAATATGTATAGAAAAATTTTTTTTACTTAACCAAAAAAAATTAAAAAAAATTGTTCTTTCAAAAAAATTAATTAAATTAAGTAAATAAAAACGAAAAATAAAATACTTTTGGCTGTACCACAAAAGGTTGTCAGTATTAAATTATTATTATTGTTATTATTGTATTATCAATTTATTTATTATTATTATATTATATTTTATGTGTAGTGTAAAATTTTAATTTATACGAATTAATTTTAATTATTATTTTAATTAACTTACTTTGCGTTCAACATTTTTGAGAGCAATTTGTTCCGCAGTTCCTTGCTACAAACGATCATAAAAATATTATTAATAAATTGGAATTGGCATTTTTAATATGTTTTTGTTAATTCATGCAACAAAAAGAATGAAAGAAAATTAGAGAAAACTAGAATAAAAAGAAACAGAAGACTTTATACAATTTACAAATTAATAAATAAACAATAAAAAAATAATTTTTTTAGTTTTTGTGTTTCGTTTTCTGGGTGTTTCGGTAAGCTATATATTTTCGATATATCTTCGATAAATTGATAAGTAAGCCTTTTACACATTGCGTTCTCTATTTTTCGGTTTCTTACCTCTTCTTCTTCATCTTCTTCATCTTCTTCATCTTCTTGTTCTGGGTTTCTTTTCTTTTCGGTTTCTTCTTTTTTGAATTTCGGTGTTTGTTTCTTTTCTTTGGGTTTCTTTTCATCCGGTTTCTTTGCTTCTTCTTCTTGCTTCTTATTGAGCGTCTTCTTTGCATCTTCTTCTTTTTGTTGCTTCTCGAGTTCCTTCTTTTTGTTATCTTCTTCTTGCTTTTTCTTTTCTTCAGCTTCATTTTCTTTCTTTGGTTTGTCGGCCAGTTGCGTTGCTTCTTCCTTCTTCTTCTTCTGTTCTTCGATTTGTTTTTTCTCGTCCTGTTTTTTTTTTTCTTCTTCTTGCTTAAACTTTTCTTTTTCCTTCTTCTTTTCTTCTTGTTTCTTTTCTTCTTCCTTCTTCTTTTCTTCTTGTATCTTTTCTTCTTCCTTCCTCTTTTCTTCTTGTTTCTTTTCTTCTTCATTCTTCTTTGCTTCTTCCTTCTTCTTTTCTTCTTGGATCTTTACTTCTTCTTTTTTCTTTTCTTCCTTTTTCTTGGCTTCTTCCTGTTTCACCTTTTCTTCTTCCTTCTTCTTATTTTCGTCTTGTTTTTTCTTTTCTTCTTCCTTCTTCTTTTCTTCTTGTATCTTTTCCTCTTCATTCTTCTTTTCTTCTTGAATTTTCTTTTCTTTCTCTTCTTGTTTCAGCTTTTCTTCCTTTTTCAGATTTTCTTCCTCTTCTTCGGCCTTTTTTGATTTATTTTGTAGTGTTGTATAATGTATTTTGTATTGTGTATGTGTGTGTAAACAGTGTTTGTTATTGACACAAAAAGAGTTAGTATTTGAAAATGTAAAAGAGATTAAAAATTAAATATATATTTACAGGATTTTTCTCAAAGAATATTTTGATTAAATTAATTACAAATGAATACATTTAAAATTGGTTAGTTACCATTATTTATATATAACAACGTATAATATATATAATAAAATATATAGAATACATAGAGTATACACAGTTATAGTCCAGAACAAGAAAAAGTCCGATAGATAAACCATAAAAGAGTAGACTCTATAGATCCAGAAATATTATTAAATTTAAGACTAAATATTTTCTATAGCAGGTGGATATAGAAGAGAAAGATACGGACAGAGATAGTGGTGAATTTCAATCAAAAATAATAGTATTGGTTAACAGAACTCGTTGCGAACCTCATCAGTTGGAACATGTTTGACAGGCGTCAACTTCACACCAAAAATATTTTTCGATTTGCTCAACTCTGACAAATTGTTGTTCGGTTTTTGCTTAGCCTTTATTTTGGGTATCTGGTACAAAGATACTCCTAGCTATAAAAAAATATACAAACTTTAATCTTCAAACTAAGCGCTTCAAATACAACTGAACGTTTAATGAAAATGTGATTTTGAATAAAATTCAGTATGTTTACAGCTGCACAACAAATAACTGTATGCTGCGAAATCGATAGAGTGTGGGGTGTCTGCTGGTAATAGCTTTACGTAATTCGACTAAGCAGACAATGCTACTAGAAAGGATGAGTACATGTTCGCACCCATGCTCATAAAAGGCAGAATTTTTCATTTATCCGCGATGTTGTCGCAGCGAAGTCGAGCGAAATAATAATTGCGTTTGCTGCTCGACACGCTGACCCCTGCAACATTTTCGACGCGTCGCCGTCTGGGCATAATTGCGCTCAGAGACTCCAGAGCCACCTGATCCATTTTTTGTTTTTATCGATTTGACGCCTCTATTGTGTATTGTCTGCTTAGTGGTAATACGTATAACAGCTGCTTGTAGCTTAACATAGGCAACTAACTCAGTTTGTACGATAGGTGTTAACAGTGTGATGCTGTAGAGCATGTTCGCCAGCGATTTGTTTGTTCACACAGCCTTTTCTCTGATATTTATTTATCAATTTTAGGTCTGCAATGCATGCATTAGGAATATAGGTCACAGATCTGTTGCTTAAAATTTGCATGGTGGCGTTTAAAATTAGAGGAGTATTTTGCAGTTCACTGATAACAGCTAACTAAAAATTTGCAGGGGTTTTTGTTTAAATAACTAACCGTTGCTTGTTTGACTTGCTCCACCTCTTGTTGACTTTGCGTACTAAACGCAACTTGTTGCTGTTTGAACTGGAGCTTTTTTTGCTGCTCAGCTTGTGCTGTTACTAAAATGGTTGATTTCTGTTGCAGCTGCTGCTGCTGCTCACTTTGTGCTGTTACTAATAGAGTTGACTGCTGTTGTTGCTGTTGACTAACAACTTGTTGGCTAGCGAACTGGACTTGAACTTGTTGTTGTACGACTTGTTGTTGCTGCTCAGCTTGTGCTGTTACTAAAAGGGTTGATTTCTGCTGCAGCTGCTGCTGCTGCTCACTTTGTGCCGTTACTAATAGAGTTGGCTGCTGTTGTTGCTGTTGACTGACAACTTGATGGCTATCGAACTGGACTTGAACTTGTTGTTGTACGACTTGCTGTTGTACAATTTGTTGTTGTACGACTTCTTCTTTTTGTTGTACAAGTGATTGTTGCTCTTTTTGCCCAATTACCTTGCTTTTCTTTTCGGCCTCCTCCTCCTTCTTCTCCTCCTTGTCATCCTTCTTCTTGCCCTTCTTCTCGACAGTCACCTTGCAGCTGGACTCATCCTTGCCCGCCTCGTTGCTAACGATAACCTTATAGTTTGAGGTATGCTCCGATTTGCCGCTGCTGAATGTCAGTCGGGCTGTGGTGCCATCAAACGTTGTCGTCACATCCTTTGTCTCCTTAATGACGGTGCTGCCCTTGAACCATTCGATTTTGCATTTGCGATCCGCCTGTTTTAAGCTGATTAACAGCTCGAACGTCTTCGATTCGATCACCTTCTGATCGACTAGTTTGCGAGCTATTTCCGGTTTGGTGGGTTTGCGCTCCTCCTCGGGTATATCCACCAAATTCACCACTTCGAAACGGCCTCGCCCTTCTCGTTGCTCGCTATCAGCTTATAGGCGCCCTTGTCGCTGTCCTCCACCTCATTGATCTCCAGCTTGACGGCGAACTCGCCCTCCTTCGTCTTCTCCACGACGTAAACGAGCCGTTTGCTCTCCTTTACCACATTCGTCTCCTTGTACCAGGTGCACTTCGGCTCGAACTTGGAGGCAACCGTGCACTCGATGACAACCGTCCGCTTCTTGATGATCTTTATGATCTTCGGCTTGTCCTTGATCACGGGAACAACTGTGTGGCAGGGTAAGTTAATTGTAATTAATGTAAATAATAAAATTTATTCATAATTAATATAATAAATATTTATAATATACTTATTTTAACTATTAATATATATATTATAGTATCATAAATATATAAAATGATAATTTTCTTAATTAATTATCATATTAAATAATTTCTTATATAAATAATAATTGAATTAATATATATAATATGATAATCAATTAAGAAAACTATATATATATATATATATATATATATATATATATATATATTCATATATATATTTATATATATACATATTCAATTATTATTTATGTGAATGTTTAGTATGATAATTAATTAAGAAAACTATCAGTATATATTACATTTTTGGTTTATTCACTACTTACTCTCAATGTTTAGTGTGAGATTTGCGTTGAGTTCCCCCAGTGTATTCTTGATGTTGCACTTGTAGAGACCAGAGTCTTCCAGCTGTGGATCAATCAGTTCTAGCTTAATATAGTATTGATCTCCGCGCTGCTCCATCGACATCTTCAGCTTGCTGGTGTCCTTGATCACCTCCCCGTTGCGGTACCAGACCACGTCCGGCTTGGGATCGGCCTTCACCTTGCACTCCATGATGACCAGTTTGCCATTGTTTTCCGATATGATCCTTGGCTTCTCAATGAATGTGGGTCCTTCGCCTTCCGGTTCCGGTTCGGCCTCGATATTCAGATTGAGATTCGCATTCGATTCGCCGTATTCGTTCTTCACATTGCATCTGTAGGTACCGCCATCCATTGCGCCGGGATCCTATGAATCGAAATCATTAAATAAATCATTAATAAATGAAATAAATCAAACAAATAAATTTAATAAAAATACATATAACAAATGAATTAAATTAATAAATGAAATGAGTAACTAAAATAAATATATGGGTTAAGTGATATGCCCCAAATACAAATTATTTTAAATATATCTTTATACGGATTATTAAATGGAATGCAGATTCTACAACTTATTTAGTTAATTTTAATTTAATTTAAAGTAGGGGTTTTAATTTAATTTGATCAATTCTTTTTTTGTGTCGACTGACTTTAGTTAACATTAAATAAATAAATAAATGACTTTAAAATAAATCCGCCGCATTTGTTAATTATTACATAGAATAAGAAATAGAATATAAATGTTATAAACATTTATAATTTTTAAATATTTTTGTAGTTTTAAATTGAATTTTAAATATAATTTAATTCAATCTGTTACTATTTGTCGACTAACTTTAGTTGACATTAAATAAATAAACAAATAAATAAATAACTTGAATATTTATGTCAGTCTATGCAACATTCGTTAATTATTATTATTATTATTATTATATTAGTTATTTACGTTTATTTATATTTATTTATATACCTTAATTTCCAGCGTCAGCTCATAGGTGTCTTCGGCGATGACAATACTGTTGATCTTGATTTTCTTGCTCTTCTGGACGAGATCTTGGCCCCGGTACCAGGTAACCATCGGTTCCGGCTTCGCCTTGCACTTGCACTTCATCGTTATCAGAGTACCCGTCTCGTTCGGTATTATTCTCGGCTTCTCGATGAAAGAGGGCGCGAATCCATTTGCATCGTTGGCACCTGATTTTAATTAAACACACAATTCTAATTAATCGATAATCGATCGATTTTAATTACAATCAAGCTCTAATTGGACTTTGTGAATTTGCAATATAAGTAAGTATACACACACTGCTAAAATTTGTGAGCTGTAAACTGTAAATAATTAAAATTTATAGGAATTGCACTCAGGGAAAAGAGAACGCGCTTATTTTTATATTTCTTTTCAAATTTACAACAATAAGTTAAAAAATATCTCTAATTTCACTGTTCTTTTTTACAATAGCATTTTTTTTAAGTTCACATATTTTTTTAATTAATTATTAATTATTTCTTTCGAAAAAGGTCATTTGAATTATAAAAATTCATAATAATAGCATAATAGCACATATTTCTGTACAATTATTTTTATATTTAACAGAATAACTAATATTTCATTTATTTTCTGTTTATGTTTGAGAAATTACTAAAATGAGAATTTTTATATATTTTATTTATTGCTAAAAGCCCGAAAAACTGGAAAGATTTTAAGGGTATTTCATTCTCTAATCGAGTGCAGATCCCATGTGTTTTTGTTTTTTATATTAAGTGAGTACCTGAACAGGGTAATGATTAAGTAAATAATTTCACATGCATGCTAGAAAAGTGGTGCAAAAGAACTGATCGATTGTGATTCAATGCGTGCGTGCGTGTGCGTGAAGTGTCGTAAGTGTAAAATTAAGTTTACATGCTACAGGTATACATATGTTTTTTTGTATATATATAATTTTTTTTATTCATAGTTTTGTTTTAAATTAAAGTAGAGAAAGACAGAGCCAGAGTCAGAGTCAGAGTTAAGGGCATTCCATTCGATGGGACATTGTGGGCATTACTAGTTGCACTATTTGTTTTTGGTTTTTGTAAATAGGGAATACCACTACCTTGGAAATTGAGCGCTATATTCGCATTGCTTTCCCCAAACATATTGATGGCATTGCACCGATAATTGCCGCCATCTTCCTTTGTGGGATTCTGTATCTCGAGAGTCAGAATGTAGCTATCTTTTGTGATCGCCTTGCGGGTCATTTTCGTGCGTTGACTATCATCGATCTGCTTATCTGAGCAATACCAGGTTATGTCCGGCACCGGATGTGCTTCCAGTATGCATTCCATTATCAATATATCCTCCTCCTGGCGGATCGTCGGTTTCTTGGGGAAACGCGGAGACTTACCATCCGGTATTCTGCATAAATTTTATTAATTATAAAATGTTTATTTGTCTTTTGTGTGTGTGTGTTATGTACAGTTGCCGCAAAAATAATAGCTTCACTCTGATATTTTTTCTTACAAGGTACTAGTTTTATTTTTTTAATATTGATAGTTGATAATATAATAATTAATTTCTTTTTTTGGAATTCTTTTTCGTAAATATATATATTTTTAATTACTTGAGTAATGAACTTCTTCAGTTCTAATTTCAAAAAATGCATCATTGTTTTATTAATATTTATTTTAATTAAATTGAAATTAGTCGAAAAACGGAGAATAAAATGAGGAGTTATTTGGGTATATGTATTAATTTTATGTATTAATTTTCGTTTTAACTAAATTCAAATAAGTCGAAATTTTGCTGAATAAAATGGTGTTCATATTATGTATCTCAATTTCATAACTATTTAGTTTCGTCCAATTGCTGCCTTTCTTATAAAATTTATTTTTTTTATTTTAAATAAATAAATAAATTAAATTATGTTTTTTTTTTCTTTTTTTTCACTCTTTTTAGGGGTACTCTGTCACTTCTAAAAATGTATGCATAACTTGTTTATTTATTATTTACTTATTTATGTATTTTTCGCAACTATGAGTGTGTGTGTGTGTGTGTGTGTGTGTGTTTGAGGGGCTTACTTTTTCGAGCCGCTTTCGAAATTTAAATTAATCGTTGCCACGCCCGAGCCGTGTTTATTCTTGGCGAGAGCCTTGTACTCGCCCTGATCAGTGGAGACGACATTGCTTATCTCTAAACGGGCCATATGATATAGTTTCTGATCCAGTGTGAGGGACATTTGATAGCGTTTGCCCTCACTCAAAACAGTCTCGCCGTGTGACCTTTTTTTATTGGTGGAGTTATTTCGAGAAGTAATATTTAGGCGATTAATCGATATGTATCGGTGGTTATATTAGAGGCTTATTGCTTGGATGTCGTACCATGTAACCGTCGGAGTGGGATCTCCAACGCATCTACATTCAAATGTAACATTTCCGCCATCCTCACTCTGCCGTATGACGGGTCGTTCCGTAAACGTTGGCTTTATTCCATCAGTGCTCTCCGGTACGGGAGCCTCGTCGCCTATGAATTTTAACAACCAATTATCCAAAGTGATATACGAGAGTGCTTATATACAAATCGTATATCGATATAAATACAAATAAAAATATTATACACAAAATATGTGTTATCGATATATCAATATATCGATTAGTTGCCCTTTTGATAATTATCAGGTCAGTTTATAAATGAATTTAATTAACAAATACACAAAATATATACAAATATATCTATTGCACATATCTTTGTGTGGTATCGATATACCAATATATCGATTAGTTGTATTTTTGACAATTATTAATTAGTTTAACTGACACATACTACAATTCAAATACATTAAGTATACATCGAGTAATCGAGCATTATTCATATTTTATATATTCCAATAAAAAATTATTCAAATATTTTGATTTTCTTACAGTTTCAAATTTAATTCTTATTTGTTACTAACATTCCTCTTTTCGCCTATCGATTAATTTGTATATACATATATAAATATATATATATATTTATATGGGTGTGTGTGTGTATATGTATTTATGCATTTATGCTTGTTAAACGATCAAAATGTATGTGTTTATTTTCCGTTAGTTGTAGCCTTTCAAAGAAATAATGATTTTTAATACAATAATATTTAAATCCAAGTTGAGTGGAGAGAGAAGAAGAAGAAGCTTTATTCATTATGCGTAAAAAATAATCAATAAATTAAATTTATTATCAATTAATAGCATTGCAGGAAATCAAACCGAGCAAAATTTCCTTCCCGCTTTGATTTCCTGCCTGAGAACAGTGCTGTGAAGTGTGAGCACATCAATATATTATTTTAAATTGGACTTAAAAATATATATTAAATATAATATATATATAGTAGGACTTACTGTCAAAGTTCAGGCTGATCGTTGCATTACTTTCGCCCAATTCGTTTTTTGCATTCACTTTGTATTTGCCAGCATCCTCAACTGTGACATTTTGTATTTCCAGTGTTGCAAAATACGAGTGGACATCCTTATCAATTGTAAGCTGTAAAAATAAAGTGAAATTTCAAATTAAATTTAAATTACAAATTAATAATAAATAATTAAATTGCAATTTGAAATGTAAAAAAAAAATTAACTGTTAAAGTTAAATTTAAACTATAATATAAATATATAATAGATTATTATTATTCCTTTAATTCTTTTCAATATTTTTTTTTAGAGAAATTACAAAAGTAGTATTTATATATAATATATATATGTATATATATATATATACATTATTATACATATATATACATATATGATGAATATGTCGCACCTTATGTCTGGTTGATTCCTGAACGGGCGTGCCATTGTGGAACCATGTAATATTAGGTACGGGATCTGCATTAACCCTGCACTCAAAAAGAAGTCTTTTTCCATCTTCCTCTTGTCGAATGGCAGGTTTTTTCGCGAATGTCGGCGCGAAACCGTCGATTTGTCTGCAATAATTCAATAGGCATTATTATATTTATCATAATCATATATATATATATATCGATAACTCTAGTTGTAATTTATTGATTGATTTAATACAAAAAAGGGATCTTTTAAGCATACAAAATTTATTTAACAAACATATTTAATATTATCAGTAGTAATAATAATTACTTCTACTACTATTAATTAATAATATTTAATATTATTAGTAGTAGTACCCTTAATTAGTCAAGTTTACAAACATTAAGTGTAGGGAGGGGAGGCTCGAGGAATTTCGCTCGACTCACCTTGAGTCTTCGAAAAGTGAAAACTTGCCCACTTGTTAGAAAAAAGAAGCATTTGAATTATAAAACTGGGATGCGCAATTCAAGCACTAAATAATTAATAAAATAATAATAACATTAATAGCGCTAATAGTAATAATAATAGTTGCTTATGGCTATGCTGCTCTCATAGTGACGCCATTTGTTAAAGTAAGCGTGTGCAAAAGAGATTCTCAATTCATGTAGCTTACTTTTCTTTGGGTTCATCAGCAGCTGAGCGCATAAATATATAAAATAAAATATATATATTAAATAAATAAATTGTAAATTTTAAAAATAAAATATATATATATAAATTGATAAAATAAAATATTAAATATATTATAAAAATAAATTGTAAATTTGACTTGAATTTATTTAAATATAAAAATTGTAAATTTAAAAGATAATCAAATATAAATTGATCAAATTAAATATTAAATATAGTATAAAAATAAATTGAAAATTAAAAAAAAAATTATAAATTATGAAAATGTAAAATAGAATACAAAATAGATTGTACATCAGTTGAGTATACTTAAATATATAAAACATAAATATAATAAATAATAAGTTATAAATTATACATAAAAATAAATAACAAAATATAAATAAATAAAATAAAATCTTATATATGATCTCAGAAGAGTTTACTTAAGTATATAAATTGTAAATTTAAGAAATAATAAAATATATTGATTAAATAAAATACTAAATATATTATATATATATATAAATCATAAATATAATAAGTAATAGAAATTATAAATAAAAAAAAATATAGAATATAAATAAATAAAATATATAAATCATAAATATAAAAAACAATAATATATCATAAATATAATATAAAACATAATATACATAATAAACATATACTACATATGTTTATATATATATATATATATATATATATATATATATATAATTGTTTGTTTTATATATATATATATCAGATATATACTTATATATTATGTATACTTACGTGTGAAATTTAAATTAATCGATGCGGAAACTTCGCCCGATTTGTTCTTAGCCTTGACTTTGTAGAGGCCAGCATCGGTTTCGAGTACATCGTCGAGCTCTAATACTACGGTAAACTTATTGTCACCGATCGGTTGGATTTTAAATTTGGTACGGGCATCCTCTGTTAGTTTGTTATCGCTGCGATACCATTCGATATCCGGTTTGGGTGACGAAAGCAGCTGGCACTCAAATATCAATCGATTGCCATCGTCCTCCTGATGCAATTGTGGCTTCTTCACAAAGCTGGGAGCGAAATCTTCAGCCACCCCCATGCTGAGAGATCTCGTTCTCTGTTCTCGTCTTCAACGGCTCAGGCTCTTAAGCTCTAACGCACAAACAAAAATAGTAATAACAGAAATCGGAAATGGAAATTGAATATTTTTAAAATATCTCCCTTAACTATAGATTTGGTTATGACAGTAAATTACATCAATGTACAATTATTATTCAGATATCCGCTTAATATTTTTAAAATCCAGCTTAATTCCCAAATTCTGATTAAATTAATCTAATATTCCAGTGTTTTTTTAAGAATATTATTTTCTAAATTCATATTCAATATTTTTGGACTATAGCTTTGTTGTTTCTTATGTGACCTTTATGAAATTTGTGCCATTGATTAAAAATAGGTCAAGGTAAAATATATATATTAATTAGAAACAACTGTCTTTAAAATTGCAACCAAAAGCGCAAAAAAAAGAAGGATAACAGAGCCAATAGCAGAAAACTGTAAGCTCTGCAATGCTCTATTAAGGTTTACAGCCGAAGCAATAGCAGAATAATTGCCGCTGTGGGCAGCTGTTATACTTCTCATATTGATTGCTTCCGCCTGTTAAATACCCTGTTAACCTTTTTCAATGGATTCAACCAATAAAAATCTGCTACATTGACAGCAATTAATTTTGAATGCTTGCATTATATTATATACATAACACACATTGTATGGTAATAGTTCAACTCGAATATGCAGCTGCTGGTAGCTGGCTACAGCTAGATAATATATATATGGATATTTGTATTATATATTATATACATTATTTTATATATATTATATTATATATATTATATACATACATATAAATACATATATTGCGCACGACTCATCAATATTTTGGAAGATGGAAATTTGATCGCTTTGCTCTCTGTTTGCACCGCTCTAATGTTTTTAATGGAACAAAAAAAAAAAAAAACAACAAAAATTCCCCAACCGAAAACGAAAATTTTAAATATGTTGCTCTCGTCTATTTTTAGTTTTTCGTAGTCACGGTTTTTTTCTTATATATATATATAAAAGAAAAAAAGATATGCATGCGAGGTATGTATCTATGTATATATATAGATATAAATATATTTATGTATGTATGTGTGTATGTATAGTTTTTGTTTGTTTGACACTTAACATAGATATGTATGTAATAACATCATTAATGTACATATATATATATACATATATATATATATATATATATATACATCCATACTTCTATATACATCTGTACATCTGGCGTATGTTACTCATAGGAAATATATTTGAGCAGAGCACTCTCAATTCTAACGTGGAATTCATCTTTATATATATATATTATATATAAATATATATGTGTGTGTGTGGAGAAGTGAAAGAAATATCCGGGCAGATATACATATTCATTTTAAGTTTCCACATTGGCAAGAAATGGTATATTAATAATCAATACTTCTCGATTTTTATAATTTTTTCATGGTCAGACATTTTTTTTTATATATATCTAAGTTTATATAAATATATATATATATATATATATATATATACATATTTTTATATAAACTTAGATATATATATAATTAAAAAAAAAAAAAAATATATATATATATATATATATATATATATATATATATATATATATATATATATATATACATGTATATTAATGTGTATGTGTATTGATTTTTTCATCACTATATTAATTGAAATGAGCCATTTCTATTTTTATGCCCGACAACCGTTACACAATTCCACGAATAGACGCAGCTACATACATACACATACACACACTCACAATCACACACACACACATATATATATATATATATATATATATATATGTCTGTATATAAAGGCATTTATATTTAGATATACATTCGGTATGTAAATATGTATTTATTTATAGATTTGTATTGGATTTTTTAGTTTTTTTGATTTTTGATTGTTAAATTGCATGTTTCACATTTTTGTAAGGATTTGCTGTAGTATCTTTTTTTAAATTAATTGATTAATTATCGTTTCAATTGTATTCTTTTTTAATATATATATATATATATATATATATATTTTTAATTATTTTTAATTATAAACAATATTGCCATGCTCACTTCAAGTGCACTTTCACTTTACATAAACACGAATTTCATATATCTGTATACTTTATACTTTATATATATATATATATATAATATATATAATATATATAATATATAATATATATAATATATAATATATATATTTAGTTGGTACGTACAACTAGACTACAGATCACACACTGACTGCAAAGCTCACAGCAAGAAAATGTTCCTTCTGTGGAAACGAAGTGAACTCCACGAGTGTTAATCTTTTACTGTTTCTATTTCAAAACTGATCTCGTTCAGTTTGAATATAAGCATCCAAAATCGGACATTGGGGCGATCCGACAATCGGACAATCAGACAATTGGGACATGCAAACATCGGGCATTAGCATTTTTACCGCTTTCGTCACTTCTCTCTCTCTCTATCGATTCTCTCTTAAATTCTCTCTCTCTCTCTCTCTCTCTCTCTCTCTCTCTCGATTTGACTTGTGGAATTTATTGTGCACGGTTCTTAAAAGAAAAAAAATAGAAAAATAAACAAAGGTATTGAAAACTAAAGCTATTGAAAATTAAAGCACACAACAAACTCAAGTAAACAAATGTAATCGGAATGTTTGCAAACTATTTGAAATACATTTGTGCAAATAATTATTATTATTATTTTTATTATTTTTTTTTTATCTTTTAAATCTATTTATTTTATTTATTTATCATTTATATGGTTTGGCTTATTATTCCCTTATACGAGGTGTGTTCAAAAAGTATAGCGAATTTTGTGTTTTTTCAGATATTATTTATTTATTCAAGAATATCTATTTTGTCCCCTTCAAAGTAATCCCCATGAAATATTATACGAGGTGTGTTCAAAAAGTATCGCGAATTTTGTGTTTTTTCAGATATTATTTATTTATTCATGAATATCTATTTTGTCCCCTTCAAAGTAATCCCCATGAGATATTATACACATGTGCCAACGGTTTTTCAATCTTCGAAGCACTTCAAAAAATCATTTTTTTTATCTTGTTCAGCTCCTCCTTCGATCCCGTCTTTATCTCGTCAAGCGTAGCGTAACGTCGTCCTTTCATGGGCCTCTTCAGTTTAGGGAACAAGAAAAAGTCACAGGGGGCCAGATCTGGGGAATACGGTGGCTGCGGCATCATTAGTGTGTTGTTTTTGGCCAAAAAGTCGCGCACAAGCTTCGATGTGTGAGCAGGGGCGTTATCGTGGTGCAAAAGCCAATTTTTGTTCTTCCACAAATCCGGCCGTTATGACCATCTGGAGCAAATTTGGGTCGTCGCGGACAGAGTCCAACATCTCATTAGCAATGTTCATGCGATGCTGTTTTTGGTCGCAATTGAGCAATTTTGGTACGAATTTCGCGCCGACCCGTCTCATGCCCAAATCATTGATAAAAATCGAATGGCATGAGCCAATCGATATGTCTAGCTCCTCAGCAACTTCTCTAACGGTGATTCGACGATTGGCCAATACCATTTTCTCCACTTCATTAATTTTTTCGTCTGTTGTTGAAGTGCTCGGGCGTCCGGCACGCTCTCGTCGTTCACATCTTCTCGGCCTTCTGAGAACATTTTGTACCACCGATAAACGTTGCTTCGGTCCAAGGTAGCTTCTCCGTATGCCACAATCAACATTCGGAATGCATCCGCGCACTTAATTTCGTTTTTCACACAAAATTTGATACACGTTCTTTGATCCATTTTTTTGAATAGGTAAAAATCGAAGACGATCCAAAACACGTGCAAGCAAAGCAGCTGTCAACAATTAAGTGAACATTCAAAATGGCCGAGCTTGTCGGCATAAGTGAGAGGCATGAGTACCAACATAACGCTACAAAAAAATCGAAATTCGAATATATGTAACCCGCGAAAATTCAAAATTCGCGATACTTTTTGAACACACCTCGTAAAATAATTAAAAACAATTATGAATTAGGAACAAACAAATAATTAAAAATAATAAAATATAATATATAATAATAATATTTAATTATTTATTGTAATTACTAATTGTGCTTAACTACAAATAATTACATATTTTCTAGAATGAAACCAGAAAAATTTTCGTTTTTTATATATTTGCTAAATTTACAAAAATAAATTAATAATTAAATGAATAATTATAATGAATGTATTTCAATTAAATATAGGAAACAAAATTAATAAGTAATTTAAAATTATAGTGAATAATAAATTAAATATACGAAACGAAATTAATAATAGTGTTTAAATGTTTGTCAGAATAAAAATAATTAGAAAATAACAAGCACAATTTAAGAATTGCAAAATGGTTTTGACTGATTGATCATATAAAACACTATTGTAATATCAGTAAATATATCTACATATATAGATACATGCATAGATAAATACATATATAAAGCAATGTATGTGTATGCTTGGTTGTTATAAATATGAAAGTGTTTTCTCGAATACAAAAGCCGTTTATTTATAGTTCTTATTCATTATTTACGATATTTTTGCACGAAAATGTTCTATTTATAACCAACAACTTGTATTTATGTATATATATACATATATAACATACCTATTATATACATATATAGAGCATAACGTGACTAATGACTGGCAATCATCACAAACAGGGCTAACAAGTAGTTGCCTTTTCTTTTTCTATTTTAGCAGAAATAGCAAAATGAACTCAGATCGTTCCCTGATAAATAAATAATGTTGAGTAAGTTTAAATTAAAATTAATAAAACAAAATTGAATACATAAATATATTCATTATAATTTTATAATAGTTATAATTTAATACATTTAAATAGCCCCCATTTTAAATGGATTATTCATTTTTTATTTTATGTTATTTTATTTGTAGGTTTTCATTTTGTTTTAATATCATTTAAATTTATATTATATACTTACCAAATATACGTTTTTTCTAGTTTTGTAAATGTTTTAATATTTTCTAAAGAAATACATTTCTAAACAAAAATATTTTCTTCAATGCAGAAAAAACTGAAATGAAATCTGCACTTATTTATAACTTTTCAAGGGTGTGAGGTACTCAAAAACACACACACACAGGGGTAATAAAGGCAAGTACGCAGCTCATATTTATGCGAGTGATTTAACCAGGAGAGTGACCCCCTGTCCCCTCTCTCTCTCTCTTCTCGCCTGGCAACCAACCACTTTGTAATATTTTTAATAAGCGAATTGGGATTCGGCGAGAGTTAAGGATTATTATACAATAGTCCTTGAGCACAATTGTGCGCAACTTCATTAAAATGTTTGCCTAACTTAACTTTATCAAGGACCCTTCTGTCGCTGTGAGTAAATTGAATTTTTGAGCAATAATTGAAAGCTTATAATCCTGCTTGATTTTCCTTGGCTCTTGTCTGAAATTAGATTCAATAAATATTTGTTTGACTGCTGGGCAATCTTGAATAAATGACAGATGGCTTTTGGAAATTTCGCTGTAGAAACTTAACAATCTTTAATAAAATAAAAAAAAATTATCTAAATAAATAAAATAAATCTTTATAATAATAGCCTTTATAATACTTACCGGTTTCTGAGAACATTGTATTGACTAATATTTTTAAAGCTAATTATTTAACAAAAAACTTAGATCCCTCTGTCAAACGAACTTTTTTTTAAATTATATTATTTAGCATAACTCTGCAAATTAAATACGTTTTTCATTTTCAAATAATTAAAATCCTCTGTAAATTATATTTAATTTTTTCTGAAAATTATATTACTGAAAATAATTTAAAACCGTGTATAAATAAAAATCATTATTTTTTGTACAAATTATATTTTCTAACATAATTTAAATGGCTCTGTTAATTAAATACGTTAGGCTTTCTTTTTTGTCATATAATTTAATACCCTCTACAAATGAAATGAATTTTTTTATTTTTTGCTGCAAATTATATTACTTAAAATAATGTAAAATCATCTTTAAATTAAATTAATTTTTTGTTGTCAAAAAATTTAAAACTCTTTAAATCAGCTTCAATTTTTTTTTGTGAAAATTTTATTACTTAACATAATTTAAAACCCCCTTTAAATCATATTCATTCTTCTATTGTGAAAAGTATATATTATGTAGAATAATTTAAAACCCTCTTTAAATCAAATGCGTTTGATTTTTTTTTTTTTTTTGTGAAAATTATAGCATTTAATTTAATTGAACACCCTCTGTAAATAAAATTCATTTATTGTTTTTTTTTTTTTGAAAATTATATTATTTAATCACACCAATTACAGTTGTTATGATTGGCGGAATCCTTGGGCGGAAATATACAATGTGCATTTAACTACAACCTCTCCATGCCTAGATCTCTGTTTTCTCTCTGATTTTTCTTAAGTTTTCAATTGTTTTTTTTAAGAGATATGTAAATTCGATTTTTTTTTCTCTTTAATCCTAAAAACCACGATATGAAAAATTGAACCAGTTGAGTCCGAATTACACCCAGGGCGAGTAGAAGCAGGAGGCGAAAAACTGTTGTTTGCCGGTGCCGTGTGTCGCATTGGCGCCACTGCCAGATGGCGCCACACTGCTGGCCGCCGCTGCTGCAGCATAATTGTAGCTCATGTGGGCATAGGATGGCATTGCTGTGCTGGCAATCGATTCGCTGCCAAAGCCCATTTGTTGATGATGATGGCTGGGACTGCAGCTGGACTGACGGGGCAGCTCCATAGTGTTGCTACTGCTGCTGCTGTTATGCTGGTGGCATGAGGCAGCATTCGCTGCTGCTGCTGCTGGAGGCGGTGGCAAGCCATAGGCAGACAATACCTCATAGCCACTTGTGGCACTATTATTGTTGTTGTTGTTATTACTGTTGCTGTTGCCACTTGTTGCCACATTGCCGGCTGTTGCCAGGCTGGGACTGCTGCTGCTCGCCCCACTCTCGGCGGCTACACTGGCTACGCCCACCAGCTGATGGGGTGCTATGATGGGCGGCGGTCGTAACGGTGGCATGTGGCACGAGTACATTGTGGGCGGACTGAGATCGCGCTGCTGCTGCGCTGCAATTGGCGAGCCACCAACGGTGGCATGACTGAAGCTGGGCATCGTTGAGACGGAGCTGCAAGAAAATACCAATCAATCAATAAAGCAATATGTATAATACATATATATTTATTAATAATATATAATACTTATTAATAAAAATAATTATATTAAAAGTAAATTAAATTAAAATCAAAAAATATAACTTAATATTTAAATTTAAATTCAAAACGAATATCAATCACTAAGCATTTTATTTATTTAATGTCGACTGTACCAAATAAATTAAATTAAATTAAATATGGCATTTAATATTAAATATTTAAATTCAAAACGATGACCAATCAATCAGTCAATCAATCAATTTTGTATTTTATTTATTTATTTAATGCCGACTGTTGCAAATAAATTCAATTAAATAAAATATGAAATTTAATATTAAATATTTACATCGAAATTCAAGCAAATATAAATCAGTCAGTCAATCAATTAATCAAACTCACCTGTAACCCTCACCAATTGAGATGGTGTTGTGATGCATATTTGAATACATGGCGCTGAAGCCACTGTTGAAGTTGAGCCGTGGCGAAATCGATGGCACCAGCGTATGATGCCCCATGTGATGATGATGCTGATGCTGCGGATGTTGCGGATGTTGCGAATGCTGTGGAGGTACCTGATGCGGATGCGGATGCCGCTGCTGCTGCTGATGCTGCTGAAGGTGATGCTCCGCACTTATGCCTAGACCCGGCGAGCACGTGTTGCCTACCTCATCAGTCAATCGGGAGGCGCCAATGGATCGTATCTGTGCCTCGCCAGCTTCGCTTGATCCACTTCCCGGCCCGATGGGATTGGGCGAAGCCAATCCATTCAGACCACCTATATGGAACATATATTTAGTCAATATAATAATAACAAAAAAATAGCCCTGAGTTTTAAAAAATACAAATTTCCATTTAATTTTCCTTTCTTCATTTTAAAGAGTATTTTCTTTTTTTTTAATTTTCGATATTTTTAAGAAATTTCTTTTCCTATATTTAAAAATTATTTCTTTTTAAGGGATTTATTTCTTAATATTAGAGAAAATCTCGAAACAAATAGAAATAGTGTGTTTTTTATTTTAAGAAATATTTTATACATTTTGAAATTATTTTGAAAGACAAGCAAAATTTTCCAGCTTTCTTAGAGATTTATTTCTTACTATTAGAAAAATTTCTAAGCAAATAAAAATAATGTCTTTCTTCTTTTAAGAAATATTTTTCTATATTTAGAAATTATTAAAAAAAACAGAAAAAACTTTCCAGTTCTTTTTTAGGGATTCAATAGTAGATTCAATAATAGAAAATGTTTCTAAAAAATATAGAACAAGTGTCTTTCTTATTTTAAGAAATAGTTTTCTATATTTTTCTGTATTTAGAAATGATTTAGAAAGACAAGCAAAACTTTCTAGTTTTCAGGGTGTTTTTTTTTTTATTTTTTAAGGCGATCTTAATTTTTTAGGGCTATTTTTTTTTTTTTGAGTTTACTTACTGCTACTTGAGCCAACCAGAAGCGTGGAGCAGCCCCCGCCCAGACTATTGGGACTCTCCGTCATCGAGGTGGTAGCCGAGGTCGAGGAGGAGGTGCCATTTGTGCCTGTGGAGTTAGGGGTTCGCCGCTGATTGCGTAACTTCTCCTCACGTCGCCATTTGGCACGTCGATTGGAAAACCAGACTTGTATCCTCGCCTCCGGCAATCCTATTTTCCCAGCTAATCTTTCGCGTGCAAACACATCCGGATAATGGGTTCGCTCAAACTCTGTAAAGAGATTACAGATTAGATATAACAGACCATATATATAGTAAGGATTATACTAACCCCCTAACTTGTTAGATATTTATTAAAAATGATTAAAGAATTTAAATTGTCACTTATCCAATTATAAAATATATAGAGCATATAGTAATATTCTTCTTATTTTATTAATTTAATTAATATTATTAATTTAATTTAAAATAGAGTCAGTCAATTTTAAAAAAAAAAATTTGAATTTAAGTAAGCAATAAATAACAAAAAAATATATATACTTCAAATATTTTATAATTATAATATATATATATATACATACATATGAAAGTGCAGAATATAGTAGATCTTTAAGAAATAAAAAAATAAGTCAAATAAATTGAAAATAGGTAAGTAAATGAAAACATAATATAGAAATAAATATATATATTATAATTATAAAATATTTATAGAGGAGAAATATAGTAATAAAGCAACGTAAGAAATTACTATAAATTATGTTATTGAATAAGTTATTGTTATGTTGCTAAACTAATTATAAGAAATATACTACTATTTTAGAATTCTCTCTCCGCTTGAAGTAATCAAAATATTCATTTGATTTATTTATTTAGCTACCTTTTTCTAGACTGTCAATCTGTTCATTTGTGAATGATGTTCTATTCCTTTGCAGTTTTCGCTTCAGTATTAATCGGGCCTGATCGTCTTCGCTGGTGCCAATATTGGAGGCGCCTCCATTCGAGTTATCTCCCTCGCCAGAACCCGTTTCGTCTGATTGATGGCCATCTAGCTCTATAAATATAAATTTAATGCGATTGGGTTACTATATAAATTAAATTAATACAATTAATATGTATTTAGTACATTTATTGATAGATCATTATTAATTTTATTATAAGATATTTTCTGAATTTTTTAAAAATATTTATTTTGCTTTGGGCGCATTATAAATATTAAATATTACTCCATCATTTTTTAATATATATATTATAATTAAATTAATTACTGAAAACAAAACCTGTTTCGTAACTGAAAATAGTTATTTATTTATAGTCAACACAGAAAAATACCCAACAAAAAATTGATTACATTTAAATCTTACTTGTTGTTATATTTGCAATTTATATTTAACTATTAAATTGTCGTCAGTCAACACAAAAAACGCCTCAAATTAATTGAATTTAAGTCTTAAAATGTTTCTTATATTTTTAATTTAAATTTGAATATTACATTTTAATCTTTAAATCTATGTCTTCATTAAATAAATAAATAAAATTTTATATTTAATAGATTAACAAAATTAGCTTTATCATTAAATTGCATTTTTCTACTTTTATTTATTATTTACTAGTTTTATTTATATTAATTTATATTGTTTTATTTGAGACTGTTTCAAGTGTCTGTCTTTAATCCAATTTTACACATAATAATTTTAAATTAAAACTAGAAGTCGGGAACCCTCGACTGCTACTCCTGCTGATGCGTCGTAATCGCCAGGAAATCAGATCAGATCAAGCAGCCGTCCAACATTAAACCACATCAGGCTGCCCACATCAAAGGCACCGCAATTCGCAACATTTTGGATCTCAGCTTGTCACTTTTCTATGTGTGTTTGTGTGTGTGTTTAACTGGCAGTGAATGTTAGTGAATGTGACAGAGCAAATAGATGCTGATAGCTGTGAGACATGCCGCAGGTCCGGACTCGGGTCCAGTTCGAAGCACACGTCACTTGCCTAGCTGACTGCAATGTGCTGACAGCCAACTGCCAACTGCGAACAACAACAAAAACAGCCTTACTCATAAGCAAAGCCAAAATGGAGGTGGGGCGAAATAACATACACACCACGAATCCAGCCCTATTTAGCGCTCGTTTCGTGTTGAGTAGAGCAGCTCAAGAGTGTGGGGGAGTGGGAGTGGGAGAGAGATGGAGATGGAGATGGTGAGAGAGTGGCGAAAGTTGTGCAGAGTGACACTTTTACACACACACATACATGTAGACAAACGCACACACACACACATTGTTAAATATATTAGAGAGACAAAAACGAAGATAAGGCGAACGAAAAATTGTTGTAGCATGAGGTTTACCAGATAGAATATTCTATAAATATGTATTTTTGGCTATATATTTATGCACCCCATCATCAGCAACAAGCACCCCACTCTAACCACAGCTAACACCCTTCCCCCTTGGTTTTGGCGTTTAATGAAGTGTCATCGCCTGTAAAATGAGTCTGCAAATCGCATTAAAAGCAACTACTCGGTTCAGGGTAAGCTTGTCAGCTACGACAAGCAGAACTCCCCTATCCCCCTTCACGGCTAGCATTGCCCTCTACCATTACCGTTAGCGTTACCGTTACCTTTTCCGTTGCCCCAGGCCTGGGATTATACGGGGCTTCAGTTACATTTACTACTGCTGCTGATGCTGCTGATGCTGCTGGTTCTCCTTCTTCTGCTTCTTCTTTTTCTGCTGTGCTGCTGTTGTTGCTGCTTCTTGCTCTTCTCACGCACTGATTTTGTTTGTTTGAAAACTTTGCCTAAACTAATTAGATCTGTGTTCTCTCTGCTCGCTTGCTCTTTCGCTCTCTATCTGACTCCTGCTCTCTTAACTATTTGGTTAACCAAATTAGATCTGTGCTGTTGATGTTTGCCTAGCTCTGCTTTACTTACACTCTCCCTCTCTCGCTAGCTCTTTATATCTCTGTTGACCTCTAACATTTAACAGTTTTACTGATTGGGTTTTTTTTACTGGTCCAATCGAATCCTTAAATATTACACCATTTATTTATTTTTATTTATTTTAATATTTAAATATTACATATTTATATTTAAAAATTTTTAATAAATATATTTTTACTTAAATTTATATTCTTTATTTTATTTATTTTTCATTTAAAGTTTTAATTTAATTATTAATTTTTAATCGTAAATTCTCGATTTCTTAAATTTCTTAAATATACCTAGAGTTATATCAATTATTATTTTATTATTTTTATTTTGAAATTTTTAATTTTAATTTATTTATTAAATATGTACTAAAAACCGTACACAATTTTTAATAAATAAATATTTGATATTAAATTTCTAGTTGCACAATAAATGTTATCAAATTCAAATTGAATACTTAAATTAAAATTTAAATTGAGAAACAAAGAAAATAAAGCGCAAATAAATATGGGAGAATATTTATGGCAAATAAATTTAAGTTAGTTAATATGACAGTTTATTTTATTAAATACTTACAGTAAGCTTTGTCGGCAAATTTGTGTAAATAATTAAAGTAAGCTTAACTGCAGGTTTATGTCTATGCGTAGATGTGTTTGCTTTATCTGCATATAATTATATTTTTGGGTGGCACAAAAAGTAGTCAGACTCTGCATCATGAATCAATTGTGTCCACAATACGCACGATTGACTCAAAGTAACGGGCTCTATATATATTTACATACTGTACTCACTGTACTCGAATATAGATGGCCACCTTTCTCAGCATTTGATTTAACTCGACAATTGTCGATGATGGCAAACTTGCCGTGCGTGCGTAAATATTTTGGGCACGTGACCAGGACTCGAAGGATTCCTTGATTATCCTTCACTGCTCATGCATTTGTATCTGTATCTGTTTCTGTTGTCTTTGTTTTACTCTCCCTCCGTGCTTAGCAAAAAAAAAAATGCCTGCTAAATCGTGATCTATATATAAAGATATACCCTTGAAATATACAAGCTTTTAAGTCAAATAAATAAATTTAGATACGTTATTTAATATTTATGCTTCTTAAATTAAAAAATATTCAATTAAATGTTTTAAAATATCTGAAAATAGTAGTTTTTAAATATTCATATTAAATAATACAAATAAAAATATAAAAATTAAATATAAATTAAATATTATTTTTTTAAATAAATTTTAGATTGAAATTAAAGTTAATATCGTTGATAGAAATTTGTAAAGCGTAAATATTACATTTACTTTCTTAACTTAAATTAAAATATAAATACTATATATAAACTGTCACAATGAATTTTAATTTTGATTTACAAAGCCTTAATATCAAATTTACTTTTAATTAAATTAGAATTGAAAAATATAAAAAAGTATTGATTAATCTTTTAAGCTACTAAACCATTATAATTAAATCATGCAGCAGCTTAAATAATTAAGCTATACAAAAACAAATATATTAAAATATTTGTTATTTTCTATTTAATTATTCAGCAAATTGACTTGTTTTTTTTATGTTGTTCAATATCTAATTGGGTTTCATTGCTAAAATGTGTACTAAATTGATTTGCGCACTACATCAAAAAGTACCATGTGTATATCAAGATTTTATATGATATTTATTATTAAATTTGAAATATTAAATATTTTATTATTCAAGTTTGAGCAGTAGAAACTTAAAATAGTAATAGAGCACTTTTTGTTACGAGTAGAAATCTCTAATAGCAGAAGGGTGCTCTTATCTTTCAAAATACACATATTAGGGCCTTTTCAACTTGTAGTGCAGATCTCTAATAAAATAAAAGTAGAGCACACTCTAATAGCAAAAGAGCGCTCTCGACTTACCAGTAGTAGAGATTTCTAATAGTTGTGAAGCACTCTTGTAGAATGCTCTAAAGTACTTTAAAAATAGTGGTGCCCTCTCGACTGGTAGTACAGATCTCTTTCTCTCTTTCTTTTAGATATGCACTCTTTGCTTTAAATATTATTTTAATTGCTAACCGTTTCAAGACTTACCCTTCTTGAGCATCACATCGTCTGGGGCAATGGTACAGTTGCTCAGATTCACGCTCGGTCCACCGATATTAATGAGATCCGTGGGCGGCGTCAACGGATGAGCTGGTGCCGGAGCTAAAGCAGCGCCAGGATTGCCATACCCACCAGCAACAGATAAAATACCAGGCGAGGGTGAGATGTCGTTGCTGCTGCCATTTAAAGGAGCTGCATACCAAGAACTCGTCGAATAATGACGAGGTGGCCAACATTGTTGCTGCTGCTGCTGTTGTTGTTGTTGTTGTTGTTGTTGTTGTTGTTGTTGCTGCTGGTGATGGCAGTGGGAGGCGTGGAGAGAATGTGGACTAAAGTGACTGCTCGTCATCGTTTGCGGGGCAGTTGACACATCCAGTGCGGCAACGTGTTGCGTGTTCAGCAGACGCAACTTTTCATAGATCGACTCCTGTTCGCTGCCTTCGCCAGAGTTGCTCGCTCCTCCGCTTTCCGAGGAGTTCAGCGGCGTTGCCGTCTGTATTAGATCATTGCCAGCGTTGCCAGGCCCCGTTCCGTTGCTGCTTCCACTATTATTACCATTAGCAGTACCAGTTACGGTACCGGCTGCCGTACCGCTCCCAGTCGCCTTTGAATTTGTGCCGGGATTCGAGTTGGAACTGCTCGCAGAGCCGACGCTGCTCTGCTGCTCCTTCTGGGCGGCTAAATTTCGCAACACCCGATTTATTGACGATACCTTTAAGATACCAGATAATCCCAGAATAATTACTAATATCACATACATACTACCAAATAATTATACAAATTGTTAGAAAATCATTTACATAAAATACGAAGAATAAATAAAAAATAAATATAAACAAGTAAGAGTGCTGTAGTTGAGTAAGCTCGACTACGATATACCCTGAACCCAGTTGTTAAATATATTCTAGTTTTATTGGAAAATTTCCGTTTAAAATTGTTGCACTAAAATGCAGCAAGTGCGCTCTGCCGACAAACAGGTGAATATTCATACATACATACATATATACGTACACGCAATCGTAACAGGCTAACGGGCTCTGCAGAATACACACAAAACATATTGACGCTCGCGTTGGTTATCATGCCATCTCTTTCTTACACAATCGGATAAGAAACACCCAAGTTATAGTCGAAAACATATTCTCATATTGATCTCATTTCTGCATGCATAAATATGCGAGCGCATGTGTGAGAAAGAGATGGCATGATAATATGTATTCTACAGAGCCCCGTTACAATTGAGTGTACGTATGGATCTGCACGTGTTTGAAAGTTAAGATCAGTTCGAGCTCGTGCATAATTAGTGTTTTAATTTATTTTGAGCTATATGCAAAAAAAAATAAATTAAATAAATTAATTTAACTAAAGATTATATTAAGTTTAGAACTAAGCCCGCTGATCAATGCAGAGTATTTATTGGTTGAGCACTGGCACAGTCTAACTTTTTTGCTTTTATTATTTTTTTTTTTGTATTCTTTTTTCCATTATTATTTTAAGGCAGTGCCTGCGCATGACAGCGCTTTTGAAATGAATTCAAAAGCAAAGCCAAAGCCAAAGCAAAAAGTAAAAGCGAACGAACCAAAAGAAATAAGGCAAAGGGAAAAAGGAAAGAAAGAAATAAAGAACAAGCAGGCATGCAGGCAGGCAGGCATATAAATGAGCGAGTGAGAACAACAAGGAAATGTGCAGTTGAGTGGAAAAATTAGGCAGAAATGTCCTTTCAAGGGAATCAACAACACAAAAAATAGAAATGCACAAAAAAGAACTTATTTTTAAAAACAAAATGAGCGCCATCCCCGAAAGCGGTACACAAATCCATATGCATAAGCGTTTACATTTATATATACATATTCAAATATGTATATATTTGTATCATTATTAATCTTTTTGCCATCTATTTTAGCACTTTTCTCTTAAGGATTCCATAAGCCTTTTTTTCAATTTTTCAAACAATATATTACAAATTTAATTCAATTAAATAGTAGGTTTAATTATGAATTAAATATTTCTGCACATATAGAAGCTATTAATACTAAAGGCATTAACACGCCAATGAATTGAACTCTTTAATCTTATTCAAAATGTGCCGCTAAAAATAATATATAATAAATAAAATGAGGTATCCTTTCTTATAAGATTATAAGATTGATTATTCAAATGGAGTTAGCAGGCAATTAATATATGTACATATATTAACTGACAGAGTAAGCAAATATAAATCTATATAATAAATAAATTGGCATTGGCAAACTATAAAAAAGGCGAAAGCAATCAATAAATAATATTTAATTAAATTCAAGCCCATTTGGGACTAGTAGAGTGAGCAAATGTATAAAATATATTAAAATAAAGAAAGTATAAAAAATAAAGTAGTGTCGGAACTTTGTTCAAGTTAATAATTAATTCAATTGCAGGCAGAGTATTTGAGCTAGTAGAACAAGCAAATATAAATCAAAATACTAAATAAATAGGCATAGACGAACTTAACACAAGTAAGAGTGCTGTAGCCGAGTGAGCTCGCTACGATATACCCTGAACCCAAACATATTGACGCACGCGTCGGTTATCATGCCATCTCTTTCTCACAAATGCGCTCGCATATTAATGCATACAGAAAATCCTTGCGGCTGCTGATATAAATGAGATAAATATGATAATATATTATCTATATAACTATAACTTGAGTGTTTTTTATCCGATCTTGATGAAATTTGGGTATTTGATCAGTAGTATGCATATGCATGCATATTATGTATTAATTAGAAGATTTTTTTTAAAAATTTAGCATTTATTGCTGTCGCAAATTTAAATGTATCGATATACCAGAAACGGAGGCGATTATCGATTAAGCAAAGCAAACTTGATCTGCGCCTGGTATACGAGAACCTATATTCCAAATTTAAAATCTCTAGCTCTTATGGTCTCTGCGATCTGCGTGTTCATACAGACGGACGGACGGACGGACGGACGGACATGACTATATCGGTTCGGCTGTTATCCTGATCAAGAATATATATGCTTTATGGGATCGTAGATGCTTCTTTCTGCCAGTTACACACATTTGCACAAAACCATTATACCCTCTTTATCCATTTTTAATGCGTTCAGGGTATAAAAAGTAGATAAACAGTTTAAAAAAATTATTAAATAATACTTGCACATGAACTTGATATTAAAAATGAGCTCTTAAACTCAAACTAAAATGTCTCTATATTTATTTGATTTTATATCTGTATTTCTTTATATCTTATAATTTATTGTATTTTATTTAATTTCTGTATTTTTTTATAGCTTATAGCTTATGTATTTTATTTACTTATTTATTTATTTAGTTTATTTGCTGAGCATACTTTAATTATTATTTTTTGGTTGAATAGGAAGCTAAACCAAAACTGGGCAACGCTGTTATCCCTCACTGATTTTGTTGCCACCCCGTCGACCTCCCCTCCCCATAGCACTCCTTTTCCACTCCTGAACGTCGTCGATGTCCAATCGGTCGTTGCTATTTCTGTTTATGTTTCCTCGGCATGAAAGAAAAAAAAAATTGTGATATCCCCTCGCGCGTGAATTTCAACGCTTAACGCTTTGTGGTGAGCAGCAGCAGGAGCAGTAGCAGGAGCAGGAGTCCTGTATTTATTTAATATACATTTTCCTACACATTTTTGCAGCAGTGATTTCCCTTTTTGTCGTTTAATGTGCATAAAAGATTTTCCCTTCCATTTGAATGAGCACATTTTCCACACAACTGTCAATGAGTAAAATGAGGAAAACTGAGCAAAACTCAACGCCGTTGTCACAATTCATTTTCCTGCTTCTCTTTTCTTTTTTTTTACATACTTAATAAACGATAAAAAAAAATGCTAATGCTAACTAGAAGGACGAAAAATGGCGTCAAGAATACAAGAATAAAAAATACACAAAAGAAATTCAACAGCGCACAAAATGCCATATAATAATGTGATGCTTCAATTATTGAAAAGGGACTCGAAATCCTGGCACACATTTCGCTCACATCTATCTCTCTCCCCTCTCTTTCTCTCATTTTCTTCTCTCGTTCTCTAACCGCAAAGATAAAAGGCACTCTTTAATAATAATCTTTAGTTTATATTTATGTTTAGATTTTACATAAATATAATAGATCAAACTTATCACAAAAATTTTCGAAATTCTTTTTTTTTTTACAAAAATCGTGAAAAAAAAATTTGATTTTATTATGCCAGCTACTTATATATAGTTATTAAAAATCAAACTTATCCCAAAGGAACTTTAAAATCCTGTTTTATTATTATGACAGCTATTTATGCAATGTATGCTTATTTTATTTATTTATTTTTTAAATATTAAAATTAAATTAAATATTTATGCTTTTACATTTAAATAAAATCTATAACATTTTGGGAATTATTTATTAATTGCAAAATACAAAAATACTTTATAACTTTTGTTTAAATTATTGAAAATTAATAAAATGCTTTTTCAAATTTTCAAATTGGAAGCTAATTGAATTATAAATAATACTCTAAATAATATTCTGTTTTCTACATTAATTCAACTCAAAACATTTACAAAGACAACAAATTGGAAGCTAATTAAATAGTTCACTGATTTTCTACACTACTGAAAATATAAAATGAATAAAAGAGTCTATATATATACAAAAATATTTAGAAAAGATTTTATAGTTTCCACACTTACAACAAATTGGAAATTATTAAAAATATAGAATACAAAATAATATATATATATATATATATATATATATTATATAAATAATTGCTATAAACATATACAATATACCCTCTATATATTATGTTTTCAGCACATATATTTAGAATAGTTTTTATAGTTTCTACTCACACTCGGTATGTTGTCATTTGTGCACACATTTTCCTGCAACAATCTATCCCGGATCTCCCAGGCGAAGATGCTGGGACATTCCCGTTTATATTGCGAGATTTTACTGACGACTTCAGCTGTCGCCACTCGAGGCTTCGATCCTCCAATCGCACGAGGTCGAATGCTTCCCGTTTCGTAATATCTAAAAAAAAACAGCACATTAAATTGAAATAAAGTTGAAAAGCGTAAAGATCGAGTGGAATATATTATAATTATTATTAATGTGGGGGTTAAGTTGCACCTGTTTACTTCAATTCAATTCAATAACTGGCAAACATCCTAAGGCTGTTCTTTCCCATGGTTATAACTTGTTTGAATCGTCTAAGATTATAACCACCTAAGAGACATCTGGCTTGTCGGAGTCCTACTGCCTCTGACCAGCTCTGTTGCCGCCTCTGCCTCTCCTCGTTTCTAAACTCCAGTCGTATAGTGTGTCTCCCTATACCACATTACGGTGCTGGTCCTATTAGGGGCCTTTCTGCCCCCATTCTTGCTTGCTTATCAGCCGCCACGTTTCCCGCTATGCCCCTGTGGCCCGGGACCCATCGTAGGGTTATCTTGTAGTAGGTCCTCTAGTAGATCTAGCTTTAAACGAGCCTCATGGACTACCTTCGATGGTATCTTAGTCCCCATTATCTCGTTTAATGCTGCTTGACTATCGGATAGGATGGATATATCCGTATTTCGATAATTTTAGGTTGAAGTCCGCACATCTTCCTATCGCACACACCTCAGCTTGAAATATGCTGGTGTGCGTTCCCAGGGATTCATGGTAAGATACCCGAGGGCCCACCACTCCAAGACCTGTACCCTGATTGATGAGTGATCCATCGGTGTACCATTTTATGGTGTGCGGTTTCATAGGATGGACCTCTTCCAGAGTTGTCCAAACCCTTTTACTACTCATACGTTCATTTGAAAGGAGTTGGGCATCTTTATGGCTTAGGATATGGTTGCCCCCAACTCCTTCTGTCGACATCCTTAAAAGCGTGGCTTTCGCTTGAGCCTTATGGTATGATGGAGTGGTGTGAGCTCCATTAAGGCTTCAAGGGTCATTGTTGGGCAGGTGCGCATTGCTCCTGTCATACAAACACAGGCCATTCTTTGCAACTTTTGTAGTTGCTTTTTTACGGTGAACAACCGCGCAATGTCACCCCATGCTATCACCCCATAGGTTAGCATGGGTCTTAGTACCATTAGGTATAGCCACCTTAATATCTTTAACGATGTACCCTATTATTTACCGGCTATGCTACGACAAGTTGAAAGCGCCCTAGAGCACTTTAATATCCTATTTGGCACATGGGTGCCAAAGTTAAGTCTGCTGTCAAATGTGACTCCCAGGTATATATAGAAAATTGAAATAATGAAATGGAATTAAAAATGATATTTAAATGAGTATTATTCATAAATTAAAACGCAGCATAAATATTATAAATAAAATGGGTATTTAATAAATTCAAATTGAGATTATAAATTAAAAAGTTAATTAATTGAAGAAAATAAAATTAAAGACAAATTTAAATTGCAATTATAATTTGAGAAGGAATTTAAAATAAATATTATTAGTGGTTAATAATAAATTAAAATTTAGTTAAAATATTTATAAATGAAATAAACAGAAGGAATTAAATATACATTTTAAGCGAGGTGATTGTCTAAATAAAATTAGGTTATGTATTGAAAATTATATATTTAAAATTATTGAAAAGAGGCAAAAAAATTGAAATGCTTTCCACTTATTTAATGGTATATAAATAAAATGCTAAGTTAAAATTAAATTTCCAAAAATTAACTAATAGCCAAATACAATTATTAATAAAGTTTTTGTTTTCAATTAATTAATTATTCTGGCACAATTAAATACGAATTACCAAAATTGTATATTAAATATCAAAACAATCCTTTACGTCTTCTTGAAATTATTTTATGTTTTATCTTAAGCTTTTCAAATTCATTACCCTCAACTAAATTGCATATTAAATATTTAATGTTAATATAATCTGCTTGATATTTTTATATTATAAATTTATTATACTCAAATTTATTTTCACAAATTAAAATTACAATTTCCAGGCCAAAAATAATAAATAATAAATTGTATTTTAGTATAATATTATTGATTTATATTTATATTATATCATTAATTATCAATTATTTTCAAAGTTGAAACAAAATTACAATTAATTTTCAAGAATTGATTGATGGCAAATAAAAATTGTGATCTGCTGTTTTCGTTAATACTATAATGAAATATAATAAATAAGCTTGATTTACTCACCTGCCTAAAATTTTGCTAACACATCCATTGGAAACTTGAAGAATCCGTGAAATATCACAGGGTCGAGCGCCGGAATGAGCCAGCTCCACAATTTTCTGGCGTGTTGAGTCCGGCAACGGTCTGCCCCCAACGAAAACACCTCCCAATTGGTTTACCCCACTATGACCTGCAATGGGATGAGTTTAATTAATTTTATATATACATTTTTATTTTTCTTGGTATTTAAAAATGTTTTTTATTTGTAGCAAAAGTAAAAAATGTCTTTTAGCAAAGTTTATTTAGACTGTTGCAAAGAATATTTATTTATTTATTTATTGATTTATTAGAAAACCAGGTCAGAAAATAGCACTTTTAAAGACCAAATAAAACTCTCAACTAAAATGTGATTTTAACCAGAAATAATGTAGTCAAAATGCTGCATATAAGGTACTACAAAAAAACAAAAAATTGTTTTAATTAATTATTTATTCTGCAGATTTCTTAATTTGTTCTATGTTTATTTTTTGCATTTAAATACACCCAAAAATCTTACAAATAATTCTTAATTTTAATTTATATCATATCATAAATTTTATTTGAAATTTAATTGAATTAAATTTATTACTTTTGTATTTCTTGTGTCGACTGACTTTAGTTGACGTTCACTAAATAAATAAATTTATCATTAATTTAGAGCTCTAGTTTTAGAATTATATTGAATTTTTTCCAAAATTATATATTAATTACCAAAATTTTATATTAAATATCAATTAAGTCCTTTGCGTCTTCTTTAATTTAGTTTTTCAAATTCATTATCTTCGAATAAATATTTAAACTCCTTATTAAATATATTTCTATATACTTTTTTATTTTATGTTCTTTTTTAAAGCTTTTCAAATTCATTTTTGTTAGCGTTTCATTCTGGTCTTGTTGCTGGTACAAACTTAGGCAGAAATAATTACTATATAGCAAGAGCAATAAATGCTATATAGCAATCTACTGAGCAATTGCAATAGCAAAAGCAATATGTGCTTAGCACTTGCTGCTACAGCGTAGCAAATTGAATTGTTGCACACAAATTGAAATCAATTTTGGGCAATTTTGGATTTGCCAATTTGCTGCGTTTCAAATGATGCATAAAATGATTTTGGCACGCTC
Source organism: Drosophila villosipedis (assembly GCA_035043025.1). Classification (NCBI taxonomy): domain Eukaryota; kingdom Metazoa; phylum Arthropoda; class Insecta; order Diptera; family Drosophilidae; genus Drosophila; species Drosophila villosipedis. The sequence goes on along the minus strand of JAWNNF010000019.1, from coordinate 502,349 downwards.
TAAAAACGGCAAGATTAATACGTATTTAAATATATATCTCTACTCAAATTTTACAAACGAGGCATTTCAAGAACTCTCAACAAAAAAAGCAATTCAAATCAAATGGTCAAGGGCTCTTTGACAAAAACGAGATGAAAAAAACTTTGTCTTCTCGTCTAGTCTAGGGATTTCAGACAAATTTCCTAGTATTGATTTGTGAGAAAATCCCAACAAAAAAATACAGAAAAAAGCCAGAAATCTGCGTATTTAATTTAATTCCAACTGATAGCCAGTGAAGCGGCAAACTCAACTGCCACTTTACCTTACCTTTCTTTAACCCATTACCTCAATATCTCAATGCCTCAATGCCTCAAGACGAGGGTCGAGGCTAATCCCAATAACAAGAAAAGAAACTGACCCAAACTGAACTCAACTCAACTGAGAGCTGAGCAGTCGAGCATATTAAAGTGACATTCAATTGGAATAGATAACACTGATAAATATCTAAATATGTAACCCTTATCTGCATCTCTTAACTTTGTATCTCTTATCTATAAACTCTCATTAAAATAAAAAGAATTACGCTTTTATTCTTCAGACTGTGTGTAGTTATTTTCATCTCACTTGCTTTTATTTGTGATTAATTATTTTTTAGAAATTAACTGTGACTATTATTATTTGATTTCATCAGGATTTCTTATTTACTTGCATTAAAGGCGCACGTCATGCAGAAAATGGCAAAGTGCCACCTGTGCCCGTATAGCACACCAGACATGGCCAATTATAAACTCCAAGCGCAGCAAAGAGCTGCGCAGTCTAAGTCGGACCAAGTGTTCTGCAGTGATCCGGGCTCTAACTGGGCACTGGCTGGACGGCATCCATACCAACAGACTCCAGGTGCCATACAATGATTTTTGCAGAAGTTGCAAAGACGAGGAAGAAGTGGAATCTCCGGAACATTTCTGCTGTCGCTGCCCAGCACTTGTTGGAAAAAGGCTGGAAATCCTGGGAAATTACGCCCTAACTGATTTATCGGAGCTCCGATACATGAGACCGATCAAGATAGCGAAATTCATAAACGCATCTGGCTAGTCAAATGTTTGAATGTTAGAAATGCTTTGGAGGCACGACTACAGGAGGAACCCCCCAGATCCACCTTTCGGTATCACAATGGGTCAAATGTGGCCTAAGTGTGTCAGTCCATCGGGCTGACAGCCGATATAACCTAACCTAACCTCCATTTAAATTTAAATTATATTTATAATTTAAACTATCTAATCTGAAAATTTGAGTCCTTAATTATTAATAGTAATTTATTTAATTGTATCAAATTTATTTATTTATTTAAATTAAATGCATTTCTAATTTAACAGATCTTCTAATCGTTCATATTAAAGGTCTATATATTGTCAAAATTAATAAGGGATTAGAAGCAAATCAAAAAGAAAAGAAATAAATTAAATTGTAATTCAAATTATAAGTAAAAGTAAAGTTTTTAGAAAAGTAATATATATAAATTAAAAAAAGAGCGCGTGGAATAAATTGAAAATGAAAGAATCAGATGGAATTAAAGATTATATTTAAATAGGTGTTATCCATAAATTAAAATGCAGAGTAAATTCAAATTAAGATAGTAAATTGAACAGAGACATAATTGAAGGAATTAAATTGAAGATAAATTTAAATTGCGATTATATTTTGAGAAGGAAGTTGAAGTAAAATTAATAGGTGCTATTAATAAATTCAAATTGAAATAAATTAAATAAAACAGAAGCCGTTAAATATAACAGTTAAACGGGGTGATTATCTAAATAAAATTGAAATCGAATGAATTCAATATCAAATATATAAATGGGTTATTAAAAATAGGGATTAAAAATAACATTGAAAAGAGGGTAATTAATTAACTAAATTGAGATTATATATTTAATTGGAAAATAATTGAAGCAATTAAAGATAGTATTTGAAAGGGGTAATTAATAACATAAAATTGAGATTACATATTGAAAAATTAAAGTATCGAAGGAATTAAATTTAAAATGGGTAAATCAAAAATTCAATTTGAGAAGGAATTAAGATTATATTTTAAATACGGGAATTAACTAATTAAATTGAGATTCTATATATATTTAAATGTAAAATAATTGAAGGAATTCAAGCTAATATTTAAAAGGGGAATTAATTACTTATAATAATCAGAAAGATTAAAAAGTGAGATTAAAATAATGCGTGGCATTAATTTTGTATGCATATACATATATGTACATGTATATGTGTATATATGTATATATATACGTAAATTGAACAAATGAATTATGCGATGATTTACCAAAAGTAACAAGCCAGACAAAGGCCAGAAAAAAACATCTTGCCAAATGGGATTAACAATGTAATTACAACACAAATCAGTTGGCAAACAATTGTGCTTTGGGTCCAGAGGGTCCTGGACAAGGATCAGAATAGCAAAATGGAATGCTTCGCGTGAAGAGAGCATGAGGAGGGCAGTAAAATACCGCTAAATAGGCCCCATTGTGTGTGCTAAAGAGAGCCAGAGATAGATAACGAAAGAAAGAGGGGGTAGGTAGGGGCAGCAGTACGGTTACTGCCCAGGACACTACAGGACACTAGAGAGAGAGAGAGAGAGAGAGAGAGAGAGAGAGAGAGAGAGAGAGAGGGAGAGAACGAGAATAAACAAAATTCTGGCTGCTTTTGTTTGTTTTCATTCGACTTTCGGCTTTCAACAGTCGTTAATTGTTTTCATTTGTAACGACATGACACGAAACGCTCCTCTGTCCGTCTGTCTGTCTGCCTGTCCGTCTCCTCAAGATCATTATTATAGGTGGAAAATGATTGTATTGATCCGCACACATACACAAAGCAAAACAATGACAGGAACATGACTAAGAGTACTTAACAGCACAGCGGGCACCGAGCAGTGGAAGTGGAGGGTACCCCAAGTACCCTACTACCTTGCCGTGTAGCGCATACACTCAGCGAAAAATGTTAAGAATATTGCCCTGACAACTACCAAGCAACTAAAAAATGTAATTTGGAATATTGTGTGTTTGTTATTTTAATTTTTTAGAAATATTTTCCATTATTAAGTGACCAATTTTTAGTATGCTATTATTCCTATTTATTAGAAATATTTTTCATTATTAACAGGTACATTTTTAAATTTAGAAATATAAGCATTTTTCAATTATTCGAAATAATATATCCTCATGAAGCTCATTTCTAATATGGTAATTTTGTTTTAAAGCGATATTTTCTATTATTAAGAAAATAATTTTTAAATGTAAAAAACGGATTTAACTATTTATTAGAAATATTTTCTATTATTTTTATTATCTAATATGGTCTTTTTTAATTTAAAAAAAATACGTTTTTTCTATTATTAAAAATATTTCCTGTTATTAAAAAAATAATTTATAAAATTAAAAAATTAAAATTTATTTTTAAATTTAAAATTAAACAGAAATTAGAAATAATAATAACAAAACGATAACAATAAACAGAAATTATTTATGTTTTCTTAATAATAAAATGAAGAACCCTTCGGCGACTTGCTAAAAATACAATATTTATTTATTATTATTTATATATATTATTTATTTGTATAAGCCGAAATTCAGTGATGTTTTTTTTTTTGCAAGTGTAGGACGCATGTCAAGCGGGGACAGTCAGTAGCAGTGAGCTGTGTGTTGTAATGTGTATGTGTTCTTTGCCGCTACCCTCGACCCGCTACGCGCTACTCGTTACCCTCAACATCTTTACTTGGACTTGGCATTGTTGGCAGTGATCAGCTTGGATATGGTTTTTGTTTAAATTGGGAATCGTGCTCTGGTCTTTGGTTGGGTTCATTGTGGTGCCTATAATTGGCAACATCTGGCATCTGGCGAGACACACAAACTAAACAATGACGGCACACAATTAGTGTACACATCAATGGGGACTAACTTTTTGCAATTTTCACACCAAAATGTCCCAAATAAAAAAAAACAACTCAATTCATTTAGCACAAATCGATGCGGTACGGCAAAAGGTACCTGAATGAAGTAGGTTGAAGTGTCTTACGCAAATTAAACAAAGTTCTCTTTCTCTATGTTGACACATAATTTGTTTAAATTGTGACCTTTTCGATTAAGCAGCAAATAATTTCAGTTTCAGGGAATACCCAAATATTTCAATTTCAAATAAGCAAATGCTAGAACCAAAAAATAATATTTAGCCTGCTTGAAAAAAATAATTAAATGCAAAGTATTTTAATTTTAATAATAGCTTATTTAACAAGCAACAAATAAAATATATTCAGTTTTCAAAAATACTTACAATTGTGTTATTCATAATTGAAGTATTTAAATAATAGAAATATTGCTGTGATATTGCTCTGCTGTTGTTCTGTTATTTCATACAGCTGCAAACTTGAACAGCGCAGAGCGCAAGAGCTTTTTCAGCTTTTGGCACTCGTTAAGCTAATGTAATTGCTATCAGAGATGCTCTCTTCTGCCTGTTCAATATTTTTATTCACTTCTTATATAATTGCATGTATTTAAAAATAATATTAATAATTGCTAAGCGGCTTTTATATATATTTTAATTGTGTTTTAAAGCGTGTCAGCAATTGGTAGTTTATTGTTTTGAATTTTTAGCTGTTTACTTTTAACCAAAAATGAACTAGTCAAGAATATGTAATAAGAAAAAGAAGAATAGAGAGACAAATGTACGTACATTCATCATCGGTGAGGTGGTAGTAGGTTGTGGTAAAGTACGATGATGTAGAGTGTGGTGGCTGTGGCGCTGTTGTAACATCCGCGGCGGCATCTATTGCAGCTGTTGTTGCGGCTGCTGCTGCCGCCGCCGCTGCCGCCGCTTTGCCGCCCATGCCGCCCAAACACGGCAAATTTCTCATAGCAAGCACATTGTCTATAAGAAAAGAACAAATTAAACGGGAAAATGAACAACATGGAAAACACTCAAACGTAGAGACACATGCACATATATTTATATAAATACTTTATGATGTGTGTATACATGTGTGTGTGTGTGTGTGAGTAACCGTTTTTAAAAATTAGCATAGGTCTATGATTGAGCTTTGCTCAGTGGCCGTTTAGTGCATAAGGCCAGCGTCGTGGGGTGTACACTTAATCTACATAGCGCATATCAGCGCTTGATGCTCTCGCTCTCTCGTTACGATCTCTTTCGTTGCGCTCTCTCCTATTTCCATCTCTCTTGATCTCTCATTCTCTTGATGCGCTCTTAGCTTTTGCCCACCCAGCCGCAAACTAGTACATGCAATATAACAAATTACCTTGTAATTTGTGTAGTACAAAATAACTTATATATTTATATGTTTATGTTTAAAATTGTTGTAACTTCTAGTATCGTTCATCAAATTTTATATATAATATGAGCTTTTTAGATTTTGAATAATGTATATGTGACTACATATATATAAAATACATATATTACACATTTTTCCATACTTAATTATTTCCAATAGTTTACCTTTAAAATAGTGTCGTATAATATTTACGATCCCTCACACAAGCAAAATAAAATGCGGAAAATCACCTACAAAGTATAGATTATAAATCGAGTTCGTGATGAGTTTCTTTTCGCTGCTGGGTTATCAATTAATAAACGACAAGCAGCAATGCCCTATGCTTCTCTTTGCTAAAGCTTCCCAAGATCTTTACTTAAAAGAATGCAATGTGTTTTGTTCAGTTGTCGCCTAACGACAGTTGCCGACGCCGACGGCCGACTGCCGACGAATTCTTTTCTAGTTGGGCTTGGTCTTTAGCTCTCACCCACTCTCTCACGTTTCGCTCTCTGCTTTTGCTGCTCATTCTCCAGTCGACGCCGGGCTTAATGCGCAAATAATGCGAAATGAAATGCAACTTACGCACGGCTTAGCCATTAAGCACATAAAAGCTCGACAAGTTTTTAATTTTTATGCTTTCCTTGCAGGCTATTCAATTGAGCGCTTAAACGTTGTACCTTTAGGGACTTTGAAACTTACTTTAAAAACTGCGACTCACTTTAATTATTTCGATTTTCTTTACGTTTGTCTACAGCACACTGCCGAGTTCATATAGAAATATCCGTCGGTCTGTTCGTTTCTTTCTAATGCCTAAAATTTTGTGAAATTTATGAATAACGAACTACTATATATTATAAACCTTTATTTGAGTCTGTTCTTTAAATTTAAATAATTTAGGTGATGGCATTTTGGGTTCTTGTCCAAAAGCGCTTAAGTTTTAAAAAGAACAAAATAGGGCTGCAAGATGCTTGGAAAAATGTAATACTTAAGAAAAGGAACATTTAAAATTTATTTCAATGTTTTTTAACCAGCTAAAAAGCATGAATTATTTCTTTTGTATTTTTGTATGATTTATATTTTGTTATTTGCACAGCTATCAAAAGCTCAAACTAAATTTAATTGAATTAACTGAAAAATATATGCTAAATATAAATGAACTAATTATAAAATGTTAATTAATATATATAAATTATAACCAACGGCGATATTTATTTATAACATTAGTAAAAGTTTATGTAAAGTAAGGACTTTGCTTGTTTTTAGCTGAATTTTGTTAACGATCTACATTAATTATGATATTGGTAAAACCAAAAAAGTATTTATGACCACTTCCAAGAAATGTTTTAATTGAACTTCATTCGTTAGTTCTTTTTTTAGAGAGTTTTTGAAGGTTTTTTTTTTCATATTTAGTAGTAGCATTATTTAATACAGGTTTTGTGGTTGGACTTGGACGGATTCAAAAGCAAACATGTATTTATTTATTAGTAAAAATATATTTAATAAAGTCATCAGGTGTATTTTTACTATGCTGTATATTTAAAACAATATAATATTTCCTAGTTTTTCAAGGTATTCTTCTGCTATGTACCTTACCCTTATGGTTCATATCCTCCAAGGTGGGCAGCCGTTCGATGAGGGCTCCGGTGGACCAAGGAACGCTGCCAATTGTGGCCGGAGTCGGTTGAAGTGTAAACATAATGTCCGCGATATGTACCCAAATTATCCGATATCGATCACCGACAAACTATATATAGACTTTTGGTTTCACTTGAGTCACTGTGTTTTTTTTTATATTTTGTTGTAATTATTATGCACTTTTTGCGAAATTTTTTCAAGAGCAAAAGCAAAGGCCATTTATAAATTTTAGACAATTGAAAAGAACGTGAGAGGGAGAAATAACTGCGAGAACTCGCTGCAGGCGGCGTTGGCTACACGCAGCGTTAACGCCACAGGAGCGCAAGGATCTCAAAAACCCAGCCTGAAAGGAATTCATGCAGATGCCACCGATTTATATATATATATATATATATATATATATATATATATATATATATATATATATATATATATATATTTTTTTTTTTTTGCTTTGTTTTTTTTTGGCTTTTGTTTCAAGTTCACTTGTTCATTTTTCACTCTTTTTTTGTTTGATTTTTAATCAAAGGGGGCAACCCATTCCAAGACACATCACATTTTCACATTGCCATTTTTTTTCTTGCACTAATTATTTTTTGGTAAATATTTTAATTTTGTTTACTATTTGAACCGTCGGCAATAATTTACACACAGTTATACAGTTACAGTTTACAGTGCGCGTTGCCACAGTGTGCGAATGCAAATGCCGCATTTTGAACGTAGCTCACAAACGAGCCAATATTTGTAACGCATTTGCTCGCAGATACGCTGCTATTGGCCGTCACTAGCCAACCACTTGCCAAGCACCACGACTGCAGTCGTTGTTGTCTACGCTCATTGGGTCTTTGCTTGTTTGAGTAGTTGTCTCGCTCACGCTGCTTAGGCTGCTGCTGTGGGACAGTGCAGTGCAGCGAGATATAAGCTGGGCATACTATAAATGCTTGTGTGAGTGTTTCTTGCATTGGTGCCTTGCCTTGGGCTCTGCGTATGCATGTGTGTGTAAGCTTAGTACCTCTCGCTGCAACGTATTGGTGTGTAAGCCCGGGCCACATAAGCTAAGCTCGCTCTCTCGCTGCCCGCATATTTATGCGTATGTCAGCCTGGGCCATACAAGCTAAGCTCACAAATACGCTGTGTGCTCTCTCTCGCTGTGTGCGTCTCAGCCTAGGTAAAGCGCGCTCGTACGATTTATGCTCTCTCACTCTCTCTCTCTCTCTCTCTCTCTCTCTCTCTCGCTGTCTGTGTATGTGTGCCTACGCATAAGCCTAGTGCGAGAGAGCAGCAAAGGCAAGCAAAAGGCTTCTTAGTTCTCCCCCTCTCTTTTTTCGTTAAATTGATTTGTAGATGACAACAAAAATAAGAATTTTGTGCATATATTTGAGCTGGCAATGCTGGTTAGCATAGCATAAACACATATGTGTGTGTGTATGTGTGTGCTTTTTCTAGTTAGCTCATTCGATTTAAATTTTGCCGAATGAGCGAACCGTACTCCCCGACTATGTTAAATTCTATTCGCCCAATTGAATTGTGTGTCATGGCGATACACACAAAAAGGAAAAATCGCTAGACGATTCCGTTAACTACCCACACAATTTCCGTTACGACAAACACACACTCGCACACAAATACAATTACGTTTATGCTTGTGGGCGTTATTCCTGTTCCCGTTTCTCTACAGCACTGTAAACTGTTAACGGGTAGCGGGTAGCGGGTAACGTGTAACGAGTAACTGTTAAATGGGCGTTTGCGCTTGTTTTCAAAATGACGAAGCAAGACACACCCACAACTATAAGCGAAGCGCGTCGTTTATTGTTTGTCTCGCTCTTGTGTACTCTGTCACTCATTGCGTGCAAAAGAGATGGCTTTATATAGCGCACGCACTTATTCAAATTTCTGCTACTGCTTCCTCTTCGTTGTTTTTCTTTGATTTTTTTTTTTGCACACACAAAATGTTTACAAAATGCTTGTGGAAATTGTTGCAAGCGTTGACGATGAGGGGCAGCTTGTGGCATGTTGCATGCGTTGACACTGTGCCGCAGGTGAAGCCGCCACAAAAAATCGTTGTTTTTTTCATTTGGGCAAATTTAATATGCCAATAATATGACAAAAAAAAATATACAAATCTAAAATGATGTATTTAATTGTATTTGAACTGCAAGAGAGATTTTGGTAAAAGTATTTTATACATAATAGTTTTTTGTATATACCAAAACCTCTCTTGCAGTTCAAATACAATTATATATATATATATATTGGGTTTTCATGCGCTTAAATTTAATGCCTTAGAAATCAGGAAATAATAGAAAATTATGTTAAAAATAGTTAGAGCTGATTTTTATTCTCATTTTGACAAAGGAATATTTAGAAATCAATTAAAGAGTATTTCCCATACAACTTTTGACAACACAATATTAAGAAGAAAATTAAATATATTTTAAAATTAATAAACAATACAAAAAAGTGTTTAAAAATCATTAGAGAAGAATTTCCACATATGTTTCTTGTTCACTTTGGCAACAGAATGTTTGTAATTGTAAAGAATGTTATATACACTCTTAAGTGAACATATATATTAAAATTTTTTGATTTATATATTTATTTAGTTATAGAAAAATGGAAAAAGTCAGCTATAAATTCAATTAAATTAAAAATAAAATGTAATATTTAAATGAATTTTATTAATAATTATTAGAGGTGCAAATTAGATTAAATTAAAAATAAAATGATAATATATAATAAAACGTAGTAGTAAATGTATAACAAAGTAATTAAATGAATCTTTCAATTAAATTAAAAATAAAATGTATTAATAATTACTAGGGTGTATAAATTAATAAATAAAATATAGTAATAAGTGTATAATAATAGATAGAAGAATCTTTTGGCTGTCTCTAATAATAATAATTATTATTATTATTATATTTTAAATTAATATTTATTTTATTATTCTTATTTATTTTATTTATTTTTTGTTGACTATTTTCTTAGGCTTTATTAGATTACGCACTGTTTTCAGCGAATGGTAACGGTCAACGGTTTATATTATTTTAAAAGAGTCCAAACTTAAAAGTATTGTTAATTAAATATTATATTAACATTAATTAAAGCTGGCCTTTATGTTGTGTGTGTAGGAATACAAAGAAGTGTAGGGTAGGCAATAGAGGAAATATAGTGGGTATCTTTTCCTGGTGGGGCACCCCTTTTATATATTTATTGGCTTTTTCTTTGTTTTGCTTTGGAATTTTAATTTGTCGAGATTAGATCAAATATAAGCGTGTGCTCTTCTTCTTATCACATGCCATATATAACGGTCCCCCATTCGAATATTAAAAGAGCGATGAAATAAATATAACAATATGAGTATTCTTGAATTTTTGTACTATGGAGAGACAGATGAAAGTAATTCTCTCTCAGCAGGAAACGGAGAACAGGCGGCACACAACCAGCACCCAACACTTGGTGCTGCTACCCCCCGCTACCCTCTTCCCCTGTACATCCCCTGCTACCCTCTCTTCCGCCACGTGTCGCGTTGAGCGGCGTTACTGCAAAAGTTTTCCGCTTCTACTCAGCGTTAAGCACAAAGCAGCAAAGTCTAAGGACTAAGAACGAAGAATCAAGGGGTGGATAAGTTGAGTCCAAGGCCGGATCCGCCGCATGGTGTGTGTTGTGTGTGTTTCGCACCAATAAGTAGCAATAAGCGAAAAATCCAAATCTACTTTTCAGATCTGCATAGAAGATATATATATATATATGCAAGTAAAAAACAGAAGTATGTCTAACATAAGATAAAAAAAAAAGAAAAGGAAGTGAATTTATTATTATTATTATTATTATTATTATTATTGACATTATTATTATTATAAGAATTTTTCGATTTTAAAAAAAAATGTTATTATAAGCACAAGCGAAAAGAAACTTCTTATTTATAAAAAAAATATAATATATATATGAGAACATTAAAAAAAATACATATTTTCTGGTTTTTACAAAACACTTCTAGATATACAAAAAATTTAAATTTAAATGTCTTAAAACTAGAAAGGCTTTTTTTATATATTTGTAAATTATATTATTTATATATTTATAAATTAGCTAATTAATTAATGAAGATATTTCATAAATATAAATATAGAAAATCAGACCATTTAGTTTTCATTTTAGGCCAATTTGAATTATGTTTTATTTTTCTAAGTGTATGTACTTTAAACTGAAATTTAGAAACCTACTGCTGCAAGATGTGGCAAGAACAACGAACCGTTTTTTCTGGGGCAGTATTTTGAGTTTTTGAGTGCAGATGTTTTTTGCAGATTAAAAAAAGTGTAAAAAGCGTAATAAATAGCAGTGATAATTGGACACGCTTTAAATCAATCAAAGCAACTCTGAAGTGAATTGTTCTGAGTGGGCGTTGCGATAAGCGATTACGAATACAATTCGATTATCGTAAATTTGCTGAAATTTTCATTTAACTGCTGTTGTTGCTCTGTGTGTGTGTGTGTGTGTGAGTCGCTACTGCTGCTGCCGTTTTGATATGGACGTGTTGCGTCCTGTGTGAAGTCTTGCGCGTAAGCGATAAGAAACAATGACACAAGGCGCTTTTACGCAGAACAGCAAAGAACACGCACACACAGTACACACGCAGAGCAACTACACACATAGCGTAACGGGCAAACAGACAAGTTAAAGCTTTACCGGTAGCAGTTAAAGCTTTACTGCTAAGCCTACGAACAACAACAACGCATCGGACACGATCCCAAAAGACAAGAGTGAAAGAAATGAATGTGTGGTCTGCAGCAGTCGGCAGATCAGCGAGCGAGCTTTGCACGGAAACACAGCAATGAGCGCGCTGTTAATACTTGCAGTTATGCGCACTTAACATAGTTCTTAAATATAATTTATGTTTATGTTTTCATAAGGCAGCGCACGGCGCCAAATTCAAATATGTAAACAAAGTAAACAAATTAATGAATAATCAGACAAAGTTAAATACAAATGAAATTGTAAATGGAATAGAAAGGCTACAATAAATATGGGCTTATCCAAATGTAAAATGCAAGGATTCGAAAATGAGAAGAAAAAAAAACCTTAAGAAGAAATGAAAATAATTATTATTTTTAAATTAAATCTGTCTTAAATAAATATATAAGTAATATGAAATGAATGAATTATATAATTATTTATGGAAAAATTAATTATATAATAATATTAATTAATAACTATTTAGAAAAATTATTATACCTTTTAACTATTAAATATTAATTAATAACAATATTAAAAATTATATATTAAATATCAATTAATACTTACCTGTACTATTTACTATTAACTAATAAATATTAACTATATATATTGACTATCAATTATTAACTATTAATAATTAACAATTTACTACTAGCCACTTACTATTAATTATTAACTATTAACTATTTACGGTTATTTATTAATAACTATTCATTATTATCTATTAATTATTTATTATATTTATTATCATTTATTTAATTAATAATATTAATTCATAATAATCATATTTAATAATACCAAATGATATTCATTTGTTTTGCTTTCTTTTGTAGAATTTTGCTGTTAAACCTCTTTTTAACACACACACATACACACCCAAACACACATACGCAAGCACACTGGGTATAATTTACACCAAATTTGCTTAATCCATAATAAAACGCAACAATTATCACACTTGAAATTTGTAGTAAACCCCTCATTTATGTTGTTGTTGGTGTTGTTGCCCCACCCCCCCGCTGGGAATTCGACTAACGAGCCATTAAACAATTAAAGCATCTCGTCAGCACTCCAAGCAGCGGGAGAGAGAGAACGCTTGCCCAGCGAAGCATTTGACCAGCCAACCAAATACAAACAGCCAAAAACACATATCACTAAAGAAACTCGGAGGAATGGGGAAAAGTGGAAAGAGATGTAAAACGGGCACACTTGTAAGCGAGCAACGGTCAAGCGGGCGAGCGGACATTGAGGAGACTGCTTGGGCAGTCGGGCAAAGAGAGGCATGAACAAAAACGTGCAATGTAGAGGGAGTGTGGGGATATTTACTGCTGTTTCACCTAAAGCAAAGCTTCATTTGACGGCCGAACTCTCGCCTTGTCTCAGTCTCGCAGCAGCAGCAACCCAGCGATGTGAATATGCTTCAATTATTATGAGCATTCCGTTTCGTTCCACACCCACACACACACTTGCATACGTGCATACGTATAACGGACATGAGGACTTATCACTTAACAAAAGCTCAATTCATTTTGCATTTCATGCAACCCCAACAGGACTGATTTCACTTATAGAAGGGGTGCCGAGTGGGGTCGGGTGGTGTGAGGTAAAAAGAGCGTGCAACAACATCCCGTTGAGTGGCAGCAAAGAATGCATGTGTAATTAAAAGACACCATGCTGATTTTTCACTCATAGTTTTCAACAATTTGTCGCTAGCAGTTAAGCAACAAATCTTTTAAGAAGGTTTGACACGTAAAGAAAAAAAATATATATATATATATTTATGTGCCTTATTAGCCAGAATTATATAAGTTGGCCTTTCGCTTTTATTTATTTAATATGAACACAAAAAAGAATAGACATATAATCCAAATAATAACCTAACTTAATTTATAAATAATATTTTTAGTTTGAAATAATAATTTATTTAATGTAGACAGAGAAAAAACACATAAAATACAAATATAAATAATAATTGAATAAAACTTAATTTATAAATAGTAAATTACATTTTCTTAAATAAAAACAATAAAAATAATAGTATTAATAATATTAATAATTTTAATAATTATTTTGAATAATAAATAATAATTTGAGCAATCCCTGCCGATTATTAACTGTTAAAATTTACATATACACTTAAATATTTATATATTTGTATGTATAATTATAAATATTGTATCTAATTATATATATTGCAGACTATTTATGTAGACTATTTAATCGACTTACAGTTGGACTATTTTGATAGTGGGGGATTCTGGAGACGAGTGATAACATTTCTGCTTCTTCATCTACAACTCTCTAGAAAATAATAGGGGTATTACCAACTCTACATGTGCTCTCCAAAAGTGGTATTGTAAATGCGCAACGAACCGTTTAAAGATATCTGATTTAACAGATTCAACAACAGCCACCGTTACAGTTACAGTTACAGTCAGCAACCCCTCCCCTCCGTCTACCCATTCTAGAGCAGCATTAAACATGTCTAAATATTTTTGTTATTACATACTACTTACTCTTATTATTGCTCATCTGCCTTCCTTGCACCCTTCTTTCTTTCTTTGTTTTTTCGTTTTGTGTCTGCGACAAACACACAAGCACAAGACACGCACACGCACACATACACATACACATACACACATAACACACACACGCGTTGCTGAAAAGCATTAAAAGCATCCGAGCGAAATATCAAAATTCGACAAAGTCGAGAAATATTATCAACGGATTAGAATCAAATTTGGGAACAAGCAAAAAACGCAAAGTCTAAACGACTAGCAGATACCCTGTACCAGTAGACAAAATATAATGTATAGTAATAAGCAGAATAAAACTAAATAAAAAAATAGTAAGCAGTTCTCCAGTAAGAAGTAAAACATTTTAATTACTTTTTTTATATATATTTTAATATTTCGAAAAGCAAACAACTGTTCTAGTATTTATATTTTTCATTTTTAAAGATTTATTTGTTCATATTGAAAAAATAAATTAGAAAATACTTCTAGTTTTCATGTATATATTTTCTTTTAAGCGCAGCAAAAAAGTATTTACTAGTATTTACTGTATTGTGTAAAAGTAAAGTAAAAGTGTAAAAGTGTACCCCAAATAAAAGTCTAGAAAAACTTGCAGAGAAAATTTGTGGAGAGCATACGTTTGGTATTTTCCCCAATGTGTGTGTTTGGTAGGCAAATGATTTTCCCTCCCCAACCGCCAATCCCCTCCTCACTACCCCCTTACTACCCCAAATAGCCGTCTTCCCTTTTCTGCTGGCCTGCGATTTAACTAAATGAAGGAGGAGTAGAAAAAAGAAGAAAGAGATGGTGGAAAATGAGGAGGAGCAGGAGGAAGAGGGGCAGGGAGGTGGAGTAAATGTTGGGTTTCGAAAAGCCAACTGAGTGGAACAAATGGAAAATCAACATTTTCTCCACTTATTGCGAGGCAAACTTATTTCAAAATTGTACAAAAAGAAAACAGGTTAAACGGAAAAGAATTAAATAATTAATTCCAAAAAATATGCACAAGTTAATACATCAAATATATACTAATAAATATCAGTCGAATTAATTTATTATAGATAAACACAGCATAGAAAAAAATCTATAATTAATGTTTTAAAAATGTAAATATGAATTTTGAATAAAAATTTATTTATTAAGCATACAAAAGTCCTTGCTTTAAAAATATAGATTTATTTAATGTATATATTTATATATATTTATCGTTTTAAATTTAAAGTTAAGAATTTACTTCAAATTGTATATAATTTAATGTGCAACTATATTTTTTTTAGATTTTTTACAAGAAATCATATTTATTTTGAATAAATGAGTCTTAAATGTAGTATTTATATTTTTATGTACTTATTTCTTATTACTCAATTATTTATAAACCTTTATTAGTAAAGTTACGTTTATTTAATTATAAATAATAATAAGAAAATTTGTATCTCAATTAATTTACTTTTATTTATGCATATATTTAGTAATATGATATGTTTTTAATATATAAATAGTTTAATAATATAAAGAAATAAATATATATATATGTTTAATAGTAACAAGAAAGGAATCTTAAGAACAAACAGCACAAATAAAACCATAATTGCATGTTTTCACACGAGAACCGATCTCAGTTACCCACTCCCCCTTCATCAATCTACTCGCTCATTTAACATGCAGCGAGGGTTGTCAGCACAAAAGGGCTGCTCAAAAAAATGATCTTGACGAAAAGTTTTTCGCTTGCTTTGGCTAACGGCGCACGCTGTTTTTTTTTTTTTTTTTTTTGTTGGGCACACGCTGAGAGCAGAAAGTAACAGCAGCAGGAGCAGCAGCAGCCAAGATCAGAAATGTTCGATCTGCATTCAAACAATGCTTGAACAATGCACACAATAATAACTAACAATAAAGAGAAGAAACACAATTTCGTCGCATTCTCAAGGCAAGTTGATCAATACAAATGTAAAAATGTATATGTGTGAGTGTATGTGTGTAATTTGGCATATACACATGAACGTATACAAAAGCACTGCATACGCTAATTGAACGAAAGCCCAGAATTATCGATATTCTAATAGCGCTTACTCATATTTGTTTTGTTCTATTTATATTTATATATATATACATATGTTTTATATGTTGTATTTGTCTGTTCAATTAAAATAAACTTGAATTGGTATATAAATTTGCATAAGACTCCGTTTTTGGTTATTGTCAAAACCACAAAACCCAAATCGCACCCACAAGCGTAAAACAACAACAACAACAAAAATAACAACAGCAGCAAGCAAAAAGGGCAAATTCAAACACACAGACACAAACGCTCACAGTGAGCGAGAGTGGGAGAGCGAAGTATGCACACAGAATGTGTACATTTGGGTCACACATACACAAGCAATATCTGTGGTCAGGATTCGGGTAAGCCGCAATTGCACATCGATACAAGTGCAAAGCTGGAGTATGTGTGAGCGTGTGTGTATATATAAATGCACGTGCAACGCTTGAGCATGTGTGTGTGTGTATTTTCGTATGTAAATATGCACACATACATATGCATGTAGAAAAGGTCTATACACAACTGAGCAGCCTTTGGTTTTATGCTGCTTGCTATGATATTGAGCAAAGACAACATTACATATTTTAATAATTACAGGGTAACTCCTAGTCAAGCACTCCACTCCCCTTCCCTCCCTCGTAACGCGTTTTTGTTTAATTAGCAAACTCAACCAACAAAATAATGCTTGCTTGGTTGGTTTGGTTATGGACTCTGCTAGACTTCGTTAAGTGAGTACAATTTACTAATTTATCGAAAGTGCACTTATCGAAACTGAGCGACATTTTACTCACTTTACGAAAAATACCGATCACTTAGTACAAAAAAAAGAAAGAAAAAATACATTTTTTAACTGGCCAATTTTAAAATTAAGCTGGACTGCTTAAAGAATTATACAATTTACAAAAATAAAATTTTAATTAAAATTTATGAAAAGAAGTTGAACAAAAAATTTCCGATCACGGAAAGAAAAGCGCCAATCAAGTTTTTTTTTTATAGGAAGTAGCTGTTGTTAGCTGTGGCAAATCAAGTAACTCCTAAGGGACAAAAACACAGAGAGACGCTGAAAACCAGTTGGGAAATCGCAACAAAATTATCAATGGGTATTAAAAACTGAGCAATTGATACTCGACGCGACTCGTTAGTTGTCAACATTTTTGCACTCTTTCCCTTTTGAGACAAACTGTTTTTGCGTTTGCTTTGTGGACACTTTAAAGTTGAGTTTAAAGTTTGGAGATAATCGAAAGCTTTCTTCGATAATAGTAAAAGGTGTGCTCTACTAGCAAATTCACATTCCAATTGGTTCACTTACTTGCTAATATAAAAGGCCTTATCATATTTACATATTAAGTGTACAAATTCTGGTTCAATTACTCGCTAAACGAAAGTCTATAAACTTTTGCAATTCTAATCGATTATGGGCAATTGTGTAATCGATTATTTATTATTTTTAATTGCTGAATTAAAAATATATTATCTACTATTATTTAATTATTTTTACCACTTACCTTAATTTTGTAAGGTCATTTATTTATTACATTATTATTTATTACATTTAAAATATCATTTTATTATTTATTTCTACTATTATTAAATTATTTAACAAGTTTCTCCAATTTTATCAGGGTATTTTATATCGCGCCTAACGCAAAATGTCATCCGACTTATTTCATGTCAAACAGCAATCAGAACAAGAATGCTTTAGAAAAGTCAACAATACTCGATTCAAAAATACCCTGTACAGAGATGTATATGTGTATTTATTTAAATTTTTGTCAAATTGAAAATAGATACAAATAATATAAACATATAATATATAATAATATATATATAATATATAAACTAATAAGAAGCATTAATTAAATGCGGTTTTAATTTTTACCCAGGGTATATTTAAAAAAAAAACAGGACCGCAGCACGGGTGCAATCAGCAAGCTGCAGCTATTTATTTTAGCAGCAGATAAGAGTTTGTTTCGCTGCTGCCGTTGACAAAAAGGTGACGGATTCAAACAATGAAAGAAATTGCGTAGAGCGCAGAGTGAGAGAGCGCGCGAGTGAGTGAGAGAGCGAAGAGTGTAGAACGATATAAAATGCTTGCGCCCACCCACACACACACACACACACATACAAACATATAAATGGGACCTGCTGCCCTAAGCGAACGTCGCAGCGAACACTCATCCTCAACAGCAGAGCAGCAGAGGCTACTGCTTCTACTTCTTCTGCTTCTTCTTCGTGCTTATGTATGTGTGTGTGGTTGTATCGATGGTGGGATTCGGATCTGTCAGTTAGTTGTTATATGGCACGCTCAGGCTCCGTTGTATATCGCTGCCCATTCTGCTTATCCCGATTGCTGTCAGCTGCCAGCTGCTCTGTTTTCGTTTTCGTCTTGTGTGATATTCGCCAGCTCGAAAAAAGCTCGAAAGAAGCGCGTTTCAATTTTCGAAAATCGAAAGACAAGTGAAATTTATAATTGACAAATGTGCGAATTACACACACACACACATACATAGAGGGAGAGAGAGAGAGAGAGAGAGTATGTGTATGTGTATATCTAGTCTTTATATTTATACACACGCACACAGACACATTGTCAAATGTTCAAAATAGAATTTCACGTACACACAAATTAAAACAAAAATACACACATACATACATAAATATATATTTTGCACGTCTTTAAATTTGTTTGTTATCTCGATACGTAATAAATTGTATATGCACAGATTTAAAAATGTTTGTGCAAATATATGTATGTGTCTGTGTGTGTCTGTTATACGTAAGTTGATTTACTTATGTATGTGTGTGCGCTGTTATACACATGTTTGTTTACATATATATGCTAATGAGCATGTATTTGTATGCAAGTATGTGTGAAAGGAAATAACTGCACTTTCCAGCACTGAACTGAAGTTCAAGAGCACAAAAATTGATTATGATGTTTATAAATGGATTTAATTGAATACAATAGAGTGTGATCAACATCATCATCATCATTATCTTCTGAATATAAAACGCATACACACATACACATCCATGCACATATTCTTTTATTCGACTTTGCATATGTGTGTGTCTATGTGTATGTTAAAGCATTGCAATTTCAGAGAATAAACAAGTGCGAAAAAAACTACAACAATGAATGCGACTGCTTCTGACGTCGCTGTTGCTGCGCTGCTATTGCTAACAGAGAAAAAACAGCAACAACAACTGTGCCCAAAGTGAGAGTGAATATCTACACACACACATGCATCTGTATGTCTGTTATCACACAGAATTTATTAAATTCGGCATTAAATAACTAAATAAATAAAAAGTCGTCGTCGTCCGCCGGCTTCAACTTGAGAAAAAAATGCATTGTACTTGAAATAAAGTCTAAATATATATATAGATATATATGTATTTATATATTATGCAAAGTGAACAATAACATTAAATATAACAGAATATGCTGAGATTGAAACTGTTAAAGTGATTGTGGCTGCTGATTGCTGATTGGTCTTACTTGGATAAGAAAATCTCTGGTGAGTGCACAAACACACATACACGTACACATACATATATACATATTTACAGTAATGTTAATGTGTATATGTTGTACAGCTGTGGACACTTAAATAGCACAAGTGAAATATTAGTTTCTAATTATTAATTAGTTTTCATTAATTAAATCATAATTAAAATAAAAAACATAATAAAATAACGATTAAAATATTAAAATAATTATTTGAATGAATAATAATTAAAATCATAATAAAACAAATTATTAATTATTATACATTAGCTAAATAATAAATCATAATTAAAATAATAAATATAAAAAAAATAAAAAATACTTTCATTAATCAAATAATTATCTTAAATAAATTAATAAGCAACGCTACTTTTATATATTTACTTATTTAACTTAATACACATATATTAAATAATTAAAATAGACTCGCCAATTAAATACAATTGCGGTCATAATAATAGCATCACTCGCACAAGAAATATTAATAAGAACTTAAGCAACTTATGAATACATTTTCAATTTATTTATATATTATTTTATATTTTAAATTAATAGTATATATTATCATAATATTATTTGTTCATTTATATTATATATTATTTATACATGCATCATAATAAAAACTGTCATAGAGTAGTGCTATTATTTCACCTGCAACTGTAGCACATCTTGAAAAAATGCCAAAATTTCGCAACAAAAAAAAGCTGGTGCTGGAATACGTTTCGAACATGGCCTATGCCAAATTTTAGCGAGGCTTGTTCGAAATATTTTTGAGGATCCATTTGCAAATCTGATTGAAAAGTTATAAATATATTTTTATAATAAATTAAAAATTAAATTAAAGAGACGCTCATATCTAATCTTATTAATTTCAGAAATAACAAACACAATACAAATTAAAAAAAAATATGTCTGCCAAATTATTGAGCAAAAGACCAGAACAAAGAAAGCGATCACCTTCGAAAAGCTGCACAAAATCTGTCAATCAGTTCTACATACAAATGGACGACGATACAGCACATCCTGCTAAGACTTCGACATCGAATTCGAATGGCGAGCGCTGCTGCTGCCGACGTCCGCAGCAACGACAACATCTGCATAACAGTAGCTGGCGCCTGCGTATGTTAATCGTTCGCTATGCGACCACAATTCTGATGTCAATGCTTTTGCTGTTAGCCACGGCGCAAGATGTAAACAATCATCAGGCGAAAGTGAGTGGTGGGGAGAAAGGCGCAAGCAATGCTTTTAGCACGCTTTTATTAAGCGAAGCTGGCAATTATAATGTGACACACACACTTGTAAACCTGACGAACGTGCAAAGCGAGCAGAGCGAGCAGAGCGAGCAAAGCGAGCTTAACGAACCGAACGAGCAGCGAGAGCTTAACGAACCGAGCGAGCTGCGAGAATCGCAGGTGTCGAATCTACGCATCGTCAGTAGCAAAGCAGGACTCGAGTTGTCAGCAGCGAATTCTGCTCCGCCAGCGGTTAGTATGAGTCGCAACAGTTTAATTAGCGGCGACAGTGTTCTACAACATCAACTGCGCGAGAAGGCCAAGAAGGACAGTCTCGAATCGATAAAAATGCACATTTTAATGCGTTTGAATTTGAAGCGTCTGCCGAACATAACCAAACCCATCGCAGTGCCACAGAATATCTTGGAGAATTTCTATAAAACCTACAATGCATCCATTTTAAACACAACAAAAAAAAGGACAATGGATCAAACGTTACCCAACACTGAAAATCCAACAGCATCGCTTGAAAATTCATCGTCTGAAATGCAGGCTGACGATACGAATGCTTTCAAGGATTATTTACCATTTATTCAAAATTTTAATTTCGATGAGCATCAAAATTTCAACAGTGATTATACATTGAATGGAGCTGCGGATGCTTTTGGGGATAATGGCGAACACGAGAGCATTCTTTCTCACATCAGCAGCATATATGTGTTTCCAGAACGTAAGTAAAATGCACATAAATTAATATAAATATATATTTTTATAGAAGCTTGCACACCCTCCATGCAGTCTGTTTGCTTTTATATCGATTCGTGTAAATTGAATTGCATTGTATCACTTGCTTATTGCTAGGGAACTGCTTTGTAAAAAGCGAGGCTTAAACATTGGCAATCTGACTGCAGGCTGCTTGCTTTATTTATGTGCATTGTGTCAAATGCTCGTTGCTATGTAACTACTTTGTCTACTTGGCAAAGACTTGCTGAAAGCATATCTTAAACTTCGGTGTTTTATTGCAAGTTGCTTGCTCTGATAACTATTAACTTTTGATTTCTGTATCGAGCGCTCAAATTTGCTCACTGATATATAACTACTACTTTAACCCTTTTTCGCCCCTCAGTAGAAACAACTGCTAATTACTTTTATTGTTCATTAATTTGTATTTAGAACACAAGGAGCCACACCTGCGCCACAATCGCAAATCGGATGTGCTACGCTTTAAAATCGATACAGGCTACTCAGATATCTCATATGTGACGCTCCATTTATATTTGCGTGGTTTCGATTGGATTCGCAGCCATCAACCCAAAATCCTTGAAGGGTTTTCCGATTCCAAGCAAAATCAGGATATTATAGTCGCATTACATCGGCCGATTCGGCGCACGAATAGCAGTAATTATACGCACAAGGCGAAAATGTTTGAATTCCGCCACAAAATACCCTCTGGTCAGGGACAATGGGTTAATGTCGATTTGAAGCCGCTTTTTGGTGCCGTCGGGCAAACGACGGACACAAATCAAACACAGGAACTGCTCATCAAAGGCGTCGATCCTTGGATGCGACCCTTGATTGTGACAATGGACAACGATGCAAGCAGTAAAAATCCACTGGTATAATATATAAATTTAAATACTTATCCATGTACAAATTAAATACAAACAAATACTTATCGATAAATATACAAACTCCCTTCTTTTTCTTCCTCCTCTCTCATACACAGACCGTTCACATTGAAATCGGCACGAAGAAGAAGAACCGACGGAAAC
The DNA here is from genome assembly GCA_035043025.1 of Drosophila villosipedis. Taxonomy (NCBI): domain Eukaryota; kingdom Metazoa; phylum Arthropoda; class Insecta; order Diptera; family Drosophilidae; genus Drosophila; species Drosophila villosipedis. Next base: position 479,609 of record JAWNNF010000019.1, on the reverse strand, counting down.
GCAGTGTTTTCATGGACTGCACGGAAAGTGATCACGATATGCGCTGTTGCCGTTATCCGCTCAAGGTGAATTTCACCAGTTTCGGTTGGCATTTTGTGGTGGCGCCAACATCATTCGATGCCTACTTTTGCAGCGGTGATTGTCGTGTGGGTTATTTGGAACAATATCCGCATACGCACATAACGGCACTGACAACATCGGCGACGCCATGTTGTTCACCAACCAAAATGAGTTCCTTAAGCTTATTATATTTCGATGATAATCACAATCTAGTGTTGAGTGTTATACCAAATATGTCCGTTGAGGGTTGCAGCTGTTCCTAAAAAATTCATTTCAAATTATGCATTTACCAACACACCACACACCCGCATATATATATACATATATATATATATATATATATATATATATATATGTTAATATATATATATATATACATATATACTTAGGTACATTCATATATATGCATAGTTATGTACATACATACACACAAATACATATACATAAATACGTTAGAAATGTACCTGTAATATGTTTGTTTACATCGCATCTAGTTGTCGCTAATTAATTAATTTTATTTGCTTATTTTTTATTTTTGGTTTTTCTTTTTTGACAAGTAAAATTTACATGTAAATAACTGCGTAAAGGTTCAAATTTAAGGGTCTCAATTTGTAAATAACCTAATAAGTGTGTCCAGTTTTTTTTATTTTGTCAATTGTTTGAAATTTTTTTTATAGCAATAAATAATAGTTGCAACAATTTAATACTTAGAGTGACCATATATATTTACTGAAAGGAGCTTTTACTATTACTGGAGTGACTGTGTTTTTACTGGTATAAGAGCAGCACATATTATTACAGGAGCGACCACATGTTTTTATTGGCATTAAACGAAGTGACCATATATTTTGACATAAATATTTTTTTAAATGTATATTTTAGTTTATAGTATTTTTATTGGTTAATCAATATTAGTTATGCCGTTTTACACGAAACGTTGCACTGGTCACACAGTCTCGGCGAATTCAGCGATGTCTGTATTTCTATTGTTGTGTGCGTGTAAATTTCTAGCAACGAATTGAAAAAACGGGGCCATCTAAATATGTAATTTGTTATACAATATGTGCTCGAATAACTGTGTTGATGTTGTTGCATTGGACTATGTTGTGCTAAAGGTGCGTTAAGCGACGGCTGAAATACCCCTCCTTTTCCCCCATCTCCTTAAACAGTATTCGTTTTGTATCTGCGTGTTTGTGTGTTTGGTGTGGTGTATGTAAATGTGTGTATGTTCATGCACGCATGCTTGTACACAATTTTCGCCTTATTTTTTGTTATTTATTTGTGATTTATTGCAGCTAAATGGCAGCGATATTACATCATTGTCCAATTATGAAGCGGTTCAAATGTTCCTCCAAGCAAAAGAAAATCTTGTTGTTGAATTATGTCGCAAGCAAAACAAAGAAAGAAATTCGATCAGTGCTGATGACGTCGATGCGGCCAAAGATGACCAGCATGCGCAAATGTCAACAACAAAGGTGACCAGCAATACGAATGCGATACTATCGCTGCCAGCCGTAGCACGGAATCAAATCATTTTAAGTCTGCGCTCATTCAATGCTGAGCCTTCCTCGGCAACAAAGGAGACGCAAACGATTGAGAATTTTTTCGATTTGAAAAAGAATCGCGCGCGTTCCGATCACAACGATGAACTAGCTCAAACGATAGCCGATCATTTTATCGAGCGCGAACATCATCTGTTCGAACAATGCCTGGAGCCGGAAATCGATATTGAGGTGAGTTTTAGTCTCTTTCGCTCTTTCTCACTCAAGTTTGTTTACTTTCTTTTACAGGAAGTTACGCTGGTGAAAAGCGAATTGGCAAGTGATCCAATTGGATTGAGTGTTTGCTGCAACAATGGATTCTTGGCCATCAAGGACAGCGTTGAATGTATTAAGCCTGTGATATGCAAAGAGAAAACAGCTGATGGTGCTGCGGAAGTAGATGCGGAAGCGGATGTGGATGTGTGCGAGGATGTGTTCATTAGTGATATTAAGCCGGAGAGCATTGCGTATAGAGATGGTCGCCTGCGGCGTGGCGATCAAATACTGCGCATCAATGGCATGGATACGAAAAGTCGAAAGCAAGCCGAAACGCAAATTGCCGAAAATAATATGGAAATCACGTTGCTGGTCAGTCGACTTTTATATCCGGTGAGTAAGCGAGTAAAATAATGGATCATTTGAAAGAAGTCGCTCATTTTGAGAGTTTATTCACTCATTTAGTTCGTTCACTCGCGCACTTAGTTCGTTCAAGTTCGCTGATCGAACGCACTTAACGTTCATTAGGTTAAGTAAGCAGTAATTTCACCTACGTGCAGTTACCCGAGCAGCTCAAGTGAACTTATTCAAAGGACAATTCGATTTTCCTGAATTTAATTTATGTAATATATATTAAGTAATTAATGTCTTTTCCAGGATGACGATGACGATGATGAGATTGTGGACGAGGATGAGGACGATGATGACGTTTACGTTGATGACGATGAAGACGATGAAGATGAAGATATGGATAGTAATTTTGAATATGCGAATAGTTTCCTTACCGATGACTACACAAACGTTGTCGATAAATTAGACAAAGTGCTGCTAACACAACGCCAGTCAATCAAACCGGTGATCGAACTAATAACCGAAACCAGTTCAACGTCCAAAACTAACAAGAAAGCAATTGCCGAAATATCGATGAAGAAAGTTCCAACCAGCGATAAGACAAAGGCGCGCAATGCAAATCAAACAATGTTGATTAAAAACCAACCGCCGCCGTCAGCGGCAGTGGTGCAAAGTGTTCCAAAAGCGAAATTATATGATTACGATGAGAGCGAACATATTTACGAAACAATACCCGAAGATGAAACGGAAACGGAACCAGAACCACTCTACTGTTCACCATATCAAAGTTCCAATTATATGACAGCTCTGGGGTCATGCTCCGCCGAAACGGATATTCTGGAGATGCAACAGCAAACACAGCGTGTGGAACAATGGCTGGGCATCAAATCGCAGCCACGCAACGTACACACTTTGGCAAGTCGCTCGAGTTTCTCCACTAATAATAATAAACAGCAAAAGAATCGCATTTCCTCATCGCATCGAGTTTACACGTTGCGCAGCCGAATCACAACAAATACGAGTGGTTCCAGCAGCAGTGGAGCAGCCACAAATATCGAACCGGAAATGATCATCAGCAATCATCATCAGCAGCGGCAGCAGCTACACCAACATCAGCTGTTGCATCACAATCAGCTATTGCATCAACACGAGGAACTGGAGAATTCATCAAGTGCCTATAATACGGGTGGTTCCAATAACAGCGCCTCGCCTCGCCAGCAACAACAACAACAACAAAATGGCGCCAATAATATCGAACTAGATTCAGTTCCAATAGTTGCAGGCCAACAACAGCCGGCCACTGAAAACAATCTCATCACCAGTCCAATTGGCAACATTTTAATGTTGCCTTTTGGCAACAAAACAACGCCTCGCTTACAACAAATTACGCCCAGTGGTATATTATATTATAAATACTATATATTTGACTTTATTCAACTTATTTGTCTCCTCAATTGCAGATGCTGCCATTTTGAGTAAAGTCTGTGGAGATGACTCGTTTCTGTTTCCGTTCAAGCAGGACTCCAAACTAATGCGAGCCAAAGCAATAACAGGAGCAACAGCAGCAACTGCAGCCGGAACAACAAGTGCAACAGTAGCAGCAGATGAGCAACTGGCTCAATGTCCACAATTTAATGCTCCCAATTTGAGTCGCTATCATTTTGTGAGCAGTCAGGAGGTAATTATTTATTATTATTATTTATGAAGTTAAAAATAGTGCAAATCTCAAAGATTCTTTGCTACTTAACGACTACCGATCGAATCATTTGCTTGCTAACGCTGTTAAGCTGAGTGCTATGGAATTGCGTCTTAATTTTGAAGCTTATTGTTACTACTAGTGAGTAAATAAGTTGGGTTTCCGTTTGCAGGCTTGTAGAGTATTTAATTAATTAATTTGTATTAATTCGTATCCTGCATTTTATTTTTATTTGTTTAACGATGACTGTTCGCACTTTCTGGCAACGCCAAATGATCCAACGTAGCGCTGCCTGTTATCTATTTTACAGGCACAACTGATAAAAATACATTTTATTTTTATTATTCATTTTAAATTCGCCCAGGTTGCAAATAAAACTGCCACAGTGCCACAGAAGCCAAGTTCGATCCTAGTCACCGCAGAAAATGTTACCGAAGAGATACCAATGGTGTGGAAGGTAAAACGCCGACCAGATGGCACCCGTTATATTGTGAAGCGACCAGTGCGCAATAACGTAAGCGTTGGCATACGTAAGAGTATACGTAATAGCGAGTTGACCACAACAGAGGATGACACAATATCAGAGGTGAAGATCGGACGCTATTGGACCAAAGAGGAACGTAAGCGACACATAGAAAGAGCACGTGAAAGACGTCATCATCAGCAACAACAGCTGCTGCAGCAACAGCAGCAACAACAGCAGCAGCAGCAGCAATAACTATTGTGTAATTAGCTTTACAGCCCTTCCAAATCCACTGTAGAATGAATTTACTTTATATGTTATTAATATATATGCAATGGCTATCGACATAAATACGTATCCAAAAAGAAAATTAAAAGAAAAAAATGCCGGGTTTCACAAGAAAAAGTATTACTCGTATAAATATAAAAATATAGATTATCAAATGGAAACCAAATATGCAATTGTTTTTAAGCAGCATCTTTGGCTTTAAAAAAGTCTTAAAATAGTGTGGCAACTCTGCAAGTATTATTATGTAATTCAAACCAGAACGAACATTTCCTCTTACTTTCGCATTAACATTAGGTACACATAACATAGCATTTGACATACATAGCTCGATTATCACTAATGTTAAGTGTGTTGTCTGCAAATCTAGTTTCGAATAAATATATATTACATTTTGCCAGTGTTGCAGTCATTTGAAACGTGCGCCTTTATTTTATTTAGTATTTTAAATTAGTAATAATAAATTACTATTTAAATACTGATTTCTGAGTTAAAAAAAAGATCAACAATAATATTCAATAAGAGCGATAAGGGGTATACGTAGCCAACAGATTTAAATATAACGTTGAGATACACTACGTAAAATTGCATATTTCGGCCTATGTTGAAAATTTATCTTACGTTAAACTTACTTAAATTTATACAACAGACTATAAAAATCCTACAGATTTCAACTTGGCGTTATACATGCTTTTCATTATTTAATTAATTAGCAATTGAATTTTAATTATAAAAGCCAAAACGATTCGCGTAACGTAGCTGCGCAATTAGCGCTACGTAACGCAATTACTCAAATTGGCTATCCGTTTGGCCTTAATATAAACTCAATAGCAGCTGTTAAACAGTTGTTAACATGGCTGTTGTGTGTGCGCTGCTAGCGTCCTGTTAGGTGTGTCTGTTTCACAAACATTCGATACATGTTAAATGTGTATGCTAATTTGTGAAGCCGGCAAAAAAAATTAATTCCGCAGCCGGCAAAAATATACAAGAAATATTAAAAATTAAAACGATAAGACGTAATAGTAAGCAATCTAATGGGTGTGCTGTGTGGGGTGTTGTCGAAATTGTTTGTGCATTTTACATACATGTGTGTCTGTGTGTATAGATATCCTATGCTATACAAATGACGAGGCGTGGCTGGCGATCCTGACGCAGGCAACTGTATAGATATGCACAGCTTATGTGTGTGTGTTAGTGTGTAAATTGGTTTTTGTGTGTGCGTCTGTTTTTAACTGCAAACTAACATTAATGCTTAAGCATTCAAAGATGAATATTTTTTTTTTAGCAAAATGCACACAACATACATACATATACATGTGCATACACATTTAAGAAAGGATATGTTGTAGATGGTGAGGGAGCGGGTATAAAAATGAGAGAGAGAGAGAGAGAAAAAGAGAGCGAGAAGTGGCAGGGTGAGTGACACAAGCCTTGTTAGGGGTTGTTCAACGTGAGGCAGCAGCAGAAGAAGAAGCACAGAACGCAGATATATATATTATATATGTGTATACGGAAGCAACGCGGCTAAAACGGGAATGGCCAAAAAATGCTCAAAAATGATTTACACATACGTAAAAAAAAAATAAAATGCTAAATAAAATGAACGGTGTATAAAAACAGGTAGCTTTGTAAAGTGAGCACCATTTATTTTTTTCCTTTTATGTTATTGTTTAGTCTGCCTGTGTGTGTGTATGTGTTATCTATGTGCATGCCTATACATGTAATCGCACGCAGATGCGTGTGTGTGAGTATGTATACCAAATGCATTTCTGTATTTTTGTCTCTTGCAGAAAAAAGAAGCAGAAGAGGAATCCAAAGGCAAATGCCAAACCTGCGTATGTGTGTATGTATACGTGTAAAGTCTAGATCGCTATATACACACAACACATGCATAATTTTCGTTTACACGGAAATTGGATCACGGTTTCGAATGGAATATCACAAAGAGCATTTTAGCTGAAAATAAACAAAATAATCGAAAATGAGAATGGCGCATGGGCGTCAAGTGGTGAGTTAAAAAAAAAAATAATAATATCAATTATTTAAATTAAGGGAAAATGGCGTTGATGTAATAATTATCGTTAAATTTTTCTGTCGGCATTATTCGTTGCATCCTATCAAAAGACAATATAAGAAATCAACAATCAGTGTTATTAGTGTTCGAAAATGTCGCAAATGCTCAATAACATCAACATTAATGTTAATATGACGGATTCAATGCGCAAACTAAATCAGCATCAAATGATTGAGCAGGCGAATAAAGTGCATCAGCATCAGCATCATCAGCAGCCACTGCCACTGTCCGATGATCCGCGCACCTTGCAGCTGGCCTTGGAACTGACAATGGTCGGCTTAAGCGAGACAAACAATCAAAATTACAGCGCACAACAACAACAGCAGCAGCAGCACGAGTTCGATTTGGGTTCGTTAAATGTTGTTGCTTCTGCGTTTGCACGAACTGAGCTGGCGACAAGCGGCAGTTCGGGTCTGTTGATGCCCAGCGTTGGACTCGAGGACAGATCGAAGAAGTCACAAAATATGACCGAATGTGTTCCAGTGCCAAGTTCCGAACATGTTGCCGAAATCGTAGGCAGACAAGGTAAGCTAATTTTACAGCATACAATTGAGGGCAAAATAATAGCAACACCACTCGCACTAAAAATGTTTTCAAAGTTGATTTTTTTTATTTAAAAAAGCGAGAGAAAAAAGATTAAAACTCAATATTTAAAAATATTGTTTTGTTTTTCTTATTCATAAGAAAAAATTTCAGAGTGGTGCTATTATTTTCCCCGCAACTGTGTGATCAACGACAATGCACCTATGCAGAGAGAGATAGATAAAGTTGCAACGAAGATCGCACCTAATGCAGCGATCGGCATCTATAAATGCTTGGCCTGAGTTCGATAACAAACTTGTTCGAACGTTCGATGTGTGCTTTGCTAGCAACTCTCTGATTATTTTTAAATTGAATTAATTCTAACTTAGTAATTGATTATTATTAAATGTGATTAATTGATTGTTAAATTAAACTATTATTAATTTTTACTTAATTACTTAAAGTTGAAGTATTATTTATATATTTGATAATTTTAAATGGATTTATTTATTTATTAAATATTAAATAAAATTACTTTTTGATTGCCTATAAAAATAAATGAAATTATTAATGTATTTAAAATTGATTAGGTATTTCATATTGAATTACTATTAATTGCATGATTTTTAAATTGAATTATTATTTTATTAATGATTAAATGCAATTATTAATTGATTTGAAAGTGATTAATTGCTGAAAATCGAATTAATATTAATTGTTTAGTTTTTTTTACTTTGAATTGAATTATTCACTTATTGATTACTAAATTGAATTTTATTTATTTAGTTTACTTAAAATTGATTAATTGAATTATTATTAGTATGTTGATTAATTGAATTATTATTAGTATGTTGATTACTAAACAAAATTCTTATTAACTTATTGCCAACTAAATTAAATGATTATCAATTGATCAACTAGGTTGCAAGATAAAAGCCCTACGGGCGAAGACAAACACGTACATCAAGACCCCGGTACGGGGAGAGGAGCCCGTGTTCGTGGTGACCGGTCGCAAGGAGGACGTGAACAAGGCCAAACGGGAAATACTCTCGGCAGCCGATCATTTCAGTTTGATACGAGCGTCGCGCAAACCTTCGATTGACGGAGCGAGCAACAGCAACAGCACCAGCAACAACAGCGGCAATAACTGCAGCACTAACAGCACAACAGCTGTTGGCGGCTCATCTACATTGGCCGTTGGCATTGTGTCGCGTGCTCAGTCGGGGCCGCCGTGTCTGCCCGGTCAGATCACTATACAGGTGCGCGTGCCGTACCGAGTTGTTGGTCTCGTTGTCGGTCCCAAAGGAGCAACAATTAAGCACATTCAGCAGGAGACACAAACGTACATTGTAACCCCCTCGCGGGAGAAGGAACCAATTTTTGAGGTCACCGGTTTGCCGGAAAATGTGGAAACGGCACGTAAACAAATCGAAGCACATATTGCATTGCGCACCGGCAACAACAACAACAGTGCTGGGCAGCTGAATGAGAACGCCTCGGTTGCTGGCAGTGAATCATTGGATTCGTCTGAATTTGCTGCATTGCATACGATAAACACCCTGAGTCAGATATTGAACGACGATCTCAATTCCGATTTGTTGTCATCGATTTATAAGAGCGATATATCCAATTATGGCGACAATTCCATAAATATGCCAGTTCATAATTTAGTTGGATGTTTTGTCAATTCGGAACTAGTTGCAGGAACAGCAACGGGGGCAGCAGCAGCTGGTTTAACAGCCACAGGCCTACCAGCAGCACTGTTGCCTACAGAGTTGAACGATCAACAGCAACAACAACAGCTAAAACAACAGCAACATACAAAATATCGCACATCGAAAAGTTTAACATTTTGCCCAGCAGCAGCCACAGCCACAGTTGCAGCAACCACTATTGTTGCATCGAACATGTTGACCCGCTCATGTTCGTCGGCCTCCTCAACAGCGTCCACAAAGAGCACCAATAACAGTGCCAATAGCAGCATTAATACACCGCCCGAACTGCTAAACATATGGAAGAATTTAAACGATTCAATTGATGTGGACGAAGGCATTGGTGACTCGCCCAGTATTTGGAGTCTCCCCACGACAGATAGACAGACGGTAACAGCGGCCGCCAACTGTTCACCGAGTGCATCGATCAGTCCAACTGACTCGTTGTTAACCGAGCAGAGCCTGAAACTTAACAGTAGCAGCAACAGCAACTGTAATCCAACCGTTAACAGTCAGTTACGTATGAGCGCGGACAAGTTGCATCGCGAGTGTTTTGTGTGCAACGAACGGGAAGTGACAACGGCTTTGGTGCCCTGTGGACACAACATGTTCTGCATGGATTGCGCTAATCAGATTTGTGTCTCCATCGAATCCATTTGTCCCATTTGCCATTCGATTGTTTATCACGCTATGCGCATTTTAGCCTAAACAAACAGCGGCGGTCAAAAAATTGGAAAGTTCAATTTAAACACAAACAAATCAATACTGAATTTAAGTAAACATTTACATTTAAATTGTACTTGAATTTATTAACTTGCTATTTATTTTTTATTATTGAAACTGATCATTATTAGAATAGTGAAAGATTTAAAAAAAAAATTATATATTTATTTGCTAATTATATTTATGAAATTATTGAAATTGATAATTATTAGAGTAGCAGCAGTTTTCTCAGCTAAATAATAATTTTAAAAAATTTATTATGGCAGCTTATATGTGGACTATATTTAGTATTTAGAAAATAATATTTTAAAACATTCCGAAATAATTTGTTTTTGCTTTTGACAAATTGAATCTTTCGTTAGTTTGCAAGTTTTGAAGATATATCGATTTAAATACCATTAAATGAGTCATATTTTTAAAGAATGCTACTATTATTTTGAGCGCAACTGTAAATACATACATACATGCTTACATAACATACAAACATAACATACAAACATAACATAAATACATAACATACATACATAAGATACATTCATACGTTCCATACTTTAGTGCAACATTTCAGCGACTGGTTGATGCGTCGGCTAAATGCAGATGTATACGCTTGCAGCGCAGTGTTGTAAAACGATTTCGTATTCAATATTTAAATTAATAATTGACGCATTTAAATCAGGAATAAAAAACAAACAAAAACATGCAAATAAAGACAAACAGGTAAAGAGACAGACAGAAAGCATGTAAATATTTTCTAGTTTATTTAACTGGCATAGTATTCTATGTAAGCGACGTGTTTTAATCCCTTTTTAGACTTTAGATCACATTTAATTATATAATATAATCAAGCATTTTAGTCAAATACGATTACCAAAAAAGAATAACCCAAATATATATATAAATCTGTGCTCCTCTCTCTCGGTGTGTCAGTATAATATATATATATATATAATTTTTTATTCTAAGTTGACTGATAAATAGGCAGTAATTTTAAGTGAATCATAATATTTATATAAAAATACATAAATAAATTTATATATGTATATATATATGTATATATATATATATATATATATATATATATATATATATATATATATATAATTATATTATTTATTCAATACATCAAAATACATACGCATATATAGAAATATTCAGAAATTTAAATACATACTATTTAATGTGAATAAAAAAGACTTATATATTTATATATATTAAATAGCCAATCTAATATTGACAAGATCAAAAATAAAAAAGAATATCTTGCGCTGAAAATCAGATTTTTATTTGACTAAATTGTATTTAAAAAGAAAAACAACAAAAGTCTAGTCCAACCAGAAACTACATACTAAAGTTGATTATTATTATTATTATTATGAATAATTAATTATTTATATTATTGTAATATTTAATTTTCCTTTTAATCATCATATTTATGTTTGCTTGTTTTCTTACAAATAAAAAATAAAATGTAGAACAAAATAAAATATGAGTGAGAATAAAAAGAAAATAATGAAAATAAAATGCGCAAAATATTGAAAAACTTACTTAATCACATGCAGTAAGTTAGTACAATGTAAAAGATACCAAAAACGTACATATATATATATATATATATATATATATATATATATATAATATATATAATAATATATTAACTGAAAAGCACGATATGGAGTTTAGAGAACAAAAAAAAAAACAAAAATTATTAAAAAGAGTTTACAATATCCATTAAACAAATATATATAAAATTCACATAAATTTTGTGTTCGGCTTCAGAAAAAGACGCATTTGCAAATTAAATTCTAAGTTCGCTGAAAGGGGCACCGGGGAAAATGGCGAAATGGGAAATCTTAAATTTTCCAACTAATCAATGATTACTTAATCGTTCATCTTTTTCTTCTGCGGGGATCATTTAAAAACAAATTTAAATAATTTATATATATTTTTAAGGGCTACATTTGATTTCTTTTTTTTCCAAGCTAACAACTTTTTTATTAATTTGATTTTTAAATATAGTTGAATTTGCTGTAATTTGTTTTCATTTGTGATTTGTTTGCTCAAAACAACCTTTTCTTTGTTTAATATTTATATAGTCGAAAATGGTTTATTTTTTATTTATTTTATTTAGTTCAATTTGCCATGATTTCCTCTTACAGCATTGTTTTTTTAACTTCTCTTTAAAACATTTATTTTTTATTTGCTTAGATACTATTAATTTTTCTTTTTATTTATTTATTTATTTAGCTAAATTTGCTGTCATTTATTTTGTTTCTTTCCCCATTTTTTTTTTTATATTTATGTAATTAAATTGACTTAAATAAATTTTATTTATTTAAATCTCTTTATCTCTACTTTTTTTTTAAATATTTATATCGATATATTTGCTGCAAATGTATTATTTTATATTTTCCATTTTTATTTGAAATACTTATTGCTTTTCTCCTTTTTCCTTTGATTGAGCTTTCCTTTATTTGATCTGTTCTTACCAACAGTTTATGAATATTTATTTGTTCATAACTAAAAACATTATTAAATGGAGGTGTTTACGATTACTTAATTGTACTAAATGCACACAACACAACCAAAAAACCGCATGAAAATATTTTTTTACACAGAATGTAAGCTTTTACATCGTATTTGTAGATGGCGGTTAAAATATTTACAACGAATATTTTATAAATGTTTCTTATTAAACTTGTAAGGCCTAAATTAAATACATTATATATATATATATATATATATATATATATATATATATATATATATATATATATATATATATATATATATATAAATATTATTAATAGTGAAATATCCGCATTGTGTTCGTAAGAAAGTATATCTTAAAAATACATTTCATAAATCCAAATTTAATCGGCATTAATTTTAAACAAATACTAAGCAAATACTAATGTCGATTAAATAAAAAAATTAACTTTATATAAAAAATATATACAAAAGATATGTATCACTAAATGGTTATATAATAAAATTTTTCGAAAATATTCAAAGGTGTCTCCATTTGTATTTTTTTTTAATGAACCCAAAGCACTGGCTAAAAATATATATCCAGAAAGTGGCTAAAACGGCAACTATTTCAGCTGCAATGTAAGAGTATTCCGCTTACCTGTCCTTGTTCCTTATCCGGATCGTGGCTTTATAGCTTCAACTGTTATAGGAACCAGATAGTAATCAAATAGAAATGGAAATAGAAAAAATTTATAGCTTGCAAATGTCTTTGTTCCTTATCCAGATAATTGTATATATGTACATATATATGCTATCCTCGTACGATCCGCTGCAATTAAGACATATCTTCAGAACCCATTCCGAAAATAAAACAGTTGTTTTTGTTGTTTTTTGTCATTAAATAAAATAATAACAGTATTTTATGTACTGAGCTTGACTTATATTTTTTGCTGAATTTGTGGTTGGTTTTCTGTTTGGGCCTTAAAACTGATTTTTTTATTTGCTTATTTTTGCATTAAGAGATTTTCTGTTTAGATCTATAGACGAGTTAGAACTAACGAAAATATTAATTTTTAAATGAATAAAACATAATATAGAGTTTTTAAAATGATTTGATTTGATCTGATCGATATACAATCAATATATATATGTATATATATATGAATGAAGTAATGATGATGATGCCCTGACACCGAAACCAATAATTCTAGATTTGCCAACATAACAAACGTGCTGTGATTCGACCAAGCCGAATATTTAAATACCCTTGCAAGTTTGAAGATTTGAAGCTCGATAAATGATGTGAATCAATTTCTATTTATATGTCTATTTAAATTTGAATTAATTTATAAATTACGATTTCCATTTTCAAAACGTTAAACGTTAATTTAAATCTAAATTAATTTAAAAATTCCAATTTCCGATTTCCTTTTTCAAAACATATGCCTGGCTGTTCCCGAAGTCGACAATACTTTCCATTTTAACAACGTAAAAAAAAAACAATTAATTAGTGTTTAATAATAATAACAATTGCTTTTGTTTATAGTATTAGTTTTAGTTGCTGCTTTATACAAACTATTTATGCTTGATTTGTTGATGAATCATGAATTATTTATTGTTTTTATTTGTTAAATAATTGCATAGAAGTTGAGACTTATATTAATTATGGGGACGGAAGTGCTTCCTTCTATATACTTTTTAATAGCGCGTAGCTGCGAAAAGTAAGCATATATTTTGTGGTGATTTTTGCAAGGATATTTCTCAAATCAATGAATTAATTTGCTCTTATGTGTTAGGTAAGTATATATATTATAATATAATATGCGTTTACTCTGGCTCTGGGTATAATTGTACTATATGTTAGTTACACTTCAAGTTGAACTTCTATCTATCTATATATATATATATATATATATATATATATATATATATATATATAGAGAGAGAGAGAGAGAGAGGAATATCTAAGTACTTGCTGCCACTACTTAGTTAGCTGTACACACAAACATTTCTCAAACAGAAAGCTATATGTATATACCTGATACGTAGCAGTATCAGTGTATACATTTGTGATGCTTACATGTGCTGAATTTCCAATAATTTTTTTTGCTTATTTTTGGGTATTCACGGTTTACTTTAGTAGGATAAGTGGACTGTGTAATTTATATATATATATATATATATATATATATATATATATATATATAGTAAAAGCACATTTACATATAATTAATTTTAACTTTTATTGATAAACGAGACACACACTGAAAGATATCCCTCGTCCCCTCGTTATTATCATCCTGCTCCTGCTTAGTTTGCCGATGAAAACATGTTGGTGTTGTCCCATTCCAGCTGATTGATGTGTGCAAAGCCATCCTTAATAACTAGAGTATATAAAAAAAACATTCATATTATCTATAATACTAATACTAATATATATACAAGCTCACCTTCGTCATCTTCGGAATCAGAGTTTTCCGAATCGGAGCTCTCCTCGGATGCGGCATCTGTTTGCATTGGATTTATGGTTATGGTCAACGCGGAATCATCCCAAATTAAGCCTTCGTCGGCAGCCTTTTAGTGTAATCCAAAATATATATAATTAATATATATAAATACAAAATAATGCATAAATAAAATGTATACAAGAATAAAATATATACTTTTTTCTATTGTTTTTTCTAAAAAATTTAAAATTCGAATCCCCATATATTCTTAAATAATTATGAATTTCTGAGTTATGTTCAATATTAGGCAGTCTGTTTAAACTAGATATATGTTGTTTAGATTCATATAAATCATAAGCCAGTTGTACGCTGCAGATAGCGCAGACACACAGCAAATAAAGTACACCCAATCCATAGGTTGCGATTAGAAATATGTTCACACCATCTGTCGAGCGACCTGCAATTAGCAGCAATTAGCACAGGCCGCATCGTAAATAAGATAATTTAAGACATGGTATCTGTACACGCATAGATAACTATTGATTGTTTAGGTCAACCCGCAAATAGCATAACAAGTCCTAAGCAAACATTATCGTCTAAAAATTCTGTATATTAACCATGCATTTTTCTTTAATAAAGCGAGTGTCTTTTAGAGTCTTAGTATATTCATACAAGTCTACTCATTCGTTTCTACCATCGCACTTACTGTGCGCAAGGAAGGACCTCCCTCTCCGTAAGTCCAACTAGTTACAAGTGCTAGTTGCGACGCCTTTTAGTAGTCAGTTTATGTGCTGACTGCTTCCCTTAAAATATACACAAACATATATTATATAGTGTAGTATACATTTGCTTACCTTGGGACAAGGCTGGTGACGATCTGAATACTTTTGGTTATTTTTAAGTCGGGCAATTGAAACGCCGCAGAGCAAAATGACGAGAAAGACGCATATCAAAATGAGCAGCATTGTGGGATGCGAAGCTTCAGCTAAAATATAGATATAGACTCAGATGCGATATTTGATATTTACATAGAAATAGATACCTTTGTGGACAATAGCATGCACATGTGACTTGGGCTCCTGAACATCATTAGTGTGCAACAGTGAATATGAAAAAAGTTTTGTATCTGCAAAGAATTAAAATAAAAATTAGTCAAATTTAAATAGGTCAAATAGATAAAAATAATAGTAATAAATAATAAGTAACAAATAGTAAAAATTATATATAATTTTATAAATATAAAAAGAATAACTAATAAAATAATAAGTCATAAATAATTAATAATATATTCTAAATAATAACTAACAACTAATAACAAATTATAATATTATTACCAGCCTCACACGAAATCTTTTCAAAATTATATTTAAAAAATTTTAAAATTTTTAATTTATTTAATTGAATTATATATAAAAATTAAAAAATTAAATTTGATGAAAAAGGATGAAAATTAACGACAACAAATTAAAGTGGCACTTAGAAAATAAGCTAAAATTTAAATTTAAAATATATGAATAAATAATATACATTGAAAAGAATGGCCAGAAATGCAATTAAAAATTAAAATAAACATTAAACAAATTATAATAAATAAATACATAAAACAATAGCAATAGTATTAAAAATATATAATTATTATATTATCGTTTTTATATAGATATATATATATATATAATAATGCTGATTCAATTAAAAAAAAATTATAAATATTATTATTACATTATAAATAGCAACAGCATTATATAATTATTATATTATTGTTGTTAGACAGATGCAGATGTAGATATAATCTTGTGTATACCTTGAACAGCCTGATCAGTATTGTGATAAAGGGATGCTTGTGCTGCTGCAGCTGGATAATTAGGGTCGGCGTCGATTGTTAGGGGTGTTCCCGGTGCGTTTGTTGTCTTTGAGGATTGCTTCGGATGCAGGACGGTCAAAGTAAGCGTGTACTCGACGCTTTTAAATTGGGAACTCAGCTGGGAACAGGACAATTTGAAGACGCGATTCAAATAATAGGCCGGCTTCTTATTGCTGTAGACGAGTGCGCGTAGGACACTCAAATAGTTGCTTATCGAATCGGTGCCAATCATTTCGACGCCATCCTTGTTGATGTTCGTCCTGATGTCCATTGTCGAGGACAACGATTCGTCGCCATCGATTTGAATTTCCTCGTGATCCGGATTCAGAGATGGAAAAACAACCACACTGCAGCTATCCAATTTCTCCTTCTGCTTATTATCATTATTATTACCGATATTATTATTATTATTAATTTTATTATCGTTATTATTGTTATCGTTGTTGGAGATGCCTATGTAAACTCTGTCCAAGATATGTACGCCCAATTTGATTTCCTGATATGAAACCAGTTTGTTTTGAGTGCCTGCAAAAATTTAATTCATTTGCTTATCTACATATAAAATAATTTTAAACCAAATTTAAAATAATTTCAAATGCAGTTTAAAATAAACTAAAACTATTTCAACTATTTTCGCTTTCACAACTAACTCAAATAATGTCTAAATATATTAAATTAATTATTTAGACACCATCACAAAAATCCACTCAGCCTAATAGTGAGTTAACAGCAACCATGCTTAAAAGTGAGTTAACAGTAAGTTGTAAATTAAACTACAACTTGCTTCTTTTTCAACCGATCTTAATGAAATTTGTTAAATTTAAATATATACTTTTTACCAA
The DNA here is from genome assembly GCA_035043025.1 of Drosophila villosipedis. Lineage (NCBI taxonomy): Eukaryota > Metazoa > Arthropoda > Insecta > Diptera > Drosophilidae > Drosophila > Drosophila villosipedis. The sequence goes on along the minus strand of JAWNNF010000019.1, from coordinate 462,347 downwards.
TATGTAATAATTGTATATATTATTATTTATTATTGTATTATGTATGTATATATATATATATATTTTTTTTTATTTTTTGTTTTATAACTTTTATTCGATTTACAAATAGTGTAAATAAGGCTTTCAATTGAGTTTTTCACTATCGATAAGTGTATATAGCACTGCAAACAGCGCTTTATTTTCAGTTTTTCATGCTCGATGGCTTATTATCGATATGTAATAATTGTACTAATGCATAGGCGAAGTTGACAGTTGTTTCTATTTGGTAACTCTTAAGCGAAACGTAAACAGGTCTTTCTAGGCAATTGTTCGATATCGAAAGCTTGTTATCGATCAGAAAAACAGCATCAGAAATTGATAATTACCTGATATGGCAATCTTGCCCGGAAACTGTTCCCCTTTAAGCTTATCCACAGCGAGTTTTCGCCTCTGTCCATCCACAATCGAATCAGTATCCGTCTCTCTATCCGTATCCACATCCGTCTCTCTTTCTGCATCTGTATCAGAGAGAATGCCAGTTGGTGTCTGAATCGGTTCGTTTACCATGATGTACGTCTCGATGGTGGGCAGACGAAGAGCACTCTGATTGGTGCACATCATCGTAGTTCTCACTTCGATATTCCTCCGGCCAATTGTGGGTGACTTTTTGACATTGATATACTGAATCTTGCGCATGAGTTGCTCGATTTTATGCTTGCTCTGCGCCTCAATATAGATCTCATTCATTTTGGCATTGAGCTGTACCTGAAAGTCCTGCTCCGTCGTCGGGGAGTCTGCCTCCGGCGTGGCGGGCAGCAGGTGCTCGGCGCAGCTGGTGCCGCATTTAATGTCCGCCGGCAGGAGTATATTATTTAGGGCCACTTTAACAATGGATATATCGCCGAGGAATCCGTGCTTCAGTCGATTCTCGGAGCTCTGAAAACAGGCGCCGACGGAGAGCGTTGTATTAACGCCGTGCGCCGCATGGAGCGGCCAATCGTCGATGACTTCCGGATTGGCGTGACGATCCTCGACGGAGCTCTCGAAGCGCACGCCATCGATGAAGAGCTCCACTTTGCCCGACTGCTCCACGTAGTTGATGACGTAATAGTGCCATTCGTTGTCGCAGACCTGCGCTATCTTCCAGCGCCATTCCGCCGGACTGAAGATGTTCAAGTCGCCCTCGTTGTAATTCTTGCGTAGCAGCAGGATCAATCGACAATTGCGCACGAAGAGCGCCATATGATGTCGATTCATCTTGTGGTCATCGGCGCTGCACAAGATGTGCTCTTTGACGTGCTTGTTCAGCGGCGGACTTTGGCTGGCGTGTCGGAAGACGCTCACAATGCTGAAGGAGTGCAGCGAGAAGTCGTGTCGGCCAATCAGACTGTCTGGCAGCACCACGCCAGCGTTACCATCAAAGTGGAAAATGGGCTCCGGCCCCTCGTCGAAGCTCAGCTCCTTTGTCCACTCCGCTCCGCGTGGCAATAAATCCTTGAGTTTGCTGCTCGCTGTGCAGTTGCTGATGTCGCGATCGCATCCAAAGGATATGTGCTTTGTCTTTCAGCGTTGCAAGAGTGAGTAAAAACAAAAGTATTATACAAATAATAATAGTCATTTAACAGAATTCACCTTGAGTACGACTGCTGCGTGTATATTGAGTTCATCGGGACTGCACAAAATGTTGCACAGATCCAGGCGGGCATTGGGGAACAGCTGCAGGCTCTCAGTGCTGCCAGACTACAACCAAAATTATTATAATTATTATTTTATTTCATATTTTACAGTGCTGCAAGACCACAGATAATTATACATGATTGAATAACATACATATGTACATATAAGAAACAAACAGCAGTGCTATTTTCAGTGTATTTAGTCATATAGGTTATATATAGAATAAAAGAAAGATTTATTAGTTGTTACTTACCACCATCGATTTTAAATGCTAACAAAATGACTACAAAAAGCAGACAGCTTTTTTCAGAGGCGTACAAAAGCTGCTTGATATGCGAAAAGAAAATACTTAGCGAGGCAACTAAGGGTTAATGTTTGAGAGAGCAATCGAAAGCGGGTAACTAACGTTTGACAGAGTGATCGCAGCAGAACGGATGGCAACTGTGTTAAAGTTTGAGAAAGCAATAGAACGCTCATAAAGCGTTGAAAAAGCAAACAGCTTTCGTCAGAGCTTGATATGCGAAAACGAGAAAATACTAAGCTTTGTATATGTAGGATTAAGCAACCAAAGATTAATGTTCAAGAGAGAGCGATCGAAAGCGAACGCAGTACCAACGAATAATTAATGCTTGTCAGAGCAGTCGCAAGTGGGTTATAGCTTGAAAAAGCAATAGAAAAAAGCTGAAAGCCACTCTTGAGCTCTTTAAAGATTAACGATTGTTTCGTTAAAAGCAAAGTGAACGAATACAACTCAAAAAAAAGCAAGCTTTCTGGTCGTGTTCAGATGTAAACAGTTATCGATATCGATACTCACCGTATAATCGATGCGCTCGGGTATACCTAGAAACTTAGCATCGCAGACGCGTCGCACCTTGATGCTGACCATGATGGGCGTCGATTCCTTCATCGCACAATCGAAGGCGACAACGGAGAGGATGTGATTGTGGGAGATCGTGTGCGACAAGGGCTCCGTATTCTTGATGGAGCCCTCGTTGTCGATTGTAAACGGCTCATCGCTATTCAATATATCGTATTTGCACACATCCCCAAAGAGAGGCGTGCAATCCTTGTCCGTTGCCTCCACACGAATGATCTCATTGTAGAGCTTTCCCTCATCCACTTCGGTTACGTACGAGGGCTGCAGAAATGTCGGCGCATACTCATTGATATCGATAACAGTGATATGCACATTGGCTGGATTTGAGGGCGTTCCATCGCAGTAAATCGCCACTATCTCGAAATGATAACTCTTTCGCTTCTCGCAGTTCAAAATGCGACGCGCCTTTAAAATGCCCAAATTGTTCACCAGCTCAATCTGTAAATTTCGATTGGTAATTATCGATAGGCAAATTCATATATATATATATATCTAGATCTCACCTGGAATGGTATTTCATGATATGGCTTTTTTAATATGCGAAAATTGCATATTTTCTCCTCGTCAACTTTAATCAGTGGCGTTATTTCCACCAGCGTCTCATTTTCACGTATCAATCCGTGGTACGACTTTTCCAATATATATTCTGGAATTATTCGATTATTATTTTGTTTTATGAGAATATAAAAATATAATGTCAACGATTACAAATCATTTTGGCTAAACAGTAGAATTATATTTACATAGATGTTCTTATTTATTTACTTATTATTTGTTTCATATATAATCTATTTATTTTAGTATTTATTTATTCTAATAATAATATGAACTAAAAGTAATACACTAATTTAGGAAAAAGGTTTCAAACATCCAAATTTAATAAAATTAGATATGCATTTTTTAAAAAAGGAAAATAATAAATCTAAATTAAAACAACATAGCAAATAGTCAAGAATAATAATAATCAAATAATAAAAATACAAATTAAAACAATAGTAATAACAACAATAATAATAATAATAAATAAGTGATTGAGTAAATGCAAATTAAATAAAGACATCTCGTTCTGTTAGATATTCGTATTTTTTGTGTTAAATATTCGTATTTATAATAATAATAATAAATACATCATGAAACACACATCGTCATATAAAATAAAATACCTAAAAATTATAGATTTATATATAACTAATTGAACGCACCTCGTTGTGTTAAATATTCGTCCTCATTTTCATTGGAATTGCCGCCGGTGGATGCCGCAAAACCGAGCAGAATACTTAGAATTAGACCCAAATGGAGACAATTCGACATCGTAGTGGTGGATAAGGGTTAATGGATGTCCCAAGTAGGCCTTGTTTATTTTCTATAATTATTCATTTTTTATTTTATTAATTACAATTCTTCCACTATTAAAATGTACTTTATTTGCTGTTGTGTTAAATTGTTTATTAATTAGTATTAATCACAATTTTGTCACTATTAAAATGATAAAAGTAATTTATTTATTGCTGTAATTTTTAATTTTTTTTGTTTATTATTAATAATTATTAATTGCAATTTTGTCATTATTAAAATGCACAAAATAAGCCTATTTTATTTGCTGTAACTTTTAATTCTTAATTTTAATTATTATTATGATTTGTTAATTTCAATGTTTCAATTGTTATTATATTATTAATTATAATTTTAACACTTTTTATTATATATATGCCTAATTTACTTCCTGTCATTTTTTTATTATTTATTTTAATTATTAGTATTAATTGTTAATTTCAATGTTTCAATTGTAATAAATTTTTAATTTTTGTTATGAAAAAGCCAATGTAATTTGAAATCTTAAATCACTGAAAATAATATCACAATTAATATTTATTTTTATCGCATAGATTTCCAGAAATTAAACACAGATTCGTTAATCCAACGCAGACACAAATACCCATGCATAACGTGTGTAGGTGTGTATCTGTGTGAATTGGATTTCATGAGATACACATTTTGCCAGATACACACACACACACATATATATATATATATATATATATATATATATATATATATATATATATATGTGTATTTGTTACATATTTAGATACTTAGATAAAATATTCAAATAAATAAATTACTTAATTCTTAAATTTCACTTTCATTTCAAAACATTTTGAATGTGCAAGATATTCATTTGGATATTTTTCACCCACACGCAAAAGGATATAAAGATGCAAAAATCAATATTTTTGTTACCCACACAATTTTTTTTGTTGTTTTTTCGGTGTTTTTTTATTTGTTGGTTGCGTTTTTAACTTTTTTCAAAGTGCAACATTCAATAAGAATTTGGCTAACAATTATGTGCTCTTTGCTTGGACATTTATTAATTGTTTATCCGACATTTTTTATTATATTTGCCCAAAAGAAAAGAATCAGTTGTTTGCTGTTGTACTAAAAAATCCCAAATTATTTATTTGGTATTTGGTTTGTAAACTGAAGAAGACATTAACTATCGATTACTTTGTGTTCTATCGATTGCTTAGCGCTTGCGATATTATGAAGTGTTGTTGTCTTTACACTGACGCCACATCAACTAATTTAATTTAAATTTGAATGCAAATAATTTATATGTTTAATAAAATATATACAAATATTGCTAGGCAAATTAAACAGACAAACAAGCTAAAACATGTCCAGCGAGGTGAGCAGCTTTTAATATATATCTGTATATATATTGCCTTGGTAAAAGCTTTTACTTAACGATGCAGCAAATCCTTTCGTTAAGGTTCGTACACACAATGTATACATTGTATGTATGCAGTCTTTTATAAAATGCAAATTGCAGCAACTTTTGAAATGAGCTATAAATTTAAATATGTTTAATATGCGCATATTTATAAGCTTCCATTCGATGTACTTATTGCTTATTAAACTATGACATTTATCCAGCGAATTTTCATTCATTACAGAGCAGCGAGAGCGAGACAGAGAGCTAGAAATTTTAGCCTCGGCTGCCAAAAAAAAACGTTAGCAACAAATTTCATTCATGGCGCAGATATGTGTGCGCACACATGTTTTCCAATGTATATACATATATACACTTACGACCACACTCATACATACAAAGGCAAATATATACACAGCATATAGCTACGCCCACGTACGTTCAGCCGCAGATTTAGACAGGCGCGTAGCCGAAGCTTTTCGTGACGAAGGAAAGCAAAGCTTTGAAGCTGAGCAGCTTCTTGCCAGGGTCTGTGCTGTGGATGCTGTTCCGTCGCCGTCGCCGTTTCAAGTGCAGCCTTCAACTCTCTGCTCTATTTCAAAATTTAGTTCCGTTTACGTCGTGCGTCGGTAAAGTTCATATCACACATAGACTTACAAAAATCAAAAAATAAATATATATATAAAAAAAAGAAAAAAAAGAGTAATTAACAAAAAAAAAAAAAGTTTTAAATCAGTTGCAAAAAATTTATATTGTGAGTAATAAAATTTTAATTAAATAGGCTGTAAGAAAAATTTAAGTAAGCTATTAAAAGATAAAATACTTCTTGTGTGGGTGTATGCGTGTGTATGTGTATATATTTTGGTCGATGAAGCCTAAAACGAAAATACATACAAAAATAGATACATGTACGTGTATGTGTGTGTGTGTTTGCGCAACTTTGTGAATGAGAGTCGATTTTCAATGTGAACTTGGCAAGCTAAGCTTTTGGCCCCCTTTTTTTTTGCACGTGTGTGTGGGTGCAGTTTAACATTACAGCGCGTAGACATCTTTACATATGTATGTGTGTGTGTGTGGTGTACACATACCAAAGCTATTAAGTCTGAATGAATAATTTCTGAATGGCCCACATATATAAGTGTATATGTATGTATGTGTGTTGTATGTGTGTGTGGTGTTTGTGTATACATAAATTCCAAGAGCAGCCAAAAAGTATGCAAGAAAAACAGGCATTTACTATTAAAAATACAAATTAAATAAATATATTTATAAATTATATACATTTTATAATTTATAAATACATTTAATTAAAAATATATACATTTTCATTTACATTTTATATTATGTATTCTGTTTTTTTTAGTATTAAGATTTGTATAAAAAAAGTTCCATATTCCATTGGTTCCCACCCAACAGTTTTGAAAAATGGCGTCGCAACCCAGGTATAATACTAACGCTAACGGTAAGAACGGTAAAATGAGGCTAACTGTGGCGACTCTCACCAACGACTCCCTTCTTCTTCTTCTGCTTCTTGCCATTTGTCACTCAAAATACCGCAGAAAAGTAAATGAAACCAAAAACTCAATTTCAATTTCAATTCAATTCACGTTGTTAAAAAAAGCGCACCAATATTTTGTTTGTCCAGCACCCTGCACCAATAATTACAAATTGTACAAAACAAAGGCACAATTATAATAATAACAATAACAATAACACTAATACTAATACTAATACTAATACTAATAATAATAATAATAATAATAATAATAATAATAATAATAATAATAATAATAATAATAATAATAATAATAATAATAACAATAACAATAACAATAACAATAATGTTAATAATAATATTAATAATAATAGTAATAAGTACTTATATATATATATTTTGATTTGTTTTTTTTTTTAAATTAACTGAACAATATATAGATAGATAAGCAACAGAAAAAGTCATCAAGTAAATAGGTACTTTTTCAGGTACTTTCTTAGATACATAATTCATAATTTGTTTTTAAGAATTATAAAACTATAAAAAATATAAAATATATTTATATAAAATCATTAAATGGCTACGGTAAAAATAAAAAATACTTATTTTTAGGTGATTTTCTTTATTAAAAATATAAACTTAATTATAGCACTTACAAATTGAAAGAGCACCAAACTGAATATATAGAATTAATATTTAATCACTTTCGATTTGTTGATTTTTATGCTCCTCTAATAATTGCATGTCCTTGTAGTTTATATTTAAGCTAAGCAGTTCTCTTAATAAATTTCTAATTGATGTTGTTTATTTTATTTTATATATAGTTAAAATCAACATATTTAAAGAAACATATCTGTTGACAGTTCAACAACTTTAAATAACGGTCGTTATTTGAATTAAACGCATTTCGGGACTTTCATTAGCCAATTGTCAAATATGCTTTGTTACAACAATATGGTAAGTACATAACTAATTAAAAACTATAAAAATAAAAATGTATACATATATATATTTACATTAATATATTTATTCAATTGATTTAATGACAACTATTAACAGTAAAAAAATACAAAAGCAAAAAAATAAATTGCATTAAATTAAAAAGAATTTCTGGGCATATTTATTTATTATTTTTTCAATACATTAATAAATATATAATATATATATATATTTATACGAATTTTGTGTAGCCGAAAAGAAAAGAAAATAACTTATTTTGTAATAAAGAATTAAATTAATAATTAAATAAGAATTAAAGAAAATCCGAAGACTTTTCTTTATAAATATTATATTTGATATATATCAAATATTATAGATTCTAAAAGGACATACTATTATTGAACTATTTACAGCACACATATCTGCACTTATACATATTGGTGACCTCCGTTTATGCGACACATGGCAGTGGCAACTTCTTAAATGGACGCAGCCACGTCGACTATGGTGTCCAAAGAAATGGGGACGGTGGAAAACTGGTCAAAGGCGAGGAGCGCACAACAAATGTGAATGTGGGCGAAGTGTTTGTGCCCAAGACATTTCCTCTAAGTGCACAGGAGCCAACCTCGTGAGCAGCTGCGAGCCATGTGGATGTGAGCTTACGACATACATATATATATATATATATATATATACATATAAAATAAAATAAAAAATATGAAATTTATATAAACAAATTCAGATTCTCCAAGCGACAATCTCGGGCCGCGGAGATTACGAATGAAATACCAACATATCGTGATCCATTCACTTATAATGTCTGGGAACCGCTCTACTCCAATTCACGACTGCTCGGCTCGTAAGTTTAGATATATAAATATATATATATATAAATAAATACATATATATATATATATATATATATATATGTATTTTTACTAAAATTAAATATAAATATGATTATAAATATAATTAACAAAATATATAATTGCTAGGATTCGCATGGGATAGTAGATAGCTAAATATATATTAAATAATACAAATAAATAAATATAAATTTAATTATATATAAAAATATGAGTTAAATAATAATTAAATAAAGCACAGCATTAAATATTAAAGAATATAATTAAATCATAGGAAAGCAGATAGCTGCTTTAATTAAATATTAAATTATATAAATATATAATTGCTAGGATTCGCATGGGACAGTAGATACTAGTATCCATATATAAATAATTCAAATAAATATATCAATGAAATGAATTAAATTTTTGCCAGGATTCGCATGGGTGCCCGGGAACGTGCTCGTTCGCCCGTGTTTGGCCGCGTTGTCAACCGGGAGCCAATAATTCCGCAGCGTGTTGCCTTCGAGCAGCGTCAGCGTCATCTGATGGATGGCAGTCCGAGTGCGGGTGGACAGGCGTCCCGGCTCTACGGTGCCGAGGTGCGGCCCTCGGGTGTAGGAGCCACGACGGGCACCACATCACCACGTCGCTCCAGCCAAAATAGATATGTGGGCGTGGTGCCCAGCAGCAGCAGTAGCTCCTCCTCTTCCGCCTCTGCCTCTCCTCAGGAACACTCAAATGCGGGCAGCAGTCAAAACTCAAATTCTGTTGCCGTCCAGGGCAGTTTTCAGAAGCTCAAGGAGCTCATCTGGACGGAGCGGGCCAAGGAGCTGACCCAGCAGCGGCGTGCCGAGGAGCTTGCTGCCCGCGTAGCGGTTCTCAAGGAAATCGCCAATGGACAAAAGTAAGAATCAAATATCTATATTTATCCATTTATGTATAATTAGAAAATGCTCAAGAGTAAAAAAACTAAATTAGAACATTTAATTCCCGTCTATAGTTAAAATAAAAAAAATGTACTTTCTTAAATTAATTTTTTCAGCTTTTTCTTTATTTATATTTTATTATATACATAAAAAATGCGGAAATTCAAATAAATAATTCACTGCTTATATATATTAATTTATATTAAAAGATTTTTTATACATAAAATATTTAAATTTAAATAACTAATTAGCTTCTGCAGTTTGTTTTCATAATTAATACTCTTCTGCATTTGTTTGTAATTCAAAATATATATATTGATACATAGAAAATATGTAAATAGCAATAATTAATTCGCTTCTCCAAAAACACATTTATTTACACACGTAAAGTAAGTAAATGGCAGTAATAAATTTTGAACTCCGATTCTTTTCAGTATTCAATCGTCGTATAAGGTGCCCTTCAATCGGGAAGGCGACTCGCTACTGATGGATGAGAATCGGAGTCCGGGCAGTGGCGGCAATCAGTATGTGAACGATGAGCGTGTCTCCATAGCAAATATACAAAATCTGGATGGTAATCGAAATGGAAATAGAGGAGGAGGACAGAGACAGCACAGTGGAGGCTATCGTGCATCGACGCGACGCATTGGTTCCACTCCGTATTGGACTGGGAAGGGAAAGATGTCAAAAGTCGACTCTCGCATTCGAATACCAGCCACAGAAAGCAATCTGGGCGATTTATCGGATCGGGATCGTGATCGGGATCAGGCTGTTATCGGCATAACAAGGACATATCCGAATCGACAATCGCATTTTAGGGAAAGAAATCGTTCGCTTTTAAAACAGGTAACACGTGAAAAACAGTCTTTTTCAAATTTATAATTTATGGATATTTATCAGTTGTATTTAAATGTTGAATTCTTTATTGCAGTATTCACCAATTGATTATTTTCAACGCAACACTCGCAAATTGACCAATTTGCAATACGATCATAATCAAAATCAAAATTTAAATTTAAATGAGAATTATTTGAGTCTTTTTGCGCCCGGCATGAACAACCATCTGGCCGATCTGGCTGAGGCTGAGGATATAGCTCCCGAACAGAAATCGAATCAATACGAATTTGATTTATATGATAATGCTGCATATTAAATTTAAAATCTGTTCGAAATGACACATATAAAATTTTTCTTCTTCTTTTTTTATTTCTTCTTGTACTTTTAATTTAATTTAAAACATGTAAAAATAAATTTGAAAAAGCTCCCGAACAGAAATCGAATTAACATGAAATTGACTTCAATGATAATGCTGCATATTATATTTTCGAAATGACAAATAGAAAAAGTTTCTTGTATTTTTTTTATTTCATTTTGTACTTTGAATTTAATTTTAAACAAAACAAATGTAAATACAGCAAGTTAATGAACAGGAGCAACGGTTGTCAATTCAAAAAAGATAATAATTAGAATATAATATATATATATATATATATATATGGTTTAGAGTACCTAAATAACATCTAATATGTAATATTCACATTTTCATAAATATCAACTGCAGTCGTACTAATTTCATATATATGTATATATATATATATATATACATATATATATATATATAAATATATATATGTATATGTATATATATATATATATATATATATATATATATAGTTTCTATTTCTGATAGTATATATATATATATTTACAGGGTCGTTGTTATTTATTTGCTTTACAGTTTTTTTTTTGAATAACTTCTTCACGAGTACCTCCTAATTGCTGTGAAAGATCATGTAAAATTGTCTGTACATACAATATTTGTTTATAAATATTATTATAAATATATATTATATATATACCTCTATTTAATTATTAAATTAAGCTCATTTTATTTGGCTTTATTTTACTTGAAACTTGAAATGCGGCTTTTTAATAAAATCACAGCTTTATTATACTTAAAAAATTTCTATAAACCATTAAATTAAAATAAAAATTCTTGAAAATCAATTCACATCAAATTTAATTATTCATTTTATTTATTATTATTTAATTAAATTGTTAACTTTAATTTAAATTGTGTACTTTTTTGGAGTGCACAATTAACTAAATAAATAAAAATGGCATCCAAATTAAACGCTGCAGCTAATCGGGAATTATATATATATATAATAATCAAATGCTTCCAAAATAAAACAATCATCAGAAATAATTTAAATATGGCATAAAAAATGCAATTTTACGATCAATCCATATTAGCTAGTCATTAACTAACACACATACACACATTTTTATAATCTAAGCTGTGCCTGAACTTAAAACACGACAAACTGAAAGAACTAAAAAATAAACAATCAAACTGATGATAAAAAATAAACCAACTCATTTAACATATATATACATATATATATATATATATATATATATATATATATATATATATATATATATCTATTATATGTATATATACTATTCATGTATATATATAAAACCCCATATATCTTTTCACAATTTAAAAGTATTATATATAAACATTCCCAAATATAGTTTTCTTTAGTCATTTCAGATAAATCATCAATTTATAATTATAACTAATTTGATAAAGTTTGCAAATACTAAGGTTAATAATTTATTATCAGTTTAAATATTTATATATGTTTAATAAATTATTATTATTCTTATTAATGCCATTAATTATATTCAGGAAAGGCCACTAATTTATATTCATGCATATATATATATAAAAAAAAAAAAAAAAAAAAAAAAAAAAAAAAAAAAAAAAAAAAAAAAAAAAAAAAAAAAAAAAAAAAAAAAAAAAAAAAAAAAAAAAAAAAAAAAAAAATTTTTGATAATCGATATTTATCAAAATCAAGTTTGAATGGGATCTGTGAATTTTCTACAATTGCTTGCCATATTTTGATAGAATGAATCCTTGCCATTGTAAGGCACTATAACAATAAAAAATTTATTAAATTAAAATTCGTCAATTTTAAAAGCCAGCTAAAATAAATCCACAACACATTAATTTGTATCTTATAGTCTTTATTCACGTTTCACTTGATGCTTATTTTAATGCTTAAAATGGGGTATATTAGTGAATGAACTGCTCCTTCTGCCTCTCGTTGTGATCCATTTTCCTGAATCGCCAGCCTCCTTGGCCATTAAACTCAAGAATATGTGTGTGGAATTTCCTAAAATTAGAATAAAAATAAAAATAGACAAATACAATAGAAAAATAATATAGTGATATAGTTTCAACTAACTATATATTGTTTAGTAATATATATTTTTTATTTATTTTTTAACTTACATATTATTTATTTAATTTAATTTAATATTAAATTTATTTATTGGTTTTTGATCAGTCTTTTTATATTTTTTGGGGGTGCTGAGTTTCTAGCTAAGCGCGGAATAACTCATAATTTTTTACAAGGTATATCAAAGTGGAGTTTCTACTTGCAAATAATTATCTAACAATCAAATACATATATTACAAAATCTTATCTTACCAGAGAGTCGGTCGATGTGTGATCGTCAGCAGTGTGATTCCCATTTGCTTGGCAATCTCGTAAATGGAGCTCTCCACATCGATGGAAACGGCACTCGTACACTCGTCCAGCAGGGCATAGCGGGGTCTACAAACATGAATCATCGAATATATAAAATATATATATATAATATATATAAGATACGCACTTGTGATAGAAGAGACGAGCGACAGCCATACGTTGTTTTTCACCGCCCGACAAAATATCCTTCCAATCGCGCACCACATTGAAGCCATCACTAAAAATAAATAAAAATAATATATATATAAAATATAATATGTACATATATATAAATTAATAAGTAAATACATAAATATGGATGTAAATAATTGGAAATAGAATTAGAAATAGTTTATGTAGAAAAATAAGTAACATAGATAAATAGTAAATTTGTAAATATTTCTCATATTTTTCATTTAAATTTCAATATTAAATTGTAATTATTTAATTTTGTATTGTCTTGAATTTATTTGCTCTTTGTAATTGACTTTAATTCGCTTTAAATAAATACCTTTTCTTAACTGACTTTAGCTGACTTTATATAAATAAATAAGTAAACAAATAAATACACAAATTAATTAATTAATATACAAGTAAAAAATAAATAAATAAATACATACATAATACACACATAATGACAAATAGAATTGAATATAGAAATCAAACTAGTAAATATTTATTAATTATTTAACAATTATAAATTTACTTACCGTTGACCAATGTGCTCCAAGCAGACCATTTTGAGGATATCCATGAGTTCGTTGTCAGTGATATTCTTGCGTTTCATATCCTCGCGCGTATCGGGATATATGATCTGATCGCAGAGACTGCCGATGGACATATAGGGTCGTTGTGGTATATAAAACATGCACGGCTTGTTCTCAATCGGACGTGGTATGTGCAACTCCCCGGCATAGATCGGCCACAAGCCGCTCAAGATGCGGAACAGACTCGACTTGCCACAGCCATTGGGGCCGGTGATTAGCAGATGGACGCCTGGCTCGATGGTTAAAGACAAGCTTGGCACAACAATATCACAGTTGGGTGTCACCACGGGCACCGCGCGCAGACTAATCATATCGGACAACTGCCCCGCTGCATCATCTGTGTAGATAATGCGACCTTTGGCAATTGGTCTGCCATCTCTGAACTCAATGATGCCATTCATCTCATTATTGTGCTCGACAACTGTAGCCTTGCTGTAGATTCCCTGGGCTGTCTCCTCGAGGACATCCAGCATGCCAGCCACACGATACGTGTATCCTGCGAGCGCGACAATCTCCTTGTATGAAGACATCAATCTCTCAATTGCATCTGCTGCAGAAATTAGCAAATTTCGCGCTGTTGTCAAATATTGAGTGCGTTCACTAACATTAGAATCGTTGCTGATACTGTTACTGGTACTGCTGCTGTTAATGTTACTGTTTACAGCTGCACCTGTTAAAATGGGCAGGGATACCATGACCATGCCCGTGCCAGACCACACATACTTCATGAAGAACTGCTCCAGCATTATAAACCACAATTTCTGACTGAATATTGAATTCATTTGGTTCACCAGACGATTGTAAGCCTGCCTCAGCTGCTGCAGCTCAACCTGAAGCGGTCAAGTAATTAGAAATGTAGTTAGAAATAATTAAACATATAAATAAATAAAAAGGTTAAATCAATAATTATTTAAATAAATAAATAAATATTAATATAATATTTAATAAATAAAAAACACATAAAAATAATACATAACTTACATAAATAAATATGTATATATTTAAATAAATAAATACATAATTTATTAAATAAATATATATATAAACAAATAAATACCTAAATAAATAAAAACATACATAATTGAACAAATATATATATTCAAATAAATGCTGTAGTTTTTTAGACTACAATTGAATTTGATTATTTTCGTTTTACATGCATTATCTTAAACTTGTCTACATCTAAAATAAATATATACATATATATATATATTTATATATACCTTGTGTCCGCCGTAGAAGGCGATCTCCTCGGCATTTGTAATGATGCGGGAGTGGATGTGTCGCAGGTAGCCGTAGCGATTCGCCTCCTCGGAGACCAGTTGTCCGAATTTGGGCGAAACAATCCGCAAGATGTGCGCCGTGAGTGCAATAACACTGACAGATAGGGCGGGGCCTGCGAGAGGGAGAAGCGAAAACAATTGAAATAAGTAGCAGAGGGACAAGCATTGAGAGCAATAATTGCCTAGTAAAATGTTGGCCTTCATTCTTTGGGAGGACCGCATCAGAGCCAGTCCAATTAGCATCAGATCGAAACAGGGCTTTGTCAAACTGCTGTACAAATGGGCCACAGAGCTGGCAAAAACCGAAATGTCCTCGGTAAGTCTACAACAAATGTAAATATATATATATATATGTATATATAGATAGATATATAGATTTATATTCACCTGTGATCAGCGTTTTCAATTCTGCCATCTAAATTCGATACGCGATAGTAGTTTTGATTTTTGAAATACAAACGATATGAATGACGCACCAGTCGTGTTCTAGAAATAATATATAAATAGTTAAATTGAATAATATATATAAATTAAATTAAATGCATATTAAACAGTTTACAAAGCACAGAAATGGAACGCAAAAAAATAATTTAAGGTTTTTCGCCTTCACAAATAACGTCAAAACATATTAAAAACCGATCTTATTGAAATTTCTACAGGTGATCAATAATATATTGGTTATTATTATTATTAAAGAGGTAGCTATTTATAAGATAGAATAATCTTAATCTGCGCTGGCTGAGATGAAATTTTTCTTGCAGATTTTTTGTCTGTAAGCCTTTGACACCCTGTATATGGTGGGGGATCCCTTAATTACTTACCGAAATGCCAACGCCAACTTGCTCTCGAGGAAACGAATCATGGAATTGACAAAGGTCGCTGGTATGGCAATGCCAAACCATTTGAGCAGTACGAGTGCAAATTGTTTGACATCCTTACGAACGATAAACTTCACGATGGCGCCCTCTAGCGCCGCCACATAGATGCTGAGGAAGGTGCGCGAAATGAGGCACAGGGTGTGCACGGTTAACAGCCCTGTTTCGTAGCAGAGCTTTTGCGGTATCATTATTTGGACGAGCATGCCGAGCTGCTTGAGAAATTCCCGATTCAAGCCCGGTTCGAGCAATTTTTGATTTTTCGCTTGCTGTTCGACGAGCAACTTTTCTGCTTCAGCCAATTTCAGATCCTCATCGATTTCGGTTGGTGTGAGTGACCCGCCCCCACCTCCTTTATTGCCTCTCCTCTTGCCATTTTCGTTCTTGCCGTCTTGTGCTGCATTTCGGATGTAGGGAACAGTTACCTTCACGGTTAATGCAAACAGAGCTGTTCCCACCAACGCATAGCTAAACGCCTGCATGGGCAATCCACAGTGTTCATACTTTTCGGCAATGCGATCCACATACTTTGACAGCACTGTCATATTTACATGCGTTCCACTTTTTTGTATTTGTGTATTAAATGTGTATTGTATATAATAACAAATATGCATTTAAGTACAATCCTTCAGATTTCACACTGTAAAGAAAGTAAAGAAATTAAAATAAAAAACTATTATTTATATGAAATTTATATTTTATCTATATATAAATATTATTTATCATTGAGTGATGGTGAATGGTATTTTTACTGTTTATAAATTATTTAATACTATTATTTATTATTTATTAATATACGTATATTTATATTTGTGAAATGATTAACTTCATTATATAGTTACAAATAGTATGCCGAACTAACAAAACAAAAAAAGAGCCGGCATTTAACTAGAACGGTCAAATACCAATTGACTGGGCCAAGTTAAAATTTAAGAGACCCGATCCAGCGCAGAACCAGTGTTGTTATGTAACCAAAGCGTACTTTCGAGCACCTAAATTGCTGTAAAGCAAAGTTCAATCGCTTAATCATTTAATCGACTTTACCTGCACTGCTCAACCACTGCTCGAAATAATGGTTTAATCAGTTAATACTCATATTTCTTTCCTAAACGCTACTAAAAATAACACACGCTATTTTGTATGATCAATTCGACAAAGTCTCTTTGGTCACTAAGGGTTTTTTGCCCAATACTAACGATAAGTGCTGAAAATTTGTAAATTAAGATTACCACAATCAATCCAATTGATAATGTGTACTTTTTTATTTTGGATTAGATTAGTTGTAGGCAACGCAGAAAAATAACTGTAAAGAATATATTTTGCGCATTCTACGCTTATTTCCGGGTAAAAATTTAAATTAAAAATAAGAAATTGATGTATAAAAGATTAAGAATTTAGAATTAATTATATTCTTTATTTTATTATATTTTAGTATTTTACTTATGCATTTTTAATTTCAATTATTATAATAATTGCTATAAGAAAAAAATTCCAGAATTTATTACATATTTTTTATTTTAATTTAATACTATATATATATTTATATATTATAGTATTATATATTTACACATATATAAGGCGAGTGTACTTAAATCATCGATACAGAAAATAAACAAAGGCGCTTAGGAACAAAGAAAACACATTTTTCAGTGATTAGCCAACGGAGTCGATTAAAATTGAGTTTAAGCCAAACTAAAGTAAAAATTGAACTTTGCAACTAGAAAACACAAATTGCTTAGACGTTTAAGAGTCAAGTACATCAGTTTTGTACTCTGTACGCAATTAATTAGAACTGAAGAGGTTAACTTTCAAAATAATTATTAAGAATGTTTTTTATTGCTTGTTGACTTTCGTAATAATCATTATTATAAATGTTCTCGTTTTTTTAATGGAGCGCACAACTTACAGCTGTCAGCTTTTTGTCGTGCACGCACAGCTGATTGTTCTGCGCACATGCATATGTGAGTGGCGTTTTGCGTCTGTGTGTGTGTGTTTTGTGCTTTCTTGTGTGTTGGTGTTTGTATTGCGCTTTGTTTTCACACGTTTTCTGCGTATTCCCTCGATTACAAAATACTTTATTGCGAAAAGCTGCTGACGAGCAACATCGCGTCGTTTGTAGATAAAAATATAAACCCAATTTGATTTAATTGATAATTGCAGAATTAACGAAATCTGTACAGCATATATACACGTAACTTAAAACAAAACAAGCAAACAATCAATAAAAATCTAGTTTACATTATTCTTGGCAACACAATAAAAAAACACGACCGAACAACACGAGAGCTTAAAGCTTAATGTTTTCTGCTGCTGCTGCTGCTTCTGCTTCTGCTTCTGCTGCTGCTGCTGCTTCTGCTGCTGCTGCTGCTGTTGTTTTCTGTTTTCTGCTGCTGCTGCTGCTGCTGCTACTACTACCACTAATACATATGCACTTTTAGTACGAGCTTAGTTTTTCAGTTTTTCCTTTTGCTCGCTGCTACAATCAATCACACACACGAATAAGCATATGAGCGTATTGTGTGTGTATTGATATGGAACATTTAATTGAAGTCCAATAAGCAACGTAAATAAAGAAGAAGCAAAAGCACGGAAAAAAACGGTTAAATTTATATATTTATTTTGCATGACAAATAAATATGTATATAAATATAAAGCCTTCAACTGGAATCAAAGCAACTCAACTAAATCAACAAGTTGCTTGCATGTGTGGGTGTGATTATATATCTGGCTTTCCCACTTATAAATTGTGATTCAGTGATTATTTAGCTTTTGATACTGCAGCTGTACAAATATAAATTTTTGAATTTATTTTCTATATATATTGCAAAAAGAAACCGGTATTTTTATATATATGTATATGGAATATTTTTATAATTAATAAAAATATATAAATATGTATATATGCATAACGTGGCCACGAGCGAAGCCGGCTATTTAGTACATCAGGTGTTTGCCTTGCCAAATCGATACACACATACATACATAAATTTATGTATAACGACAACCGTAAATAACCGTTTAGCGCGCCTCGCAGCAGGCGGTGCAAAGAGATGGCGCTATGTTTGTTGCGTCCTTCGCAACCAATTCGTGATCAACCTTAGCGGGCTGATCGACCATGTTTGATACAGCTAGATACTTATACTCACACTTTTACGTATACTTATATTTACATATTACTTAGCATTCAACCAGCAGTCCTCCATGGACAGTGATAAAACCGACTCTTCCGATGAGTTTTACGACGCCTGCTCGGAGCAGTTGGAAACGAGTCCTTTGGAAATGGACTTGAGTACTTCGCTGGAGGAGGCGCAACTTGCCATCAATTATTTCTTTGACAACAAGTTCGAGGAGGCTCGCAACCTGTTACGACCGTTTGCCAATTCGAGCCTCTATCACTCGATGGGAACCGCTGTCTTCGCATTCCTCGAAGCGGTTCTCACTTTCGAACACATCGACGAGGCCTCCGCGCACCTGAAGAAATGCGTCGAACTCTGTCAGCGGTTCAGAAAAAAGAGCACATTAACGGAATACATTGGCAGCACTTTCAAAAAGGTATTTATATTTTAATATTTGCTAGAAATAGTTTACGTTCTAATAATAATAATAACAGATAACAATTCAAAGTTACAAATTAAATGATATTAAAAGTAAATAATTAAATTTTAATAACAATAATAGATATAAATGAAAATATATAAAATTAAAAGTAAATAATTAAGCCAAATAATAAATAATTAACTATATTAAATAAATAAATAAATAAATAAAAGAGTTTAAATGCAACTTTCAAATGAAATGGTATAAAATTTATAAATGAACAATGAGAAAAAGAATAGAATAACAATAATAAATGATATGTTATAAAAAGAATAAGTTAATAATAAATAAACAATAGATGAATGCTAATATAATAATAATAAAAACAATAGAATATTAATAATAAAAGTATCGATACTTGCAGAAAAACTTCAATCTACTCACCGATCTGGAATGCCATGCAGAACTCTGTTTGGCGGAGGCACTTTTGCTGAGCGCCTTGTTGACCTTCATCGAGGATGAGAATCTCAGCGGGCTGATCCGAGGCAGCCTCCAAGTGCGGCAGTGCTTCAATTGTTACAGGTAGCGAGAGAGACTAGGAAACTTGGTTGGTCCAGCTTAATATTATTAGTGTCTATTACAGACTCTGTGCCCAGATAATGAAGCATCGCAAATGGGAGGCAAGTTCCGCCGGGCTGAAGAACCATTTTAATAGCGGAGTCCACATGGGCATTGGAACTTTTAACCTGATGATATCCATGTTGCCCGTGCGCATCACTAAACTGCTGCAGTTCATTGGTTTCTCCTCGAATAGGGTGAGTAATTACTTAGAAATTAAATTGTAATTAATGCTCGAATGAGGTTTGGAATTACATAGCAATTAAATAGCAATGTAACTAGTAAATGCATGGTAATTACTAAATAATTAAATGGTAATTAATCATCGAATTGGCTGAATAATTACATTGTAATTACTTAGTATTTAAATAGCATTAACTCACCAAAATAATCTCACCCAACCCCATCGCAGCTCAATGGCCTTAATGATTTGCGTGCTGGTCACCAGGAGAACGGTCTACGTCAGATACTGTGCGTATTATCCCTGCTCGGCTATCATCTGATGGTCGTGCCCATGCTTTGCAATCGTCAATCGCCAAGTGATCTCAAGCAGTGCGATGAGATGCTGAGTGGACAGCTGACCAAATATCCGAATGGTGTCTGGATGCTCTTCTTTAAGGGACGCATTGAGTTGTGCAAGGGCAATCTGCGAGCAGCGGAGTCATGGTACATCAGATCATGGAAATCTCAGGATACCTGGCCACAATTCCATTACCTCAGCTACTGGGAACTACTCTGGCTTAGCTGCATGCAACGGAACTGGGCCAATGCTCAGTTCTATGCCACCCAGTTGCTGGAGCAGAGCAACTGGTCAAGGGCCATCTACGCCTATCAATTGGCCGTCATCAAGCTAATGATGGGAACAGAGGAGCACCTGCAGAGCATAGATGCCCTGATGTTTGAGGTGCCTGCAAGCCGGCAACGCATCGCTGGCAAATCGCTGCCAATGGAGAAGTTTATGGCGAAGCGAGCCGAGCGCTATCAGAGCCAAAATCGGAGACTCGTTCTGCCCCTAATCGAACTGCTATATTTGTGGAACATGTTCAAGTTCCTCGGCAAGGATTATCATCTGGCTGATGGCATCCTCCAAATTATCGATAAGGAATTGATCGATTTAACTCGATTTAGGCCCGAATCAGTCCATAATCCTTACCATGCCGATAATCGGGCTTTGTGTTTGCTGCTGCGTGGCGCCTGCTATGTTGAAATGGGCAAATCGAGCTTGGCTTTGCAGTGAGTATATATATATTCATATATTTATTTATTTATTTTAATGTTCATTTTAAATATTTATTGGAAAATTATAGCAATATTAATTTGTATATTTTAATATTTATTTAAGTTAAGTTAAGTTAGTTAATACTGCTCTAGCAATTCTTTTCAATTTATATGAATAGTAATATCTCCAACATTTTTTCGTAAAACAAAAAACAATCAAAGCAAACCTGCCTTTTTCATTTAAATTAAATTTAATTTCTGTGCGAGGGTTGCTATTATTTTGCCCACTATATACCCTACAATTAATATAGCACTTTTTTCAGAGACTTCCGTGAGTGCATTGCCCAAGTGGACATTGTGGAGGATCAGTTTATTATACCCTATGCCTGTGTGGAAGCTGCCCTTTGCCACGCCTCCGATAATCCAAGTTTGGCCATAGCCATGTTGCAGGACACCAAGTAAGTCAATAAGCAATCAGTCAATCCCTCACTCAATCACGTTTCTTTTTTTCTTTCTTCCCTTTTCAGAAAAAAATATTCGAAATATGCTTTGGAATCTCGTCTTCATTTTCGAATACATGCGGCTTTAATGGGTCTTAATGGCAATTTTGGTTAACGAACGGATATCAACAAATTCAATCGATTGTCTTTTGTTCTTTTGTTTATTTTTTGGTTGTGGATCCAGTATTGTTTCACTTACAATTTTAAATATAGCGGACATTTATCGTTAAAACATATTGGATGCTTGTTGCATTTATTTTAAATTTGTGGTCTAATTTCAATTAAGAACCCCAGTGTTGTCTAATTCCCCCTCCGGTTTGGGTTCGATTAATTTCCAACCAATCGCACTTATCGATAACAATAAAATTAAACAAGTTTCGTATTTACTTTTTTTTAAATTTAGTAATTTAATCATTTTATTATAAGAGTAATTGTGTTTCATATACATGCTCAGTTATACAATTAATATGTATACATAATTCTGTTCATCTTCTTATTTTGTTTTATAATGATAAGGGGAATTTCTTTCTGCTTTTTATTATTTTCATAATTATCGTATATGGTAAAAAGGTTTTGTGTTCATATATATATATATATATATATATATATATATGTGTGTAGTGCGCATAGTTGAATCAATATATATTATAATTTAATTTAATTTGCTTATGTTTTTTCAGCTTTTTCCATTTTCTGCATTAGTAGAAATGTTTATTCGTAAATCGATGATACATAAATCATTCTTCAAGCCCTATATAATTGTTAAATCTATGAATATATATATTTATATATGTACGTTTATAATCGATTTAATTTTACATTAAAAATGCAAAAAGCCTTATCTAATCAGTACTATTTACGCATTAAGAATTTTAACATTATGTGATTTTTTATACACTATTTTTTCAAAAGCAATTGTTTTTTTTTTTAATTTAATTCTATACATTTTATTAATTTTTAAAGCTGCATTTCTTTTCGTGCAGTGTATTCGTGTTTGAGTTATTTTACAGTTACATATTTTTTTTTTTATAGCAATTTGTTTTTTTTTGTTATTAATTTAGTGTTGAAATGGACGCTTTGAAGCCAGACGGTTTTCAACTTGTTTTTTTTTTAGTTTAAGACTTAAATATTTATTTTTAAACATTTAACGTTTTTATTCGTTCCTTTTTTTAGTTATTAAATTCTACAAATTGTGGGGCGCAAAATGGCAACTAAACTTTTAACAGATTAAAAGGTGAAGAAAAAATGTAAGAAAATATTAACAACAACTGTACAAAAAATAAAATAAATTATAAAATTATATTTGTTTCACTTTTAAAATAATTTAAAAATTCACATGTAAATGTGGCATTATTATTAATATAATTTCTTTTTCTTTGCTGTATCTAAACTTTCTTATATATATATATATATATATATATATATATATATATGTGTGTGTGTATATATGTATGTGTATTATATATAAAAAAGAAATAAACCTTGTGTATAAGTGTTTACAGAGAATACTGCTTACAATTAACAGTTACTCGTAATTTCTGCATGTTAAGTAACAGCTATACATTGATACATACATAAATGTTTATGTCCCCTTCGCTGTGTGAGTGTGAGAGAGAAAGCTGCCAAAAACTGTTATAAGTTCTGCATATCTGTGTGTGTGTAATTTAAACTAAGTAATAATATATATGTATGTGTGTCTTTGTACTCAATTTGCGCCATTTTGCAAACCTTATTACAATATATACAAATATATAGATATATATTATATATATATAAAATAGATATATATTATAGTTATATATTATATATATATTATATATATATAATAAATATTCGATTTTTCAATACTACAATTTTCTGCTGATTCTTTTTTTACATAGTGTATTTGTGTGTGAATGTGTATATGAATTTTTTTTATATATATATGTATATCACAAGTTTGAAGAGAGTAGAAAGTGTCGAATTAACTACAAAGAATTGTATGTGTGTGTGTGTGTGTGTGTATGTGTATGTGTGTGGCAACAGCAAGCGACGGAAAATTTGAAATATATATATATATATATATTTTGGCTTAGCAATCGATACCGTTAATATTATTGCTGCAAATTTGCGTTAAGGCATTACGACTTTTTTGCTGCTGCTGCTTCTTATTATGAATATCAGCAATGGCGGCGACTGCCCCTTTTGCGCATAAGCTTGTTCCCTTTGCATTCGCTGCTGCCTTTGTGTTTGAGCTTGCTCCTTTTGCGCATGAGCTTAGTGGTCCTTTTGCGCTGGATGCTTCTTGTGCGTAAGAGCTTGCCGCTCCAGCTGATCCAACCGTTGTTGCCGTTACTCGCTGCTTGAGGGCGCCTGCTGCTGTCTGCTCCGTTTGCTGTTGAAACTTGGCCAATTTTTGCTTATTTTGCATATGACAAACATTATTTGTTAAACTACAATTGTTATCGAAGTGCTCTGAGCTATTAATTAAATTGGTGCACTCCACATTGCAGCCGCCAATCATTAAATCATCGTCTTCTTCTTCTTCATCCTCTGCTTCTCTATCTTCTTCTGCTCCATCTTCCTCCTCCTCCTCTTCTTCATCCGCTTCGGAATTGCTGTGATTGTTGTATTCGTGTTGTTGTTTTTGCTGCTGTAATTGTTGCTGTTTGTTAACCAACACTGTTTGATCTCTTTCAGTGTTGTTTAGCTCGTAATCAGCGCGATTTATGAAATTTGCCGGATTTTGTTGTCTCCGTTGTTGATAATAATGCGTTCTTTCCGCATGCGCCAAAGTTTGAGCACCATTTAAACGCTGTCCTCGATTGGCCGCAGGTGGAGCCGCAGTTGCAGCCATAATCTGAGCTGTTGTAGAACCGTTGACTATGTTGCTCAAAGTGCCACTTTTCCGTACGCCACCACTATTATAATGATTACCTCCTCTTTCGTAGGAATTATAGCCCGGATAACGCAAGCCCGCCGTAGAAGTTGAGCCGCAAGAATTCGTCGTTGAATTCGAGCTGCGACGTTCTGGGTCCAGTTCCGGCTTGCGGCACTTTTGCAACTTGTGTACAGTTCCGGCCACGACTCCGGCATTTTCTACGGCCCGTTCCTCTTTGAATACGGGTCGCTCAAAATTGTTGAATTCATAACCGGAATTTGGTTCGTGCAATGGTTCCGAGTAGCAACTATCGCTTTGCAGTAGCAACATTTGTTGCTGTGACGAACCGGAATTCGAACCGGAACCCGAACCGGACCCGGAATTCGAGGCGGAAGCCGATGCGGACGCGGAACCGGAACTGGCGAGCTTTTGTAGCGTCGTTACTGTTGTTGTTGTGGCACGCAAATCAAAATTCGGATTCTCATAGTGATCAACGGTGCCGTCCGTCAAATAATCACTGCCCAAATACGCCGTAGTCGCTGGCCGCAGCTGATGATGATGATGATGATGATTATAGCGTGCGCTGTTATACTCCTGATTGTGGCTGTGATTTCGCATGGAGCCCGTGTCGTATGGCCGCTGATACATAGGCTCTGGCTGCATCTGATAATCCGTAATGATTCCGCTCGGAATGGGATTTGTTACACCGGCTGCTCCGCCGACTGTTGTTGCTCCCGCTGGTGTAAGCGAATTTAATGCATAGCTATCATCGTAGATCAATTTACCCGTACGCATTGTATACGTGTGCAAATTTGTGTTCGCATTGCATACGGCCGGATAATCCGTGTCAAATTGCTCCTGACTCGAACTTGACGTGCAGGGCAGAAAAAAATTGGCCACATTCGAATGCTGAGAATGTTGTGGATGCTGTGATGGATGCTGTTGCTGATTGTGCTTCTCTCGTTCGGACAGACCCAAATTATTTGTGGCACGCGCATCGCCGTTTAAGGCAACACCGCCCGGATTATTGCCAGGATTGTTGCCAACGCTAGTTTTGAGACCCGTAACCCAAGAAATTAGCGTAATAATTGCAATTTCGATGAGACGCAAGGAGAATTGATAGCCCCATTGGAGCCAATCCCAGTCGGAGGCTTGATTTAGGATCAAAGGACGCGTTGTTGAAATGTAAATAGCGCCAAATATTTGCAGAGTTGCCAACAGCACAAAAAGTAAAGCGCTGGCAATCGTTATGTGAATGGCATAGGAAAGATTTTGATAACCATGAATATAATTCTGAGATTTACTCTTCAGAATGCGCTTGAGTATACGATAAAGATATAGATAAAGCAGGCCCAGGCTGAGGCAGATAAATATGTAGATAATCTGACAGATGAGGGAGAGTACTCGGGGGGGAGGTGCCGGATTAGCGGCAGGCAATTGTTGCTGTTGCTGCTGCTGCAGTTGCAAGTGCAAATGTTGCTGTTGCAGCTGCAACTGTTGCTGGCGACGTAGAAATTGCTGTTGCTGCTGCTGCTGAAAGTACATGTGATGATTGTGCAAGGTATACGACTCCACATAGTGCAACGTGATGCACAAAACCAAATGGACGCCGCAGCCAACGACAACCGTCAAGGGACGCACCAGCGCCGAATATCGATTATTTTTATGATTCAGCGATTTTAGAAACAAAAACAACATTAAAACAGCAAAAGCAACCGTCAGCAAAGTCGCCGGCAAATTGAGTAAAAGTTCGCCGGCGAAAATGGGGAATGTGCTGTGAATATTATATGCATCGACGCACAAATAAATAATGCGCATCACACAGATCGCAATCAGAATCAGATAGATGTATACGAAATAAGATTGCGCAAATAGATGCGTCAATTTGTTGAACGTGACCAATTTGTAGAGCGAATAAACGGCCAGGATGGTAAAAAGTACAACGGACAGATAAATGTGTATATTCCAAGCCCAAGTCCAGGTGACATGTGAGACATTTAAAATGTTGCCACCAGTTCTCTCCACATTTGGTGGCAAGTTGGGCTTAACACTTGATGTGAAACTTGTGGCAGCTGCATCACCAATTGCTGCTGCTGCTGCCGCCGGAGTTGTTGTTGATGATGCTGATGTTATGGTTGTCGTTGAGGATAGATTATTATTTGTGACAGCCTCCAACTGTTGCCGGCTCTTATTAATATTTGGACTGGAAGATTCCGCACTATTATTATTATTACTGCTATTGTTGCCACTGCCAGTGTTACCAGCTGCATTATTATCGCCACTGTCATTCGCTTGTGTTGCCACTGCTACAATTGGCGCTGCCGGCGCCTGTGCATAATTATTGGGCTTTTGCGTCACTTGCCTCAACAATACGGCGGGTATATCGCCCTTTTTGCCATTAGAACCCAAAATACGGCGTATATTTGGCAACACTTCCTGTCGCTTGTTTGCCTCCTTGTTGCTCGCCTCCATCGACAACTTTTGCTCATTGTTATTATTATTATTGTTAGTATCTCTTTCGCTGGCCTCCATTGTGGTGGCCTCATTGCGCGAAGGCGTATTTAGCGCTTTTTTACGTTCCATGGGCTTTTTGGCCTCCAAATAGGTCTCATTTAAGCCAGCATTGGTATTAATTCCTGACTCCGCCGTATTTCCTATGGAAGCCGCCAAGTCCGGCGGTCTAAACGGAATCCTTTCGTGACCGGGCATTAGACTTGGCGGCGGTATCGGTCTACGATTGCTAAACGCCACCGTATTCGATATAATGCCCTCATTATTCGTGCCACGCAATGTGGGCTTATCCGCGAATGGATTTTGATATTCCGGCGGCAAGGGTGGCGTAAAAAAAGATCTCGATGGCGGCGAATAGGAGGGTATATCACCCGGATACATGGGAATCGTTGGCTGTCCATTGGATTTCTTCAACAAGTTGGGTACTATTCAAAAAAAGATATATTTAAAAAGTGAATTAGTTGTTATTAGTAATAATTACTTGAGGGCATTGGCGTTGAATTGTATTGCAGCATTGTGTGCCGTTGACGTTCCCTGTCCCTTTCTCGCTCACGCTCTCGGTCGCGTTCGTGACTGCTGCTGCTGTGATGACGATTCGGATTCGGATACGTTGGATTATTGTTGCTCTTGAGTATGTCGGCGTTGGGAGCTGAGGTGGGCAACGCATGATCTCGCTCCAAGTCCAGCTCGTAGGTGCGATGGCGACCAGCGTTGTGTTGCGGCTGATGCGCCGATTGGTATCTAAATATATTATATATGTATTTATCAATTTGGGGGTTCTACCTATAAAATTATAGCTTTTTGTGTTATCGATAGGTGTCGGTAATCGGAAAGTGGGGGATTCCTTTAGTTTATAGATAAAGAATATGTGCAGGTATATAAATTTCATTGGGAGGCTCTAGCTTTAAAATGATGGCATTTAGTGTTATCGATAAATATCAAAAATCGCACAACAGAGAAAATTGTGACCGTTTACAGCTCGATAGTAAGTCTAGGTATTTAATATATCTTAGCTTTATTTTAAATAGGTGCTGCCCAAAGTTGCGCTTCTGCTTACCTGAGTGTGGTTAAGAGTGGCGTTGCTACCGTAGTCAGACCGAGAATATAACTGTTATCGGGTATGCTCCGTTTGGTCGTTGAAGTGGTGCCATAGGCAACCTTGATGAGGACAGCAGCCACACTGCGCTCCAAATTGTCCAGTTTATCCAGATAACCGCTGCTTGCCGCAGCTGCCACAGATGATGATGATGAGGAGGAGCTGCTGCCAATCAAACCTGTTGTCGCATTTGCTGCCTTGATAATTGCCCCATTTCGATAACCCGTATTGTTTACGGCACTACCCGCACCATCTACTACTACTCCTACTCCATCCTGCTCCTGCATGAGTATCGCTTGCGTTGAGCAATTGAGGCACAACAATAATGTGAAGAGTACTCCAAGCAACATATTATAATTTGTACGATTTCTCTGCTGGTAGTGCCAATTCCTGGAGGGTGCTAAATGCATTTTATCTCGATTGGTTTCGTATTTATAGCATTGTTTTAATACTGTTTGAACTGTTGATTTTGTTGTAGGGGTCTTTAGAGCATTTACTCCTCGATCCGGGTCGAGATCGTGATCGGGATTGAAATTGCTGCTGCTTCGAATACATTTTAAAATACTGTCTGTAAAAAAGAATAAAAAATAAAACTGTATTAACCGATTTTTGTCTATAGAAATGGAAGTTACAGTATTATATTTTATCAATTTATTTATTATATATTTTGTCTATTTTATATATTTTGTATATTAATTGATTTACCATGTCTATGTTGTTTAATCTGTCTACTTTATTTTGTATATTTTATATATTTGATATATTTAGTCTATTTTTATGTATATCTCTTATGCTTTTGTTTTCAGTTTCTTATAACTATACTAAATTTTCACTGTTTATGTTATTAAAAAACTTCACTTACCTTGCTTTTTAAAAGTTGTTATTTCTGGTTCGGCATTGCGAAATTTAACTTTAATGCGGCGATTTATTGTAGACATAATGTTTACTTATTATTAATTTATTTTTCTTAATCCGATTGTTTAGTTAGTTATATATGACAAACTGACAGATAACAATCCAATATTATTTGAGCGTCATTGAAGGTGTTATTATTACCTGGTAAAAAAAAGAAAGAAAAAATATTATAAAGTAATTTTAAGTTAAAAAGTAGGCGAAAAACATGAAAAATTTAATATCTTTGCCTTGTAGATATTTAAATTTAACTTAATAAAAACAAATAAACTAACAATATAATAAATTAATGTAAATAGTGTAAATATTATTGCTTATGTGTACAAAAAATATTTATTAATACTACTTAATTTTGATTAATTGATCGGCTGTCAAATTTTTGTATTTTAATATTATTCTTATTTTTATATATGTAAGTTTTATATTTTAAATTGAAACTTTGTTTTATTTTTTAATTTTTGATGGTATTTAATAAATAAAAGCAAGTGTTGGATAAAAGTGTAATTATTATTACGAGCATTTATGTAAAATAAATATTTATTGAAAATATTTTAGTTTTCAGCACTTGATCTATTGGCGGCTGTAAATTTTTTTGTTTTATGGCTTCTTGTTCTTCTGTTGGCACTCTGCTGCTGCAAGCAATAACGAATATCGAATATCGCACATCGAATATTTGTCATTGGTGAGTGCATTTCAAGTTGCGCAATCTGCGACCCATAAAATACTCCTTTATATATATATATATTAGATATTTAAAAACAAATGTGTATAATTGATTATATATGCGTATGTGTAAATTGAGCATAAATCACACACACATACATATACATGTAGAAAGCCCCATAAACAATTGCAGCACAAGCACACACATACATACCAACATATATACGCCTACTCTTGTAATATTTACTTCACATCCATATTCGTTAAATATTCTTGCATTGCTTGCAAATGCAATTATTACTAATTATTTATTTATTTTTTTTTACACAAATTTTTCGGGGATTTGGTGCAGATATATGTATATATATTTTTTTATATACACATGCACGCGTACATATGTATACCTACGTCAAACAAGTTTCTACACATACACACATCACACACACAGAAACGCATGTATGCAGCAGCAGCAGCATTTTTTGGGGCTGGTTTGCATTTGATGTACATATGTTTATATGTATTTAACTGCTTGCATACGTTTCAATAACCTTTATATGCACACACACACATTTTAAATTTATAAATATTACATTTTATTGCATTAATTACACAAAGAAAACGCGTTTTTTTTACTTTTTGTATTGTGTTTCTCAAAATTTTTCTCTTTTACACAAAATGGCGTAGCCATCAGAGATGAACGAAAACATCGACAAATCGACGTATCGATTTTTTTTTGCTCTTGCGGCTTGCTGCTCTTTTTTCTCGCTGTGCGTTCGATATATCGATAGATGGGTGTAAATGAACTAGTGACTGCTGGGACGATGGATTCGTAAGCCTAGTGCGATATTATCGTACTCAGTAAGTGATTAATCGCTGCATTTACTTCAATTTATAAAAATTGCATATGAATTGATTAAAATTATATAACGTTGGTTTTGTGCAATTACTATGCAAGTTATTAGGCTTCAACTCTTTTATTTATATATTTATTATAAATACAAATATGTATTTTACTGAGTAAATTGTAATCGAATATTTGTAATAATTTAAATATGTATTTTACGCCCACTTGCAAGCAAGTTAATAATTATCGCCGTTAATATCGATTGTCAGCAGGCATCGATACCAAATGCACAGCCATAAAGAGAACTATAAAGAGAATACACAAAGAAAAAAAGAATTAAGTGTATTTTTATGCTCGCATTGGTCAAACAATAAAAAGTAATTAATTAAGCATATTATTACTGAAAAATGGATACATTTGATGTATCAGACAGAAGCAGGTAAATAAAAACCGGAGACATTATGGATATTTTAGCATAAATGTGGTGTGTGTGTTTATGTGTGCGTGCAGATTATTATTCAAGTGCATTTGGAATACACACACACATACAAAACCTGGCAGTTGACTTGTTGAAATCTATATATGTGTATGTATTTAATTTGCAGTTGGTACTTTGGCTCCATGTCCCGACAAGATGCAACGGAGATCTTAATGAATGAAAGAGAACGTGGTGTTTTTTTAGTGCGCGATAGCAACTCAATCGAAGGCGACTACGTACTCTGCGTGAGGTAAAAACATAAATAAATAAAAAACAATATACATATAAAATTAATATTCATATTTGTTTATTTTCAATTTGCAGAGAGGACACCAAAGTAAGCAATTATATTATTAACAAGGTGCAGCAGCAGGAACAAATTGTTTATCGCATCGGGGATCAATCATTTGAGAATTTACCTAAATTGTTAACTTTTTACACACTGCACTATTTGGATACGACGCCATTAAAGCGTCCAGCTCAGAAGAAAGTCGAAAAAGTCATTGGCAAATTTGATTTTCTGGGCAGCGTATGTTCAAATGAATGTTTAATTTAATTTTTTTTATTAATAGCTGTCTTTTTTTACTTAGGATCAGGATGATTTGCCTTTTCAGCGAGGCGACATTTTAACCGTTATACGCAAGGATGAGGATCAGTGGTGGACAGCACGTAATTCCACCGGTTTGATCGGTCAGATTCCAGTGCCGTATGTGCAGCGTGTAAGTAGTGGTGAACAATGATCGAACGAATAAACCAAATGAACAAACAACGCAAGTGAACGAACGAAGAAAGTCAACGAGCAGTCCAGCTGGTCACGCAAGTTTGATGAATGAGCAGACCAACTGATCATGCAAGTTTGACGAACACAAGAGCCAAACTGATCATGAAAGTTTGACGATTTCGTGCCGCCTCTTTTCATCCCTTTTTGGTTTTACAGTATGATGACTCATTGGATGAAGATGGCATCGAACAGACGTCGTCGGCTGGTTTAAATATCAGCGCTTGCATTGCACGTTCCAACGTTTCCAGTGGTAGCAATGCGGAACCAGCTTTCGTAACAACAACCAGCCAATTTAGCAGCCTCAAGAGGACCGATTTAAATGTGCGCAAGGTTTAAAATAATATGACATTAATATTTATATATAATTTTTTATTTTTATATTTATATTTATCAACGCTGTTTTTTCTCTTCGTTTACAGCGCAAGCTTCCAGCGCGTGCTCGTGTCAAACAATCGCGTGTGCCGAACGCATACGACAAGACTGCATTAAAACTAGAGGTGGGCGATATTATCAAGGTGACCAAAACGAATATCAATGGGCAGTGGGAAGGGGAGCTGAATGGAAGGAAAGGCCACTTTCCATTTACGCATGTGGAATTTGTTGACGATTGTGATTTAGGCAATAATTGTTTAAGCAATGATTGGACGGAATCACAATAATTAATCATTTCATTTCTTCTTTGGCAATTCTAATTTATGTATTTTTAATTTTAAGTGTGTCAAGCGAGAGGATGTATTAAAAATTTAACGATTAAGCGTGGTGTTTACCAATTGTTAAAAAATATATATAAATATATATTAAAAACACATATAGATTAATCATAGTTAATTCATTCATGTTTTAATTACATATCTAATTAAGATTCAGAGCGCTTTTGTGGCCATTTTATTATCGATATACAGTAGAGTGCGGCACAGGGTGGGTGTTTTGAGTTTTAAGTGTGGCTGTATGCGTGAAAATTAAAGGATGCATGCTTAAATCATGATTTATAAGTAAAGTTATAAAATGGGAAAGAAGTTTTAACAATAATATATTAAAAAGTTAATTTATTTCATTGCTATAATTTTTATATATTATTTGTTATTTTATTTATTTATTTAATGTCAGCTAAAGCCCGTCGACATAAAATATATTAAATTGAAAAAAGTTGATATTTAAATAAAAAATATTAATATTTATAAGATTTTTAAGTATTTGAAAGCATTTTATTAAGGTATTTATGGTCTTTCCACAAACCGTCACACTGCATTTAGTCATAACAAAGTAAATATGCAGGAAGTAAGAAGTAGTTATCCGCCCACCAATGCAGATTCCTACTCAAATATGGTAACAATTTAATGTGCAACTCAAATAAGTAATACAATTACATTTAATAGCGCACACAAATTAAATGCCAAAATCTAAAACATTAATTGAGCTCGCCAGTGCTGATAAACGTGCGTCGTTTGCTCTTCGACAGGTTGGCTTTGTATTCATATTCAATTTGATTGTTGGAACGGGCGCGTTAACGCTGCCCGCTGCCTTCGCTAAGGCTGGTTGGTGTCTGAGTCTGTTGCTGCTGCTGCTGCTCGCCGTTATCAGCTATATAACGGTGACATATGTCATTGAGGCGATGGCCTGTGCAAATGCCATAAAAAGTTGGCAGAATTTGCAAGCGCTGCGACACAGGCGATATTCATCGGAATCGCAGGAAGAGCAACAGTTTGCCAATACTGACAGTGAAACGGTGCCGCTAACAATACATCAACAGAGTGGTGAATTTCATTATTATCAGCTCACGCACAAATTTGAGTTGGGCGAAATGGCAACAATGTTTTTCAATGATTTCGGACGGATTTTATTCTATTTGTGCTTCATTATCTATTTGTATGGCGATTTGAGCATCTATTCGGCAGCAGTGACGAGAAGTTTACGCGATGTTATCTGGTAAATTGTGTAATTAAATTAATTAAAAATAGTAAAACTGAAAAGGTTTTAAGCGGCAATCAATTGGTACAAGCACTTATCGATAAGTGCGCGCTATTTTAAATTGAAAGCAAAAACCAAAAAATAAAAAGAAGCCTAATTTATTGTAACTAATTAAAGTAAGTAGTTAACTATATTAAATCAAAATAATGCTTTATGTATTAATATTATTTCTATTAATATTTATTAAGGGAAGCAGATATCGATAAAAGCCTTCCCTGTTTAAATTTGAAAGTGGGAAAATCAAAAACTGTTACGAAAAAAACAAAAAATTAATGGAAATTTAGGGAAATTTAAATGTAAAGGACTATAATAAGCAGTAAACTATATGTAATATTTTTAATATATTAATAATCGTATTTATTTATTTACTTGCAGCGACTACGAGCACAAAAATAGCTCAAATTTGTCAACTTTGGAGACGCGTTCAATATTTTTGCCTGGTGATTTTGAGAGTAATAACAATCGTGCCTGCTGGCCACAGTCAGAAACACCAATATCGCGTAAAATTATTTACAGACTGATATTAATGGGTTTTACGCTGGTTTTTGGACCGCTCGTCTTTTGTGGCATACAAAAAACCAAATATTTGCAAATATTGACGGCAATTTGTCGCTGGTTGGGTGAGTTTTGAATGAAGTAAATAATTGATATTAATCATAAGTATTTTGTTATATATTTTGCTATTAATTTACAGCCTTTGCACTGATGATTTGCATAACAATTAAAATGCTGGCGACGGATGGAAAACGCGGTCATCCAAATGCCGCAAATATTTATGCAATTCCTGCATTATTTGGGGCCTGCGTTTATTCCTTTATGTGTCATCATTCGCTTCCCGGTTTATTGGCCCCGTTGCGCTCCAAATGCTCCGTATCGAGCATATTATCCATCGATTATATAGTAATTTGTGCATTTTATTTAATCTTGGCTTTAACTGGCATTTTTGCCTTTGAGCACGTTCAGGATTTGTACACCTTAAATTTCTTACCGGATCAGTTCGATGACAATGGCTGGTTATCACAGCTGCTCATTGTTATCGATTACTTTATCGCTATTTCCAGTATTTACCTTGTCCACCAGTTATCCTTTGATTGCGATCACACTTAAGAATAATTTGCAAACACTATTTTTGGACATGTCTCGCTTGGAATCTTATAACTCTTTTGTTTGCTATTTATTGCCGCTTTCAGCCATTTTACCACCGTTTTGTGTGGCTTTTTTCACCGAAAATTTGTCCAATTTGGTTGCGTTTACGGGCAGTTATGCTGGCGTTGGGATTCAGTATGTAATTCCCGTATTCTTGGTTTATTACTCGAGACGTATTTGCTCCGAATTATTGGGTAGCGGTATTCCCAATCATTTTCGTAGCGCATTTCGCTCCACATTTTGGCTAGTTTTGGTTTTAAGCTGGTCGGGTTTATCTATGCTTTTAGTTACCATTAATTTGTGCAATTGAATCAGTGCTGTTAAAGGATTTTTAAACATGGGCTGTGAAATTCCAGATTATAAATTACATTTCAAATAAAAACGTACAATATTTAATCAAAGTTTAAAAGATTCTTTACAAATTACAACTGTAAGTAATTTTCTCCATTTCAGAATGTGTATTGGGAGACAAAGAGAAAAAGTTTTGCAACACTCTTGCCACGTGGCATGCCGTTAGTGAACACTGTCATGCTCAATTCAAGCTCAACATCCTGTGGTCCTTCCAAGGCGCGCTTTAAAACCAAATCCACTTGATTTTTTGTCTTCAAAGTGCTGTAAAATGAATATAGATATCGATAAACATCGATTATATATCGGTAGAGAAATTTGAGGACTTACTTAAAATAAGCCACTGTTGCCCTTTCCACATTGCCTGCCGCTTGAACTCGAGCTAGTTTTAGATCGAAATCTATATCATCATACCAAATGGGTCCACGTAGAGTAAAAATTGTACGTCCCTCGGGGGGTATCATTAATTTCGATACGAAAGTAATAAAATTATAGGTAAATGCTGAGGGTTTCGTATAACACTCTTCGCCCTCGCAAAAGTTGCTCTTCTGCCGGCAGCGACTGTAATTAAATACAGATATATTAATATATATATAAATATTATTATTTTAATATATATTTAAACATTATTATTAGTCAGCTTACTTCTTTTGATCGGGATCGTTGATATAGCCATGGGGACAATTGATGGTGGTGCATTTGTAGCTGCCACGTACATTTGTGCAAATGTCGTTCTGGAAAATATAAGGTATTGTTATTGCTTATCGATTAATTGTTAATTTGAAATGTAATACAAATAGTATTTAAATAATATAAGTATAAAATATAAATAAATCTATGCAATGCTTTAAATTAAATTATAATTAAATAAAAATAAGTAACGAAAATAACAAATAGTAATCAAATATATATTATAAGTAAAAAGTGGTACAAAAGAATAAATGAAATGAATTTTTTAAATAAATAAATAATTCTATGAAATCCGATATCAAAGTACTCACACAAAGTACTATAAAAGGCACAACTCAAAGCAATTGCACTTTTGCTGAACGACATTTCGATAGCGCACACAGCGATATTTTGCAAGTGCCAAAATGAGTAAAAGAATATATATATATCTCCCAATTACTCACCCTGCCCGTACACACATGATGCTGACTACTCGTTTCACATTCATCGATATCACGACAGGTTTTCCGATCGGCGTTCAAAGTGTAGCCGCGGGGACACGAGCACTGATACGAGCCAGCCGTGTTAATGCAAAAGCTGCAATTTATTAGTGAACAAGGTTAACTGCGAACAGTTAACAGTAAGCAACTGTCAAATATTTACCCCATGCATAATTTGTAATCGAAATCCTTGTGAATTTCGCATTCATCGACATCGTTGCAGGTGCGATTATCGGAGCTCAGCTCGTAGCCCGGATTGCAGGCGCAGCGATAACCGCCCCAGAAATTTATGCACTTCTGTTGACACAAACCGGGTATTGATTGGCACTCATCGACATCGAAGCACTGCGAATGATTGGGCCAACTGTCGGCTTGATGCTCATGATGCGCCTTCTTTTGAAAGCCCGTCTTGCACTCACAATAATACGAACCGATTGTATTGTAGCAATTTGCATTCGATGAACACACTGCCTGACTATGGTCACACTCATCGATATCCGCACAGCTGTTGGTCCCATCGGGCTGACGCGATACCTGATGGCCGGCGGGACAGGCACAAATGTAGCCACCATGACGATTCTGGCACAACTGATTGTCCCCACAGCTGTGATCGCCCGTCTCGCACTCGTCAATGTCTACTTGGTGAGAGAGTATGCGAGAGTTAAGCATGCTTTCATAGGTGTGTATGAATTTGTGTGTGTTTTCTATACTTACCAATGCAAGTGGTGCCATCTGGTGTCGATTTCAGGCCGGCGGGACATTGCAGCAAACTCTCACAACGATACGAGCCATTTGTATTAATGCAACGTTCGTGGCTGTTGCATGCCTTAAACTCGTTGCATTCATTGATGTCTGTAAAAGTTAATATTTACGTGTTGTTGCTGCTAAGAGCTTTAGAGTGAAGAAATTATGAGCAGTAAGAGTTAGTTCAAGTTACGCTAGGTATATAGAGAGGCATATATTCCAAAGTTGTCGCTGATGCGAGAGGGCTTTATAGTGAAGTGCATGGAAAAATTGCATATGTGTAAGTGCGCTGAAGTTATGGTAAGTGGCCCCTAAACATCAACCAGTTGTTGCTGCAGCTGCTGCTGAGGTCGGTGTTGAAGAAATTAGCGAGAGCGAACTACGTAATTAGTGATCCACTGAAGCGTTCCTCATTAGTTCGCTGGAACTAGTCACTCAAGTGAGCGAACGCTAAGCGAATGAATTTTAAATAAAATACATGAATTAAATAAACGATGAATGCAAATTAAATTAAATTAATTAATGAAATTATCGATGAAATTGACTACTGCTTAAATATTAAATACAGCTGTCAATTAAATTTAACTGAACGCTATTTGAACGTTATATGAGCGCACAAATTAAATGATCTTTTGTTCGTTCACAACTGAGCAACTGCCTCCTTAATCGATTAGAAGCAACACTGCCACCAGCCATCGCACAGCGACCATTCAGAGCAGCGCACGCAGCTCCCATGCTCACACAAGTGCGGCGAATTGTTAAAGAGTAAATCACAAATCAGTAATAATTTACCAATACAGGCACCGAGATGATTGCGCTGGAAGCCAGTCGAACAGGGTCGTCGCATTTGAAAGCTTGGCGTGTAATCCAAACGATTGTAGATATAATGCGAAGGATTTTCTGATGTTGTTGTCGTTTTGGGCGTGGTTGTTGTTGTTGTTGTTGTTGTAGTAGTTGTTGTTTTTCTATGGCAGCGAAAGGAGCCTTTGGTATTGAAACACTCATAGTCCGACAGACAATTGTGCGTATTCAATGCACACTCATCGTCATCTATTTGGGGAAAGTAATCAAATCAAATCAAATTTAAAAATGATGTACAGTTATAATTAAATTATTTATTTCTAATTGTTTTCTAAATGTTGCATTTATTTCATATCGTTTATTTTTTTTCTTTTGCATAAAAAATATGTAAAATTTTAATTTGAGTTTTAATTGCATTTAAAAAGGATATGGTTTTTTATTTTTCTTTTCCGTCAACTGTGTATATATATAAATAGGTAAACTTACCAACGCAATTGCCTGACTCGGCATTGAGAGTATATCCCGTGCCACACGAAGTCCATCTCTATATAATCATGGAGATATATATATATATATATAATTGATGTATATAAAGAGTAAAGAGTAAATAAGGGATCCAAAATATAGTACCGTGCATATGTATGAACCGATGGTGTTATCACATCTCTGAGTTGGCAGGCAGTTGTGATTATTAATTGAGCACTCATTAATATCTACAGGTATACAGGTATATATATATATATATATATATGCACATATTTTTATATATATTCAGGTGCATTTATCATTGAATATATATCGCATTAAACTGCGAATTGATTTTATTTACCAACGCATGTATTTTGTGTCGCATCCAAACTGTAGCCGGCCACACAGCTACAGTAGTAACTGCCTATGGTGTTTTTGCACTCCTGTCGCGCCTCCGTTTTGCATGTGTTTTTGGTGCCATTCGCAGTACATTCATCGATATCGGCGCAAATATTCCCGTCGAAATAGTAACCGATTTCACACGTTAAACTCTCTGTAGGAATAATATTGCTATTATTTATTTTGTTGTTATTTTATAAGTGTTCTTATTTTTGTGTCAGTGGGTGTATGTTCAGTTGCGGGTAAAATAAGTGCAACACTCGCACAAGAAACGTTTGAAAGGTGATTTTAAAAGTAGCAGGAGAAGTAGATAAAATAAATAATAAATATTAAAAATGAATATTTAAAGAATTGCGACACGAATTGGATTGTTATTTGTTTTAAGAAGAAATGTCAGAGAGGAGCTTTTAATTTTTGTTCCCTATTTCCTGACACTTCTTGCATTAAAACAGGAGATCGATCAACGTTTACAGCGCTCGTTAATATAACAGCTTGAGCGTTTACAATCCACTGTTAATATAACATCGTTTTCAATCCACTGTTAATATAACAGCGTCTGGGTTAAAGAGGTAGTTATTTAAATTCAAATTGAAATTTAAGCTTTTTATCGACCTTCGCATTCATTTGTCTTCACGTTGTATTGATAGCCCTCCAGACAATCTTTGGACCGATTGAGGCAATGATAACCACCGTGGGTATTATGGCAATATTGTGTTGTTTTGCACTCGTGCAACTCCTCAATGCATTCATCGATGTCCACACAACGGCTCTGCTTCAAATCCAAAATAAAACCACTCGGACAGATATCACTTTTCAACGGGGAACAGGTGACATTATTATCGTCCAACTTAAAGCCGGGATTACAGCTGCATTTGTAGGCATCGAAGGTGCTTTCGCATATGTGTTCGCACAAATTTGACATTTTCTCGCAGATATCATCTGCAAGAAGTATCATTAATATTTACTGTTAAATCTGTTAATAGCGACTTACCATCAGCTGTTAGCACAATTGTTCCATCTGCATTCTCTTTGCTCTCGTCGCCCACGTTTGCTTCCTCCTCGTCCGCTTCAGCCTCCTTTTCCACCTCGATTTTATTGTTTTCACCTCGCTCACATTCTTCACCAGACTCCTCAGCATCGTTTCCGGTGCAACAGATGCGATATGATTTTATATTTGATACAAATGAGAAGAGGGGATCTCGGCAATTTTGATGACTAACTTTGACCTGCATGCCAACTGTGAATTAATATAATTATTATATTTGGTATTACTATTAAATAAAAATATTATTAGTAAGGAAACTGCATTTAATTTATTATTATTTATATTTATTTATTACTAATAATGATGGTGTATTGTATTAAATGTAAAATAAATGTTAATTTAAAAATAATTAACTAATTTAATTTAACATATTAGTAATTAAAAATTATTCTCAAATAAAAATGATGTTATTTTTAATTATAATTAAATTAAAATTAAAATTCATACCCTGGCAGGCGCGACAGCAATCCGTGTAGGAGGAGGTATTTGAATCTTTGTCACAGGATGTGCCCTTTAAGGCGGCCAGACGACCCTGTTTACAGTGCTCCCTGTGCAATTGACCCGCACAGCAAACGCCAAATGTGGAATAACACAATCCCAGCCAGGCCTGAGGAATCTGTTGTTTTCCAATTGAGTTTTCCATATTTCCACACTCATTTGTAGTTCGAGCATTTCTCAATCCACTCAGACAGCATTTTCTTATATAATCGGAGATAGTTTCTGAGAGAGAATATAAGAGAATAATTAATTTATTATGAATGGGAAATTAGAGTAGTCAATAAGTTGTAAAAATTAATATAGAATAGATTACAATCTGTAATAATTAATACAGAATAATATATAAATGTAATTATTAATAATCAATTATAAATAAATATGCAAATATCGATAATAATAATTATTATTAATTAATTATTAATTGGAATCTGTAGTAGTTAATAATTTGTATTAATTAATACAGAATTCATTTAATTATTAATTGGAATAATAATAATTGTTTGTAATATGTATTAATATTAATTTAATATAAAATATTTATAACTTTTTGTTAATTTTTTAAATGCAAAATATAACATCTATGTAATTATTCATTAGAATTTGTAATAATTAAGGCAATAATGTAATTATAAATTTTAATTTGTAATAATTACTCTAATATTCATTTTATTCAATCAATTTTTACGTTTTATTATAAACAATTAATTAATTTAGTAATGTCATCTATATAAGTATGTACTCAAATATTTTATTATTATTTATTAATTGGCATTTTCAATAATTTATAATTGATAATAATTAACACAGAATAAAATATAAACGTAGTTATTAATATGTGTTTGCAATTAATATTATGGAGTGCTTTAAATATTCTCAACGTTCTGCTCTTCTACAAATATAAGTAAAAATTCATTCCTCCACTATTATATGCACTTAATTCACTCTCCTACATGTGAGTACATAAACGCAAACACACACATACACATCTGTGCTTTAATTGCTTTTGCAAAGGTCGCCGCATTGAAGCAGTTTACACACACACACACGCATGCATACATATTATGTATGTAGATGTGTGCATGTAGAATTACATAAATGTACACATGTTTGTATAAAAGTTGAGATCAACTGTTCACATAGCGCTGACAGCATAATCCGAGAGCTTATCTGACAGAACCAGACAAACATTCGCTGCTCAGATCTGATAAGCAGAATCTTATACTTACACACACACATGCAGACATCCGTATGTGACCAAGGCGAGTATGCAACTATTATACAACTGTTATATAACTATTATAACAAGAGATTTACACTTTTGCACATTGTAAAATAAATTCTATAAGTTTTAATAAATAAAATAAGGAATAATATATGTTGACCAATAAAAGAAAATAAATTCTAAGTTATATATTACTTAATAATTTGCAATTTATTTCATTTCTTCAAATATATTCTTTTAAATGAATCAAATAAAATATAAATACAATACATATTAAATAACACATAATAATTAATGTTATTTATACATTTAAAATCATTTGAATGTGCATAATAATTATTTAGAGTTTAATTTATTTTATTACTTCAAATATATTACTTTTAATTTTATTTAAACTTAAATAAAATAAAACAATATATTTATATTTTAGCTAAGTAAAATAAATGCTTAATTATTTCTTATGCGATTATTTAAAATGTAAATGAAAT
Source organism: Drosophila villosipedis (assembly GCA_035043025.1). NCBI lineage: Eukaryota > Metazoa > Arthropoda > Insecta > Diptera > Drosophilidae > Drosophila > Drosophila villosipedis. The sequence goes on along the minus strand of JAWNNF010000019.1, from coordinate 420,112 downwards.
GAATTACTTCTGCATTTATTTAAAATTCATTAAATAATCAAATAAACACTAATAAACACGTCAATAAAATAAAATGGAATATATAATAACAAGTAAACTAAAATAATATCAATTAATAATTATTATTTATTTTTCATTTATTTAAATTTATTTTAAAATGCCTTTGAAAATCAATAGCACAAAATGTTAAATGCTAAGAAGCATACAGATCCTAACACATGAATATAAGTGTGTGTGAGTACATGTTTGTTTGCATTTCTGTGCCAGCATGCATGCATATGCATATGTATGCATGTAGTCTATGTAAACTTGTAATGCTGACTCACCTTCAGCGAGCACTTGATGCATTTGACACGCGGTCAATAGCCAAATAATTCCCAAGCAGTTCACACGCATCACGCACTACGTTATCAGCTCAACTGATCAAAAACTGAGCAATAAAAGATCGCCTTTTTGGGTGAGGTTTTTTGTTCGCTTCTTTTTTTCCCTTTTTCTTCTCGTTGTAATTTGATGCGCGTGTAGAAGACGGCTTTTCTCAACTGATTCATGCGCAAGTGGCGTACAAAAATTAGCCCATGTCTGCTGTTTGTCGTGTAAAGATAAAGCTCAAGATAAAGATACAGATAAAGATGGAGATGGAGCTGAACTGCTATATTGAATTAAGCGCTGATAAAATTGTAGTAGAGCAAAGTAATTGTTTGAGGTTTTGTACAGCCTGATGAACAATTTATATGCGCTACAATTAATAATGAATATGTGATTTTAATTAATTAATAAATATAAATATAAACTGCAACCAAAGCTCGTTAAATTTAAATAGTCGTTAATCTCAAATAGCTGCAATTTTGAACGCCATATTTATTTTGCCTCGTCCTGTTAGTGACGTCACAAGCTGGCCGCCATATTTGGCGCTATCGCTGTTATCGAGCCCACAACTCCCAAGGTGTCATGCATGAGCCTACTGCACGACATACTTTAAAAAATTGGAAACTGCTTGTATAAAAATGAGCATAATATTTATTAATTTTATTCAATGCCTTATATTTTATTATTCATTATTTTAATAGCATTGCCCCTCTTCAATTGAAACCAGTGTCGATTTTTGTTTATTTGCCGCCTCGTAATTTGGATTGCATATCGTATTATCGATAATGCCATCGACATCGGCTCTCAAAATACGAAAATTGATATCGCCATAATCCAACTGGCTATATAGATAAATGGGCAAACGATTACTCATCACCCAAACACTTTGTTTTATTTCTTGATCCACTTTCAAATCATTCGGAAATTGTATTAACATCGAAGCATTATCTGGTTCCAAAAGCATACCGAGATTTGCACGATTATAGGGCTTTTTGGTGTCCCAACAGCCGATATTATCACGATGCACTTGTGTGTAGAACATAACACCATTTCGGGCTATGCCCGATGTCGAAGATTGTCCCCCAAAGCCACGATCCCCAATTGGAACAAATAATTGCGAGGTATCCACGCTGCTGTTGCCGATCCAAAGGGATTCATTCAAGAGCGTGTCAAGGGGCACCATAAATTCCTAGAATTAATGGGTTAAATATATAAATAAATGGTTTTAGCGATTTATTGGTTACTTTTTATATCTTACGTTCTGTACAGTTATTATTTATTTCTTATCAATCTTACTAATATTTTTAATTGAAATTTCAATTAGATCAATCAATTTTTTGTATATTTATTGTATTTTTTGTGTCAATTGACTTTAGTTGACTTTAAATAAATAAAGTCTAAATATTGGCCTGTTATTTACTTATTCTAAAGCTAGCAGTGTTATTTATGTTATGTTACAGCTGTTATAACAGTCTTAACTCTATTTACTTGAGGCCTGTTAACTGTTATTTACATTTCTAGCTCTGTATTTACTCACCTTACAATTGTTAGTTAATAGTTTATGTTATTCGTGATCTGTTATTCATCCACAGTGCTCTGTTAATTACATACACCGCTCTGTTAACTACTCACCTTAAAACTCGCCATTGGATGAAAATATAAAAGTCGCTCTCTGCTTTGACTCATGCCAAAAACTCCATCCAACCACTGAAAATTCAGGCCATAAACATTGAAATCAGTTGCCGACGGATTCGGTAAGAACTTATAATTGGTAATGCGCCAACTTCTGTGCTTGCGCAGACTATAAACCACAATGCCAAATCTCCAGACATCTGTGATTAAAGCGTGTGCATCTTCGCAATCTCCATTCCTAACATCCACGAGAATATTCGAGTGCAACGAATCCTGCTTAATTTGCGAGGCGGGCAATTCAAAATGAACAATTAATTCATCCGTTTTCAAATCGTAGGCAACAATTTTTGGTGGGCATATTTGATTTAGTTTAATTGTTGCATTCACGACACCGGAATCGATTAGCCACAATCGATTGCATTGCTCATCGATTGCGGTGCGATAAACCGATATCAGTTTGCTGCAATCGGCATTGTTGGGGCTGCTGTGCGATTGCCAATTCGGATACGGCTGCAGCGGTGGACTTATCTCCTTGGAGGGATATGCCAGAGTGACCAGACTCGCTGGCACTCCGTCTTTCCAGCGCGGTGTTGTGATAAACATTCGATTGCCATGCACATCGATGCCCAGCGGTAAATTATTTTTGGGTATAAATTCACTGTGCAAAAAAATGAAAGCCGAAACAATATGTAAAAATAAATACGACTATTTGCATTTAAATGTTAACGACCAATTGATAAAAATTGCAGGGTCACTTTAAAATATTGTGATGGGTAGGCTTTAAGCTGTGCTCGATTTCTGTCTGTTACATTTTTAAAGGTCATTAAAGTCCTACTGACAAGTTGATAAAAGTTGAAGGGTCACCTTAAAATGCTGCAAGCCTTAGCTGTGGTCGAATTCTATCTCATAAAATCTGCTCGGTCACCTCAGTTTTAAATGTAGCATTAAACATAAAACTGTGACTCGCAACTTATTAGAAATACAACTAATTGAAACCTGTATCATTTCTAATTAATGATAAACTTTGGCAATAAACCAACAGACGAAAAATAAATGAATTCACAGTTACGTTACGGAGAAAATTGCGTTGCATTTCGTTATTGTGTTATTCTTTAAATACTTTTAATTAATATAAAGTATATTTAAATTATTTATTACCCATTTAATATTTATAAAATATATTTAAATCATTTATTCCCATTTATTGTCCATTTAATATTATTAGAAAATATATTTAATGCACTTTTTACCCATTTAAAATTGCCAGTTGCCTTTCGACAAATGTCGGATATTCAAAATCCAAATATTTCCATTCGTTAACAATTTCAAATGTATTTCTATGATTTTTGCTGCCACTCCCCGTGATAGATTGGCCAAATATTGCAGCATTGACAGAATGCCTGTCGTATTTGAGGCCAACGAACGAACAACAGAAACTAATTACGACAAAACAAAACGACTTCATGGCTCAGCTGCAAAAACTGGTTAGTTGTAAATATATTTATATATATCTGTGTATATTAATATCAATTTGGGAACAGATTTGAAAAGCGAACTAAACTGTCTCACGCACGAAAAACAACTGAATAAAAGTGATTGCTTTGCGGTTTGTTAAGTACTACAAATCAAGGCGTATTAAACAAACAAATAAATAAATATATATATAAATAAATATATTTATATATATGTATAGACTTAAGACAGGCTGCTATTCAAGAAATTTCACAGTTTGATTTACAATTAATAACAAAAAAACAATTGATATATATTAATTATTAACTTTATAATATATATATTCCATGAGCTATTATTAATGAATAATTATATCTTATTACTCTTAATTTAAATTCAATTTTGAACTTCATTCTTAATTTAATCTAAGCTATTTTTTAACTTTTGTATTAAATAAATAAATGAGCTAAAAATGTTTTTATTATCACCACTATTATATTTATAAAGGCTAATAATTAAAAACGCATCGAAAACTAATAAAAATAAAAGTAAAGTGCCATAATTTATATTTTAATAATTAAGAGTTGACTAATTCAAAAATGGATAGTTTTATACAAACTATCGATAAGCTATGCCCGGCGCAGAGATTGTCACCCTGGATGCCGTTAAGCAAGATTGGTCACACAATTAATAACAATAGATTCTAATTTGAAGCAGGTATTATATTAAAAACAATATTAAACGTGCTTTTAAAATAATTAATTTAATAATCAGTCGAAAACCTTTTAGCACTCAGCTGTTGCAACCAAAGAAAACTACACCCAAATGACGTCACAATTTTGCACATGCGCAGTTGACCATATTAAGCAAGACTGACATGTTAATGGCAATGGTGAATGGCTGTAATGTGTATATGTATTTTGTACATACATAAATTACATTAGAACAATTTTACACTCGAATTAGGTGAAAAGATTTTTGGAAAAACAGCGATAGAATCAGCGAAATATATTATGAAAAATTAAAACAATAAACAAGCGATGCAGTGCGAGTGATGAAAAACAATAAACAATAAATAAAAACGATAATTGTAAGTTGCGCCAAAAAGTATGCTGCTTTTGTGCCAATTGTGGAAAATCGATAAAAGTTAAAATTCCTTCACGGGGCACAGTGAGTTAAAATATTTTTTCTAAAATACAAAATGCAATAACAAAGAAATGTAAGTAGTGAGCATATAAATAAATAACTTGCAGAAGGGAAATAGGAAATATAGGCGTCGTGTGCAATTGGGTGTCTATAAGCAGTAGTTATATATATATGTGTGTGTGTATTGCGTATAAATATGTAAGTGTGTGAGCGTGTGTGTATACATCTGATATAAGTGTTTTTTATTCGCAATTAACAAAAGGCAGTAAGACGAATATTGCTAATTTGATATAGTTTTGCATTGCGAACAGCTTAAAATTTTTTTTTTATGAATATTATGAATATATTTGTGAAAAATAAAATAGAAATAAATGAACTCAATGATCGCCAGCTGCTAGTTCGCTCATGAACCGGACTCAGTTCAAAAATAGCTAAACGATCAACAGCAGGAGCCGATTGTGAGGGAAGCAGCTCTATGCTTTTTCGATATTCATTGTTATCGCTGTGGCGCGAACTTTAAAATTCATTTTCAAACCGAGAGAAATTATTTAAGTAGAAATTAAAAATGTTCCAATGGCAGCTCAACAGATTTACAAAAACAACCATGCTTTGGCCACTAGATGCATATAATTGCATTAATATGTTTTAATATACATGTTATACTTATTACAGATAGCAGTTAGAAGTCGCTTAGAATGCATAACGTTGGCAGTGAGCTGCCCGTTGGGCGACGCACTGCAAATGAATGCAATACTGCTGGAAATAATTGTGGCAATCGCCGGAAATCGCTGAGCTATCAAACACAGCTCGCGCTGAAGTCAAATAATGGCGAGGATGTGGTTCCAATGGGGGCATCAGCCTTATCCTCAGCTGGTCGCTTTAGTCCCCATCCAAATGACATATTTCTGGCCCAGTCGAGCAAACTGACCATACCACTGGAGAAATACGATGATCTGCTGCTGATCAATGGCTGTTTGCCGCCGCCATCGCCAGCACCAAATAGCGATTGCCACGCGGAACAAAGCAAAACTAGCAATAGCAACGCAAATAATCAAATGCAACAATTGACTCTCAATCATTTTCAGCAGCACAACAATCACAGTCACACACACAGTCACGCCCCCACTTATCCACTATCCTCCTCGAACTCGGCCTCCTCGCTGTGCACAACAAATTCGGGACAATCGCAGCAATTGGACAAGAAATACATGCAGCATGCCACACATCGCGCCATGTCTCCAAATACAAAATATCGATTGGAACGTTATCGTGAATCACCCAAATTGAAACTGGGCATGGATGCGATGGGTCTCTCGGTCTCCTCGCCTGCGACGGCTTCATCTCGTTACTTTCTGCCCGCCAAGGTGCTGCAGTGTGCGGACGCTTATGGCGGCTATTTAGGTTCCACGCTGCATACACCGGTCAAGCGTTATGTGCCAACGCCGCCGCCAGCTGCCGAGGAGATAATGACGACGACAACGACGACAGCAACAGCGACGCCAACATCGACGCAGTACGTCAATTTGCCTTATGGCGGCTATGCCAGGTCCAAGTGTGGACATGGCGAGGAGGCTCTCGGTCAGCGGGAGGTGCCTGCTCCACTGAGCTACTCAAAGAGCGCTCAAACCTCAAACGGAGGCAATTCATCCTCCTCCTCCGCCGGCAGCAACAGTTGCCCCTGTCCCTCGCCCACAGCAGCAACAACAGCAGCTGCCACAACTTCTTCCAGGAAGCGATTGGAGCAATCGGGAGCCCAATCGAGGAACCAGACCCCATCATTCTCATCCAACCCATGACGCTAAGCGAATCCACTCAGAGTGCCACCTGTCTGCATTGCAACACAGCTCGCAGAACTACGGGCGTCCATCAAACCACACAAACTACGGGTCCCATTAGCCCGGTGCCCGTCTCAATGACTCTACCACTGTCGGGTTTAACGGCCAGCGATTTGGGTAAGTTGAAGCAGCAGCAGCAACAACAGGAGCAAGAGTTGCTCGCAATCTCAGCGATTGAGATTAAGCAGCAAACGGAAGGGTTTAACAACAACGGCAATTATCAGCGACATATTTATGGGGTGAGTGACCAATAGGTGCAGTTGCAGCAGCAATAATTACTGTAATCGTTTTAGCAGCAGTAACAATTGCAATTATATCAGCAGCAGCAATCATTGCAGCAGCAACAACTACAGCAATCTTTGCAGCAATAGTTGCAGTTGCAATTGCAGTCTTCTTTACACCAACAGCAACAACTAAAGCAGTCTTTACAGCCAACCTTGCAGCAACAGCAGCAGCAACAGCAGCAGCAACAGCAGCAGCAGCAACAGCAGCAGCAACAGCAGCAGCAACAGCAGCAGCAACAGCAGCAATACCAACAGCAACAGCTTCAATCACAGCAGCAACAGCAATACCAACAGCAGCAAAACCATCAAACGCAGCAGCTACAGCAACAGCAATACCAGCAACAGCAGCAACAACAACATCAATACCAACACCTGCAGCAGCAAACGCAGCAAACGCAGCAACAGCAGCAACAATACCAGCAACATCAACAACAGCTGCAACAGCAGCAACAACAGCAGCAGCAATACCAACAGCAGCCACAGCAACAGCAAACGTTGCAGTCTCTGCCACAGCAGCAACAATTGCAGCTGCAGCAGCAGCAGCTGCCCACGCATCGCTATTCGTGTAAAAAGCGCATCATAATTTATATGCAACGTGAAATTGCGCGGTTTTTCGGTGTGGAAATGAGCACGGAGGCCGCTGACTACGCACTGTGGTACGGCAGACATCGTCGCTTGGCGATTCGCTGCTTTGGTCCGCTCAGCAATCAGCCGGAATTCGAGCTGGACAGTCGCGAATTGTGCGTGGAGAGCAACAACAGCAGCAACAGCAACAACAATCACAACTTTGCCTCCGATCGCCCTGATATATTGCCCACAGAGTCAACGTCAAATGTGGACAACAATTGCCGTCACCACAATTGGCGCAACAGCGATTTCAATGCCGGTGAATTTGTGGAGCGCAAAGCAACTGTTGCTCACATGCTGATGACTAGTTTGAGTTATTTAATTGCCATGTTTCACAAGCCCAACACAAACCAGTCGAATTCCAATACGGCTCATCATTTATTGAGAAGACGTCAGCGGCAATGGTCGAGAAGCTTTGCACCCAGCCATGTGCACAATTTGGAGCAACAGCAGCAGCAACAGTTAGATGTGGAGGGAGTGGATGGTGACTTGGCGGAGACTTTGGCGGCGCTCATTGAGGAGGAGGTCTTCTTTGATAATCCCAGCGAGGCAACAACGACAACAGCAACAACAACAGCCTCTGCCTCTGGCAATGAGGAGAGTGTGGAGCGTGCCGGGCTGAAGCATGGCACAGCTAGCACTCCGTTGGGCGTTGAGGCTGGCGTCTATCTTGCTGAGCGTCATCACAATGGCTGGCGCACCTCAGCCTTGAATGGACTCCATTTAATGGGCGACTCCTCGCACAGCCACGCCTCCCATCCCACAAATCATTTACAACTCTCGGGCAGCAATCGACAGAATCAAAATTCGATGCGCAACTCAAATTCGACAACTGCAGCCACAAATCGCGGCAATCGCATTGCTGCTCAACTTTTGGATGGTGTCCTCGAGAATTCACGACGTCCACAAATGCAACGCATTAAATATTTTGGCATTAATGATCTCGATGATCGCAACGATCATCGTCCGTTTTTCACCTACTGGATAAATACGGTGCAAATCGTTGTCTTGTTTTTGTCCATCATTTGCTATGGCATAGCGCCAATTGGTTTTGGCACGGAACAGAAAACGGGTCAAGTTCTGGTCACCAGTTTGAGTCTGCAGACGGTGCAGCATGTGGAGCAGCGTAATCTTTGGATTGGGCCTAGGAACAATGATTTGGTGCACATGGGTGCAAAGTTTGCGGCTTGCATGCGACCAGATGTAAAGATCATGGAGGTAGTCACCAAGACGCGGAGGCAGGAGCGGGAGACTGCGTGCTGCATTAGGAACGATGATTCGGGCTGTGTGCAGAGCTCACAGGCAGATTGCTCCATTAGGGGTCTATATCCAACGGTAAGTGAATAATAGAAAAATAATATAATATATTAAATATATATAAAAAATCGTCCTTTAGGGGTATATATGCAGAAAGTGAATTATATAAAATATGCCATTTAATAATATAGAAATGCTCCCACAGTAATTAAATTAGGTAAAATATGTCACATAATAATATAGAAAAAATCCCATAAGCACTCTATATATCACAATAAGTAATAATCCTAAACAGGTTACATAATATTATATAAAAAATGCTTTCCCAATAAGTAAATATTTCAATAGAATATAAAAATGCTCCACAAGGGCTCTATATTTTAGTCACTAATTATTTAAAGTATGCTACATATCAACATAATTTTGTAACACGTCCGGTGTTTCTCAGTGGGCAACCTCGGCTAGCTCAGTATTCTCAGCCGTGAGTAACTCCAACCCTGCCCGTGGACGGTACAGACTCCAAAAAAAAAACTCGACCTACAAAACAAACGAAACAGCTGACGGGCCTGGTGTTTATGGCTACGACGTACCCGCTCTTCCTGCAATGGGCCTGCACGGATTTGAATTGCCCATCGCCCTTGAATTGGAGTCGACGACCAATTTACTCCATGCTCCCGGCGACTCTCCCCTGTATTAAACTTACTCACAGAACATAACATACTTTCTTACAATTTATTGACAAAAATTATATATCTTATAGTTATGACAAAATACGCCGCTAGGTGGCGTTGTGTGTTGCAACGGCTGTTCAAATTTGAATTTGAAACGGGAATCTTGCCAAATCCGAAACCAAAGTAACAAAAAAAATGTGACAAATGTGAATATAGCGTTAGGCGGCCCTCAATCCCTACCCTACCCTATTAGAGCTCCAATATGAGTAACCGGCGTATGGGGGGGTTGTGCAAAAACTGTTTCCTGCAATCTGGCAAAAATCCGGACGCCGGAAAGTTTTTTTTTTTTTTTTTTGCACAAGGTTACTTAAAAGCTTAAATCAATACTAAGTACGTGAATATATAAACACATTAACAGATAAATACATGAACATAAATACGAATAGCTCTACAACATGACTTATTTCGCTTAACATAACATTTAACATTTACATAAATATACAGAAGGATGATGCGCTGGAGCGCTGCGCTCTGGGCGCTGGGTTTGGGCTCGGCACTGACCACACGCGCGCAGCCGGCTTGCACTCGGCAGAGCGTGGATCTGATCTTTACATAAATTTTCTTCCCACTTTTCTTTTGTTTTACAATTTACGGTTCAAATTAAATTCCGGGTTCCGGGTCCGACCAAGTTTGCTGCGCTCGGACTGCGCGACTGGGTACTGGGAACGCACTCACCGGGTGCAGAGATGCGGCGTCAGTGCGCTTGCGCCCTGGCAATACTTGGTGGTGTTTTCGCCCAATTTTTCTCTCGCAGCAGTTCGAGGCCGTATCCAGTAATTTTGGCGTGACGGCAAAGTCGTTGTTGCCTCAACGTTGGACTGTATAATATGAGATTTACAACAGCGGCGTGACCTGCCGTCAGCCACCTAAACATGAACCACAAAATTAGAACAGCATGACAATTATACAAACAGTCACACTTACGCCGAATTTGAGTTCACAACGTCTAACGAATGCGGAGCGTTGATACACTTCTGAAGGTACTTATCCTTCGATTACACGGTATAAAAATTTAATCACTATGCGACCTGCCTCACTGCGTTTTTTCTTTCCTTTTACATGCGTTACTTCGCCTTAACCTTCAACGCGCCACCATGCGAAGAATGCAACGCTGATCTCGCCGACCCTGGCACTCGCTTCCTTTTTTCGGCGATGTGGCCCTTTAAATCTCACTTCTGTTGGTGGCATACGATAACGAATATCGATATGGCTGCAAATGCAACAACACACGAGAATTTAGCGTTAGGCGCCAGCTTGAACGATTACAATTGTCGTCGCATTTCCTCCCTCTGTCCCGACGGTTGCCCATTTTGAAACTCGCCCAACGTAGGCCACACCCACGCTATATCCCCGTTAACTCCGAAGATCTTTAGCATGGACGACCCCTAGAGATCTTCCGTTTTGATCCTCTACCTCATACGCGTTGTTCCCTACGGCTCTAACAATCCTGCACTTGCGAAATTTTTTTGCGAATTTCGCGTTGAAGGCCTTGCTGAAGTCGCTCAGTACAAAATTCCGCCTATAAACTTCTTGACCTGGCACAGCGTGAAACTTCCGAGCCCGCTTGTCGTACTGTTGCCGGCTGCGTTCAAACGCTTTGTGCAGATGCAGTCTCACCTGCTCTTGAACTATTCGGATCTTGTCCTGCGTTCCTAAATCGGAGATGGAGTGTTCACCCATCGACCGTAGCTTCCGTGCGAGTTTGTAACTGGCTCCATTTAAATACATCTGATGTCCAAAAACTGCAAAAAATTGTGTCACCCCGGTTGCCGAATGGACAGCATTACGAATCGCAACCTCAATTTCTGGTAGGAAGTGATCCCACTCTCTATGATCTCGGTCTAAATACGCGCGGATTGCTGCAAGCACTGTTCGGTTCACGCGCTCGGCTGCATTGCTTTGAGGGGAATATATGGCCGTTCTCATGTGGGAGATCCCGAAAGCTTCAACCATATCCTCGAACTTCTTGGAAACGAATTGTCGACCGTTATCTGAATGGATGGTTTCAGGGACACCGAATTTAATGAAAACCTCGTGGACGAGGAATTCCACCACATTGTCTGCCGTAGCGTCTTTCATGGCCTTCAGAAATGTAAATTTCGAAAAGTGATCGACGACTACGAAGACCCATGCATGACCTCTTTTTGACCGTGGGTACTTTCCCAAAAAGTCGATGTACAATTTCTGAAAGGGTCGTTCGGTCTTAACCTCCTGCCCTATGGACACTTGCTTGTTCTATGAGCGTTGAGGTAAGAGATTCCGGCACCCATAACTTCCACAAAGTACCCGCGACTTCATCTTCCATTCTTGTAAACCCGGTTCGTTTGTACAACAGTCCGTCCTCAACGCATAAATCCGGCAATCGATCCTGATTTCTTTTGACCTCCGCCACGATCTCTTTGTATTCTGCGGACTCAAATTCGACTGTCTGGAAACCTAGTATTTGGTTAACGTCGAGCGCTACTTCAGCTACGCTGCGAGATAGAGTGTCAGCGACGACGTTGTCAGCCCCTTTTCGGTGTTCGATTTGAAAATCAAAACGTTGCAGTCGCAACGTTTACTTGGTGTTTATCCATCTTAGCGGAAAAGAATGCTATCGGTCTCTCATCGCCCTCGGAATCAACTTGGAACAGTACAGCTCCAACACCGTAATGCGATGCATCACACTGTACGTAAAACCTCCGCGAAAAGTCAGCATGTACCAGTACTGGAGCGGATGTAAGCGCCTCTTTCAACCTTCGTACCGCATCAACTGCCTCGTCACTCAACTTAAACTTCCCTCTTTGACGCCCCTTTAGCGTATCCGTCAGTGGTGCTGCCATTTCGGCGAAATTCTTAATGAATCGGCGATACCACCCAGCTGTTCCTAAAAAGCTGCGCACTTCCTTAGCGGATTTGGGATTTGGAATTCTTTGTATTGCAATCACGCGGTCTGGATCGGTTCGCAAAGTCCCTCCCCCTACTATGAAACCTAAATATTTCAGGCTCCTGAAACAGAACTTAGATTTTTTTAATACAATTGTCAGATTGGCCTCTTTTAGTTTCTGCTCCACGAGTCCCAAATATCTTATATGTGTGTTAAAGTCCGGAGCTATAATCAGCAAGTCATCCAAGTACACGAACACATTGGACCTGAGCTGTGACGGTATAACCTTGTCCATTAGACGGCAAAGTCTTTGGGCGGCGTTACACAGTCCGAAGGGCATTACGACGAACTGGTAGAGCGGGCGGCCAGGCACCGTAAAAGCCGTGTATGCTTTGCTGCTTTCGTCCAACTTTATTTGCCAGAAGGCAAATTTCAGATCTACGCTAGAAATATAGTAGGTCTGATCGATACGCGAAAGTATCCCCTCGATGGATGGAAGCGGATAAGCGTCCTTGACGGTGACAGCGTTGAGCTTGCGAGCATCCAAGCAAAATCGGTTCTTGTCCGGCCTTCGCACTATTGTAGTGCGGTTGCTCCACGGACTATCGCTTTCTTCGATAACTCCCAGGGCCAACATCTTGTCCACCTCGCCCCAAACTACTTCCTCCATCGCCGGGGACAGCGGATAGTGTCATTCCTTCACCGGAATAGCCCCTTCGACCAGTTCTATCTTATGTGTTTGTGCCGTTGTCTTCGCCAATCCTGCGTTTTCAAGAACTCCGCTTTTACCGTTTCTAATAGACCCTTTTGCTCATCGTTCAACTCCCAAGCATCCACCTCCGGCCCTAGAGTTTTTTTTTCTGCATAATGCTCGATTGCTTCAACTAAATTTGGCTTCGGTTCTTCAGAGGTTTGCGCTTCCATTAATCCCAATACATCAGGAGCTAATCCAAAAACTCGCCAGAAATCTATGCCTAAATATGCCGGCTGTTCGAGGTACGGACAGATGTAAAACGTCATGTCCTCCTCCTTTTCTCCGTATGTGACTCTTGTGTGTACCCGGCCTATAATGGATCGGTCCTCCCCAGAAGCGGTTCTCACGCTAGACACATAACGCTCCATGGGAACTTCGATCTCGGCTAGAAACTCACGAGAACCACGCACCAAAATACTCACCGAGGCACCGGTATCCAAAAGTCCCGCAATTTGTTTACCTTCAATGCTAACCTCGGCAAACACCCTCGAATCTCGCCTATCGCCTCTCCTGACCGATTCCACAACTTGTCTTTTTACCGAGCGTCGCTTCGTGAATCGTTCGCGCGCCTTCTTTACCCTCTGCGTCACTAAACGCATCCCATCAAGCTTGTGTTCCTCAAAAATCTGATTCCTAGCTATCATATATGCCCTTATCCTTTCTTCATAAGGTAAGTGCCTTAATTTTCTATTATACTTGCAACTTATGCTATCTGTACTCTCTGATGGTGTATTATTAATTATTGAGTGGGAGTCGTTCGTGAGCGCACCTCTCCGGGTCTGGTCACGCCCACTCGTCCGTTTCCCCCACAATCTGGGCATTTAGGAGCAAGTACATCCGGTCTCCCACAACGGTAGCAAAAAACCCTTCGCTGCCTATCTAAGCAGTTTCTCCAGTCGTGTCCCTGCTGGCTACAGTTCCAGCATCCAGGCCTTGAACTTGACGATTTCACCCGAATCACGTCGACTTCCGGCTCGACTTTGGTTTTCTCCTCGAAATCGTCACATATGGCACTAACGCTTTTACCTGGTCCCACGAATTTTGCTTGCGTACCATATGCTACATGAGAACCACGCCGTCCCAAGCTTGATTCAACTTCGTTGCACTCTTTCCGCAGGTGATCAACCGAGTATACATCCATTGCATAGATGTATCTCCCAACCGAATCTCTCAGGCCTTTTTTGATCAACTTTATCAGTTTAGGCTCTGACAACGGTATTTCCAATCGAGAGGCCATACTCGTCATCGACTGGATGAAGTCGTTTACTGACTCCCCAGGGAGTTGTTGACGCTGTCTCATTTCTTGCAAGCGATCAACGTCGTCCCAACTTCCGCGAAACCTTGCAAAGAGCGCCTTTCGGAGTTCATCCCACGAGTATATTGGTCGTTGCCTCACGTGAAGCCAATACCATTCTCGGGCTCGCCCCGTTACTAGCACGTGGAAGTTGCTGAGGATTTCGTCCCACGGACACTGGAATTGCCTCTTTAGGTATTCCACCTTGAACACGAAATCCTCCACGGATCCTCTGTCATTCGAACCATCGAATGACACCTCCCACTTGTCCATCTTGACCCAAGGTCGGCCTGAGTGATGCTCGATATTTGGACGGCTCGGTTCGCAGTTCCCCGATTTTCTTCTATTGTCGATGCCTGTCTAAAATTTCTGCCTCGTTGCCTCTGATCCGGACCTGGGTTGCGCCATTCCCACTCTCCACCACGACTTAGTCCGCTTGAGGTGGTTGACCTCTCTGGCTTTGTCGGTGGCCTGGGAGCTGGTTTGGTGGTCGACCGTGACTTTGGGATAGCCCCTTGATGCGGTTTTTGCAGTTGACCAGACTCAGCACTAGCAGTTTCCGTCGGCGCCTGGCTACGAATCACGGGTGGTGGCGTCGGTCTTACTATATCGTTTATAGCTTTAAGCATTTCTTGAAACCCTAGACGCACTTCCTCCCGCAATGCTTTCGCTATCCCAATGTCCATTGACTGCCTGTAGGTTTCCTGAGCCTGCAAAATCGCAACGTTAATTGCAGACGTTATCTCAGAGTCCACTGCTGCCTCGGGCTGTCTAACCGCGTCGCGGTCTTCTCGTGGCAAGTTAAAATTGGTGACTGGAGCTAATGGCCTCACAGGGGATCTTACTAATCCGATGCCGCCCATTACTCCTGCCCCCGCGGCTTCCCAACGATCGGAGTGCGCAACGGTATCGCCCCCTGACCGCAACTGATAGGAATGACTCGCTTCCATCTCCTTATTTTCCCTTCCCGTCATGATTGAATTTATTCCTAATATTATCACCTAAACTATTAACTGATAAATAGCGACCAGACAATGACACAACACGCAATATAACACAAGTACTTTAACAATCAAACTTATAAGGGAGAATCACCTTTAGCCGGCATTAATCGTCGTTCCAACCTACGTCGTTAGCCAAACTGTTCACGCTCAAATAGACAAACGACAATTTTTTTGAAGACATCAACTGGTTCGATCGTCAGCTTTGCTGACGGTCCCCAGTTGATTGAGTCCCTTTGGGCACGTTTCCGGTCAAATTTGTTTGCCGACACGATGTCCATTGGTAGAGTGCAGCGCATGGTTACATCTCTATTGTACCATGGGACACTCTATCCTAACAGCGTCTCGCTGTCGACACCCAAATTAGCGGAAACACACTTAACGAAAATTTTAACAAAACTTTACTCGTATGTGCATACTATTTTAATAAAAAAAAACTTCATCGCCGTCTGAAATTATTCATGTTCGGTCGCGAACTTCACTGCCTTCCTGAAAGCGTGAGTGACATACCGGCATATCATAATTGCAGACACGGCTTCTATACCCTATGCCTGGTGCAATTGGACTGCTCAATTTGAACGGACAAGCCACCACGGCAATTCACTTTCACATTAAAACTTAGCACTAACTCTTAAACAAGACATCAGGGTACTATCAGGGTCGCCTCCACCGCGCAATTACCTTGAGTGCTTCTTCTCCATAGTAAGTCGCGGTTTCGTACGGCGCGAAGAGTAGCCATCCGTACTGCGGGGACTCGCCTTTTCGGTTTATTTTTTATTTCCGGTTTTTTCTTTGATTTCATCTCGCATAAGCTGATCGCTTGAACCTGCTTCTTCAACCACGGTTCTCGCGATCTTGATGATTTCAAAAAAAAAATACCCAATTGGGCGCCATTCTTGTAACACGTCCGGTGTTTCTCAGTGGGCAACCTCGGCTAGCTCAGTATTCTCAGCCGTGGGTAACTCCAACCCTGCCCGTGGACGGTACAGACTCCAAAAAAAAAACTCGACCTACAAAACAAACGAAACAGCTGACGGGCCTGGTGTTTATGGCTACGACGTACCCGCTCTTCCTGCAATGGGCCTGCACGGATTTGAATTGCCCATCGCCCTTGAATTGGAGTCGACGACCAATTTACTCCATGCTCCCGGCGACTCTCCTCTGTATTAAACTTGCTCACAGAACATAATTACTTTCTTACAATTTATTGACAAACATTATATATCTTATAGTTATGACAAAATACGCCGCTAGGTGGCGTTGAAATTTGAATTTGAAACGGGAATCTTGCCAAATCCGAAACAAAAAAAATGTGACAAATGTGAATATAGCGTTAGGCGGCCTTCAATCCCTACCCTACCCTATTAGAGCTCCAATATGAGTAACCGGCGTATGGGGGGTTGTGCAAAAACTGTTTCCTGCAATCTGGTAAAAATCCGGACGCCGGAAAGTTTTTTTTTTTTTTTGCATAAGGTTACTTAAAAATTAAATCAATACTAAGTACGTGAATATATAAATACATTAACAGATAAATACATGAACATAAATACGAATAGCTCTACAACATGACTTATTTCGCTTAACATAACATTTAACATTTACATAAATATACAGAAGGATGATGAGCTGGAGCGCTGCGCCCTGGGCGCTGGGTTTGGGCTCGGCACTGACCACACGCGCGCAGCCGGCTTGCACTCGGCAGAGCGTGGATCTGATCTTTACATAAATTTTCTTCCCACTTTTCTTCTGTTTTACAATTTACGGTTCAAATTAAATTCCGGGTTCCGGGTCCGACCAAGTTTGCTGCGCTCGGACTGCGCGACTGGGTACTGGGTACCGGCTAAGTTTCCCGCGCTCGGACTGCGCGACTGGGTACTGGGTACCGGAACGCACTCACCGGGTGCAGAGATGCGGCGTCAGTGCGCTTGCGCCCTGGCAATACTTGGTGGTGTTTTCGCCCAATTTTTCCCTCGCAGCAGTTCGAGGCCGTATCCAGTAATTTTGGCGTGACGGCAAAGTCGTTGTTGCCTCAACGTTGGACTGTATAATATGAGATTTACAACTGCGGCGTGACCTGCCGTCAGCCACCTAAACATGAACCACAAAATTAGAACAGCACGACAATTATACAAACAGTCACACTTACGCCGAATTTGAGTTCGCAACGTCTGACGAATGCGGAGGGTTGATACACTTCTGAAGGTACTTATCCTTCGATTACACGGTACAAAAATTTAATCACTATGCGACCTGCCTCACTGCGTTTTTTCTTTCCTTTTACATGCGTTACTTCGCCTTAACCTTCAACGCGCCACCATGCGAAGAATGCAACGCTGATCTCGCCGACCCTGGCACTCGCTTCCTTTTTTCGGCGATGTGGCCCTTTAAATCTCACTTCTGTTGGTGGCATACGATAACGAATATCGATATGGCTGCAAATGTAACAATTTGTTTCTTTTCTTTTCTTTATAAAAACCCTCGAGCATAGTATCGTTTAACAGGGCTGCTTAACATAATTAGTTATAGATGGTCACACATGCAGACTATTTTGAGTAATTAACAATATGGCGCTCAACATAATTAGTTATGATCACACACAACATTGATAATTTAACAATAGTACGCTTATATATAAATAATTTAAGTTAAATATAGTTAAAATATATAATATATCCAATAATAATTGAAATATGCTTATTTTTAAAGATTAGTTAAATACTTACTTTAATATTTACTATAATATAAAATATGTAAAAAAAAATTAAAAAATGAATTAATTTTTCTCTTCATTCCAGAAATCCATATCGACTTGGAAGAAATGGTCACCGGGTGAATCCGGGCCTGGTGGACGCATCTCGGGCTCTGTTTGTGGGCTGGATCCAAAGTTTTGTGATGCACCCGCCTCTATAGTGCCCTACGAGTGGCCCGATGACATAACCAAGTGGCCAATTTGCCGGAAAACGAATTCATTCTCGCAACGCTATCGCTATAAGGATCACACGGCGGAGCATATGGTCTGCGAGGTAATCGGACATCCCTGCTGCACAGGACTCTACGGGGAATGCCGCATCACTACCAGGGAATATTGTGATTTTGTCAATGGTTATTTTCACGAAGAAGCTTCACTCTGCTCGCAGGTTAATATTTTAAAAAATATAGGAAAATCTGGAAAAAAAAGACTGCAAAACAAAGGAATCACAAAACAATTAGCTACTTATAAATCCTGTCTATTTGTATTTTATTTATGTTGTTGAAGCGTCCAGAATTATTTTATTTATTTATCTCTTTGTATTTAAATTAAATTATTAACTTAATAAATTCTTTCAATACGTATTTTATTGGTGTTACCTATGCTTTTTTGTATGAATATACTCAGTTTTATTGTAGTCCTTTTTTATTTTGTTTATTTAACTTATATTTAAATTAAATTGTTACTTTAATAAATCCTTTATTATTATAGTCTTTATTTTATTTCGTTTATTTAAATTGTTATATTTAAATTAAATTGTTACTTTAATAAATCCTTTAAAAACGATTTTTATTTATATTGCTGACGGGTTTTTTAAAATAAAAATCCCAAAATTTATTTTGTTTTTACTATTTATTCTTTTTATATTTTAATTTAATAAATTTATAAATTCTTTCAATCTGTATTTTATTTATATGGTTAATACTCAATTTTATTATGTTTTTAAATTTTTTTGTTTATATTTTACCTTTTAGTTTCAATATTAATTTTTCAATTTATCGTTCGCTTTATATACTTTATCTCTTGTTCTTTCTAGATATCCTGCTTGAATAATGTTTGTGGCATGTTTCCCTTCATCTCTGTGGAGATACCCGACCAGATTTATCGAGTGCTGACCTCGCTTTGTATGCATGCTGGAGTTCTTCATTTGGCAATTACGCTCATTTTCCAACACTTATTCCTGGCTGATCTGGAACGCTTGATTGGAACGCTGCGCACAGCTGTAGTCTACATTATGTCAGGCCTGGCTGGAAATCTGACAAGTGCCGTGCTCGTTCCACATCGACCTGAGGTAAAATATATATGAAAATAATAAATATAATAATAATACTAATATTAATAATAATAATAGCACTAATTCTAATGATAAATATAATAGTAATAATAAAATATTTATTTAAATAAAAAAAACAATAGAAAAAGTAAAATATAGCTTACATTAAATTAGAAATATAATTTAATACTTAAATCTAAATAAAATCTAGGAAATATTTATGAGATGGATTTTTGGGCGTATTTGTATTATTTATATATGATATATGATTTATTTATTTAATGCCAGTTGATAATAAAAACAAGAAGCAAGAAAATAGCTCAAGTTAAACTAGAAATCAAATTTAATATTAAATATAAATTTTAAAAGTGTGTGTATTTTATCATTTATTTATATACTTATTATATATTTATACATTTATTATTCATTTATTTATTTAATGTCAAGCATACTAAAAATAAAATGTAATATTTAAATTAAAAAATAAATATTTATAAAATTGATTTCGGGTGTGCTTATATTTATTTATATATATTAATTATCTATATATGTATTATTTCTATATTTGATTTATTTACTGAATGCCAATAAATTAACTGCAAAATCTAGAAAATAAATTAAGTTAAACTATAAACTGAATTATTTAATATTTAAACTTAAATTAAAAACTAAGCAATATTTATAATATTACCTGAGGTATTTTTAAATTATATATTTATTTATATTTAAATAAACCAACAAAATAGTTATTATGCATTTAAGCCATGCCAACATTTCCAATTGGAATTGCTTAACATTATTCCACGAATTCACCTATTCCAGGTTGGACCATCAGCATCGCTTTGCGGCGTTGTCTCGTCGCTGGTTGCGTTGCTCATTTGGATGCACTGGAAGCACTTGCACAAACCGTACGTGGCACTCTTTAAACTGCTACTGCTGTGCACAGTGCTCTTTGGCATTGGCACGTTGCCATATCAGTTGAATTTTGCTGGGCTGCTTGCTGGGGTTGCTTGTGGCGCATTTATCACAATATCATTGGTGCCATTTGCCACTTTCACCAAATACGGACGCAGAAAAAAGGTAAACCGATAACTCACCACTCTCAGTCAATATATTAACTCGTGCATATTGCACATTTGTTATCGATATTTTTGCAGATCAACCTGATTTGGACGTGTTTCGTTTTCCATCTGTTTGTTTGCGCCACCCTGATTGCCACCTTTTACATTCATCCCAGCGAATTTAGCACTTTTAATTTTGTGGACGATGTTTTTGGTGGTGGCAACAAGGGCTACACAAGTGCCACAAATAGCAATATTGGCCATCACAATGGTGATGTGAGCACCACCACCCGTCGCTATTCGCAAACACAAAAGCCACAATATTATTATCATCATCATTCCGAAGATATTATTCGAAATGGCGGCGGTGCTTTCACCGAGGAAAATATGATTGCGGTATGTTAAATACAAACATAAAATGTTAAATTGAAATGAATATTTATCATATTGCTATGATGTTAACGAGAGGTGTACGCGATCACACATATTAGTTGCAGCGCTCTGTTATGTACACACTTGCATATTTTAACATTTGAAAAACCCGCCGCTGCTGCTTCTTCTACTTACAGCACATCTTTCCCGATGCGCAGCGGCAAAAAAGTGTTCAACTCTGGCAAAAGGGTCTCTATTCACGAGCATTCAGCTACAATTCCAATTCCAGTTCCAGTTATGGTGAACGCATTTATAAAAATGTGCAAAATTCGCCACAAAACGCAAATAACAAAGATAATTATAATAATAAAACACAAATGAATTACCAACAAAATAACGATATGCATAATAATAATAATACCAAATTTAAGGGCCTATAAATCTTCCATAATTAAAAATAATAGGCAACAAATAGCACAAATACTGCGTGCACAATAAAAAGAATATATACAAAAAATGTACATAAATTATATATATATTCGTAAAATATTGCATGTATCATGATCAGTATTTTGAAATAAATATTAAACCACGATTCACGACTCAATAAGCTGTTTTAGATACACATATATATTTTGTGGTGTGTATTTTTCTTTATTTTATTTTTATTACAATTTGAATTACCAACGGCCGCGTCCTCCTCCGCCCCCTCCTCCACCACGACCTCTATTAAATCCACCTCGACCAGCACCCCCTCTAAAACCACCACCTCCGCGTCCACCGCGAAAACCTACAAAAACAAGCAAGTCACGAAATTATAATAATCACTTGGCAACACCAAGACAAACTCACCTCCACCACGACCACCGCCGACTCCACCTCGTCCGCTTCCCACTCCAGCACTCGGTCTGCCCTTTTTCTTACCGCACTTTGGCTGTGGTGGCTTTGGCAAAAATCTGCTAATCGGCAGCAATTTTCCAGGATCAATAAACAACTTTTGCTGCGGCTTAAAACTGTTCGCATACACATTATCCGATAACTTTATCGATACCGAGTAATCGCGTACTGTGCCAAAGATTTCATCGATTTTGCCTATTTGCTCTTTGTTCTCCAAGAAAATGGGCGCATTAAAATAAGGTACATCATCAATTTCCACCTTGCAGACGAGATCATTTTGGCAAGTGTAACTGAAATTGCCTAAGGGAATAACACGCTCAGGCGGGCCCTGATCGAAATTGCCACGTCCACCACCGCCACCACGTCCGCCGCCGCCGCCTCGACCAAAGCCACCGCCGCCTCCTCGTCCAAAGCCACCACCGCCTCCTCGTCCAAATCCACCTCCAACGGACTTGTTGAATCCACCACCTCCGCCACGAAAACCTAATTAAATAAATATACATTTGCCATTTATACGCTTAATATATTTATTTATTTACACACCTTTGCCGCCACCACCTCCACGACCGCGTCCGAAAGACATTTTTATATTTCTTATAATTTTCAAAACCGACTATAAACACGTGCGGCAATTAGTGATGTGCTACGACGAGCCATTTTTCAACACTTACACGATGTGTAAACATCGCTGCAGCGACATCTGCCGATAAGTACACAATTTGAAAGCAACGCTGCTGGCTCAAATATTATCTATCAAGCAATATATATCGCGCTTGCGTGCGCCTTGTCACGCATACACATTAAGAGCTCACTCAACAATCGATTAATGGCTATGTTGGCTCAGAGCCGACAGTATTTCGGTCATGTTCCATTAACAATTGTTAGCTGATCTTAAAGTGATTTTAGACAGCGAAAAATACAGCAGTGTATTAACAAAAATAGTAATGTAATTAATAAAATAATTTTCCAAGAAGATATCGTTTTACAAATGGTTTATCGTGTGCCCTAAATTATCGATGGATTCCGATATCGCATGTGATATAAAAGATCGAATACATTTGGGATTTAGCATTGCAAATCGTTCGCACAAAAAATTAAGGTAGGTGAAGGAATGACGTCATACGGCACATAGAAAAAGGAAGCAGTGAATGGTGTGAATTAGTGAAAATTTAATTAAATCAATTCTGTTTTGTGTGAATTAAATATTGAGTAAAGAAATTGTAAGCACTCAAATATACATAAACAACGGATTAGAAGAGTTAATTAAGTGTTGCATGTAAATAGACTATATATATATTTATATATATATATATGAATACGCATATGTATGCACACACCTACATTTTTATGTACATAGATTACAAGTGTTGCTCTACCCGAAAATGTAAATAATTAGAATTTGTGCTTTTATTTATTTTTGTAGAGCTCAATTTGAAAAATGACAATTGGCGAGCCACAAAACGATTTACAAGCGACGACAGTAATTAAACGAAATCAATTACAAATAAAGCCAAATAGCGATTCGATGGACAACGGCGCCATTGATAAAACGAATAACAGTGCCCAGCACCAAAAACAGGTAAAATGTGAAAAACAATTTCAGCTACACACACACAACAAACAAACATACATACTTACGTATATACACACAAATACGTAAATTACGCATATTTCGAACACATACGTCACACGTCAAATTGTCAAATGACGGTTTAAATTGAATTTAGAGCAGAGTTGAAAAAAAATAAATTCATGATGAGATCACTTGGACAGACGCGCAGAAAATACACACACACATATTATGCGAGCAATTGTTGATCACAGACAACAATAAAAAAAAAAAACTGAAAGTGCGCACGTATAAAATATACACACACAAAATTAAAATTAATTATGGATAGGGCTAAAATAAAAAAATAAGTACGTTCATGATGAAAATAATAAGTACTCTACTCCTATCATTCATTTTTCTCCGTTATCTAATTTTTTTAAATTGTTTTGGAAAAGCAGGTTGCGGAATTAAATAATTTAAATTATGCCTGTACGTCCCATTTACAATTTATTCAAATTTGAAATTCACCAAATAATTTATGTTTACACTTAGTGTTTGTCGATTACCAATTTGTACATTCCAAATTGAGCTCCAATTTAAGTGTAATATATCGATAAACTTGGTTCTTTTATACAATTTATATGTCGATCACTGATTTGTACATGCCACATTGAGCTTATGCATATACAAAATGTAACATTATCTAACATCGATAAATTTATAATTTAACATATACCACATATTTTAGCAATATAATTATGCATAAATTATATTATATTATTACACCATTTTGGTCTTATTGTCTAATAACGATAAATTTGTTGAAATTTAAACTAGTATCAATACATTTAAATTATATTTGCATAGAACGATGCCACCATATCTTTTCTACGCGCCGCACGCAGCGGCGATCTTGGTAAAGTGTTGGAATTCATAGATGCTGGCTTCATAACGGATATTAACACTTGCAATGCGGTAATTTAATATATATGTATTACATATATATTCATATTTAAATTTATATATTTTTGTGTATGTATTTTTATTTTTACATATATTTATGTATATTTATATTTATTTCAAAATTATGCATTTCGGCATATATTTTAATCAAAATATATATGTAACAGAACGCGGTTCACAAGATCGTTCCCAATGTGAGCCGACCAATCACAGCACGACTTGCCCGCTCTGCTCCTTTACCGTTTGGCGAGCATCGACTACACAACACGACCCTTTGCTCTTTAGCCGGTTCGTGGGCATGAGCTGCTTTCCTCAACAACTTCTTGAGTGAGCAGCAGCTCAACAGCTGATAGCTCGTGCTCGATAAGCAAACACTGCCGTTATTTGTTTACATTTGTTTTATACCGATTTTAAATTAAATTTGTTACTTTTCCATTTAGAATGGTTTAAATGCGCTACATTTGGCGGCCAAGGATGGTTTTGTGGACATATGCAATGAGCTGCTCAAGCGTGGCATTAAAGTAGACAGTGCGACCAAAAAGGGCAACACAGCGTTGCACATTGCATCGCTGGCAGGACAACAACAAGTGATAAATCAATTAATACAACACAATGCCAATGTAAATGTGCAATCCTTGAATGGTTTTACGCCACTTTATATGGCAGCACAGGAAAATCATGATGCCTGTTGTCGCCTGCTACTAGGAAAAGGAGCAAATCCTTCGCTTGCCACAGAAGATGGTTTTACGCCGCTAGCTGTGGCAATGCAACAAGGACACGAGAAAGTTGTCGCAGTGCTGCTCGAGAGCGATGTGCGCGGCAAGGTTCGGTTGCCTGCTCTCCATATTGCCGCCAAAAAGAATGATGTAAATGCTGCGCTGCTTTTGTTGCAACACGATCAAAATGCTGACATTGTTTCCAAATCGGGTTTTACGCCGTTGCACATTGCTGCCCACTATGGCAATGTGGATATAGCCGGACTACTCTTGGAGCGTGGTGCAGATGTTAATTATACAGCCAAGCATAATATAACACCGCTGCATGTGGCATGCAAATGGGGCAAGGCGGCGGTCTGTTTGTTGCTGCTTGAGCGAAAGGCGCGCATCGATGCCACCACGAGGGATGGTTTGACTCCTCTCCATTGTGCCTCTCGCTCGGGGCATGTGGAGGTGATACAGCTGCTGCTCTCGCAACACGCCCCAATTCTATCCAAGACCAAGAATGGACTCTCGGCGTTGCACATGTCCGCCCAGGGTGAACACGATGAAGCTGCTCGTCTGCTACTCGATCATAAAGCTCCTGTGGATGAGGTCACTGTCGATTATTTAACTGCTCTGCATGTGGCTGCCCATTGTGGTCATGTGCGTGTCGCCAAGTTGCTTCTCGATTATGGCGCCAATCCCAATTCGAGGGCTTTAAATGGTTTTACCCCGTTGCACATTGCCTGTAAAAAGAATCGTATTAAAGTCGCCGAATTGTTGTTGAAACATGGTGCTAATATCAGCGCCACTACGGAATCGGGGCTGACCCCGCTGCATGTCGCCAGTTTTATGGGTGAGTCCCCAATTCTATATCCAAATACATATCTGATTTGTAATCTGTTTTTCGGTCTTATTTTAGTTAGTTTTTTTTTTTATATTGTGTCGAAGGTGATGCGCTGAAGCATTTATTTTATTTATAGTATTTGTTTTATTTACTATTTAACGAGTTTTTATTTTATTTTTGTGTTTTCTATTTTGATATAATTCGTCGTCTATTGCTAATCGATAACAATTGTAATCGACGTTTTGAACAGCGAGCAATTAGTCTTGTCAATTATCAGTTATAGTAAACAGGATTAACAACACTTAATAAAGTGACATGCCTTCCAGTAGATGGCACACTCTTCGGAAAAGTTGCAATTTTTGTACACAATTGGCAATTGATCTTTGCTAGTTAAAAAGAAATTCAACTAATGTGCATAAATCACGGCAAAATTAAATTAACTTCTGCAAGTCTAAAAATAAAATATAACACTCAATTTGTTAAGCACCGCGTTGAAAATTAGTGAAATCTAGGTAGTTGTCCGCTCTCCGATCAGTGTTGCCAATTACCCAGCAGTGAACTAGTAAATGAGCCGTCTTCTCTATTTACCGAACGCATTCTGAGTTCATAGAAGTAATTCATTACCATTACCATATTAGTAATGCTCTTGCGCACTTTTAATTATTATGCCGGCGTAGCCTTACTTATTCTGGTAAAGTGTTTTTTTTTATTTTTATTCGTTATATTTAAAATTGTTATAAATATAGTTTATAAAAATTTTCAATGCATAAAAAAATATTGATTACGAATTGAATTCGTAATGGACGCATTTCGCTGTTGGGATATCGATTATTGAAATATCTCAGATCTTCAGTTTTTGTATTTTGCTGTATCGAGTGATATTGACATTAAATAACTATAGTAAATATGTAAATAATAAGTATATAAATAACACATCTAAAATCAATAATTATAAAAATATTTAAAATTTAAAAATAAATAAATATATGTACGCCCAGAAATCTTATAAATATTCGTAATTTTCCTAATTAAAAAATTGAAACATTAAATGTTCAATTTAACTAATTTTATTTATAAATAAATAATATATGATAGTCTACATATAACCCTGGCTTTAGCACGGTACCTTCCAGTCGTGCTCTCTCTCCCTCTCTGTGATGCTAATTCCATTCTCTTTCTTTGCAGGTTGCATGAACATAGTGATTTATTTGCTGCAGCACGATGCGAGTCCCGACGCGCCCACAGTGCGTGGCGAGACGCCACTCCACCTGGCAGCGCGTGCCAATCAGGTTTAGAATTACTAACTGATCCATCATATATATAAATATATTAATAATCCGCATCTCCCTAGACGGATATCATACGCATTCTCCTCAGGAATGGGGCACAAGTGGATGCCATTGCTCGGGAGGGACAAACTCCGTTGCATGTTGCCGCCCGGCTGGGCAACATTGACATCATTATGCTAATGTTGCAACACGGGGCACAAGTGGATGCCGCCACCAAGGATATGTATACAGCTTTGCACATAGCCGTCAAGGAGGGCCAGGAGGAAGTGTGCCAGCAGCTGATCGATCAAGGCGCCCAGCTGGATGCAGTGACCAATAAGGGATTTACCCCCTTGCACCTCGCCAGTAAATATGGCAAGGTCAAAGTGGCAAATCTGCTGCTCCAAAAGGGTGCCACTATCGATTGTCAGGGCAAAAATGAGGTTACCCCGTTGCACGTGGCAACCCATTACGATCATCAGCCGGTTGTACAATTGCTACTGGAGCGTGGCGCCTCCACACAAATTGCGGCACGCAATGGACACACTTCCCTCCACATTGCAGCCAAGAAAAATAATCTAGAGATTGCACAGGAGCTGTTGCAACATGGTGCGGAAGTTGCTGCCACAAGCAAATCGGGTTTTGCGCCGTTGCATTTGGCTGCCCAGGAAGGGCATGTGGAAATGGTTCAACTGCTGCTGGAGCAAGGAGCTAATGCAAATGTTGCTGCCAAGAATGGACTGACTCCTCTGCACTTGGCTGCCCAGGAGGGAAGAGTTGTGGTTTCCCGTTTGCTCCTCGAACATGGCGCCAATATTTCCGAGCGCACCAAGGCCGGTTATTCTCCGCTTCACATTGCAGCGCACCACAATCAAATTGATGAAATTAAATTCCTTTTGGAGAACGATGCCAACATTGAGTTAACCACAAATGTGGGCTACACCCCACTCCATCAGGCTGCCCAACAGGGTCACACCATGGTCATCAGCCTTCTGCTGAGACACAAAGCAAATCCAGATGCGGTCACAAATGTAAGTCGAACAATTTCATTTCTTACCTTATTTGAATGTGCGGGTCATGTTTTTTTGTATTTGTTTTCGTAGGTGTTGGTAAATAGTTGTTTAAAGTGGGCATAGTTGTTAAATACATAATTGGTATTGAAGATATTACTTAAGTGTTGTTAAAATGTGTATTTAAATTAAGGGTATTCAATTTATTATTAATGTCGCGTTGCTTTGAAGTTATTGGAGTATTCTTTTTTATTTATATTTATTTGTACAAGCGGAATTTTGTTTTATTTATAATTTGTGTATTTTTGATTTACTGCACACAATCATTTGCATTTAACAAAATAATAAGCACAGGCGAAAATGACTGCCCAACGCAAATCGATACCACTTATAATCGACCTTTTTGATCAGTGAGCAAATAGTGTTGCCAATTATAAACTGTAGAAAAAGGATTAACAGCACTAAACAAAATTATATACCTTTTGCTAGATGGCGCTCTCCCTTTTGTTGCACTCACCAATTCCCAATTGATCTTTGCTATTTAAAACCAAATTTAACCAGATGCCTTGCGAATGTCACCATAAAATTAAAATACCCTCGGCAATTGAAATATGCACTTAAAAAAGCTCGAGCTTTTGCCAAAGTAAACAATAAGAGCAGCAACACAATATTTGATAGTATTTTCTATTTTTAAATTCAAACACATGTGTATACATACTTAACACACATGCATGCATACCATCAGCAGGCAATATTGAATAGTCTGTGGTAAGAATTGATCGAATGCCTTGCCTGCGATTGGCTGGTACTCTACTCTCTCTCAGAGTGTGGCCGCTCTCTTGTGTTATTCTTTATATATACACAACCGCATACATAGAAGCAGCTTGCGTTTTCACAGAGCGTAAAGCAATGGAAGAGGTGTTTGTTGTGTAGGGTTATGGCGGGGGGAGAAGTGGTGGGTAGTGTTTTGCTTGTGGAAATTCGGGCGTTATTTGAAAAAATTGATTTGAAATAGTTCTGCATAAAACATTGAATTGAACACTTCAGTGCTGGACAAGAAAAATAGAGAGAAAAAGAAAACAAAAATAGTAATAAAACGAATAATAAATATAATAAACTAAATAATATAATAAATAGTAAAAATAGTAAATAAATATAATTAAATAATAAATTAAATTGCTGATCAGCATTTAATATATTTAAATTCGATTTATTATTAATTATATTTATATAGATATATATATATAAGTTAACATTCATTAACTATATATATATATATATGTATTTTTTTTTTAATTTGTGTTTTTGCTGGTTGCATGTGTTTTCCAGAATGGACAAACGGCATTGAATATTGCGCATAACTTGGGCTACGTAACCGCCGTGGAAACGCTGAAGGTCGTCACACAAACATCGGTTATAAATACGACGACGGGCGTTATCGAAGAGAAATATAAAGTTGTTGCACCCGAATTTATGCACGAAACTTTACTTTCGGATTCAGAGGACGAGGGCTGTGACGACCTGTTGGATCATCAGAATCAATATAAATATATGGCAACGGATGATCTGAAAACAACCCATGACGATGAACATGATCATCAAAATTTCGATACAACCAATCCCGAACACGAACAAATCGAGCGTGCTATCGAAAGAGGTGAAACGAGCGACGATGATTGCGTCATTTTAATCAAATTTATTTATGTATTCCTTTTCTTTTTTGTTAACTGGCAGAAATGATTCGCACAACGGAAACGACGAATTTCAGTGCTTCGCCAATGGAACGACAAACGGATAATGTTGTCATTGTGCGACCGCCTGTGCATTTGGGGTATGCTCCATATTTCTCAGTAATTTTAATTATAATTCTAATTTAAAGTCGTGATTGCGTAGATCGATTATATGTTGTCGTAGTGCAAAGCGGAAGCGTTGTAAAGCAACTCATGAAATCCTTACTGTTAAGCAACTCGCCGTTAGCCATTTAAACCATACTTTTAACTGAACTGTTAAATGTAAAGAAAGCGACTTATTTTTTTTAAGCATCTCAAATATATATTATGTATTATTATATATATTATATATATATATTATTATAATAGAAACTTTAAATAATACCCGTATTATATTTGTTTTTACAGATTCCTTGTCTCATTTTTGGTTGATGCACGGGGTGGTTCGATGCGTGGCTGTCGCCACAGCGGTGTAAGGATAATTGTGCCGCCAAAGGCTTGCGCGGAGCCAACGAGAATCACCTGTCGCTATGTGAAGCCACAAAGAGTAGCAAATCCGCCGCCGCTGATGGAGGGCGAGGCACTCGTCAGTCGCATACTCGAAATGTCACCTGTGGAGGGCAAGTTCTTGAGGTAACTAGAAAAATAAATACTCTGTTGTCTAGTTACTTCTTTAAGATATTTACTACACAAAACCTATTAACATTTAACAAAATAATAGGCAGAATGGCCATCCAACGCAATAACTCTTTTAATCGACCTTTTTGAGCAGCGAGGAATTTAGTGTTGCCAATTAGCAATTATAGAAAACAGGATTAACAACACTGAACAAAATTACAAGCATGCCGACCGATGGCGCTCCTTAAGCGTACAGGAATTAATTTGTCTTTATTTCTCTATTTAAAACAAAATACGTTAAGCTATAAAAAATATTATATTGCATCTAACACTTGTAATCAATTTTCTTTAAAACGTGCATTGAAAATTTGATGATATTTGTATTCAACAATTGGTTGGATTTTTCTATTTAAAGCAAGCATTATTTTTATACTAATTCTAATTATTCTAAATTTCTAAAGAGCGCATTGAAAAGAGAAATTTAAGAACGCAATCAGCGATTTCAGAAAATGCGTGTCGCTGGATGACGCTCTGTTTAAATCAGGTGTTATTTTTTAAAGACATTGGAATACTTACTCTTCACTTGTTATATATTATTAGTTTATATATATGTTTCTCTCCGTTCTGAAGCCCCATTGTGCTGGAGGTACCACATTTCGGAGCATTACGTGAACGCGAGCGTGAGATAATCATACTCCGTTCGGACAATGGAGAAAGTTGGCGCGAACACAGCGTCTACGAGAACGAGGAGCATCTGCTGGAAACGCTGAACGAAACGATCGATGGGGAACTGAATCCTCTCGAGGATTTGCACACCAGTCGCATAATACGCATTGTGACTCAAAATGTGCCCCATTTCTTTGCTGTTGTCTCACGGGTGCGGCAAGAGGTACACGCTATTGGCCCCGACGGGGGCACTGTGGCATCGAGTGCTGTGCCCGAGGTGCAGGCCATCTTTCCGCCCCATGCGCTGACCAAGAAGATTCGCGTCGGCTTACAGGCGCAGCCAGTGGATCTGATCGGTTGCTCTAAGCTGCTCGGACAGGGCGTAGCCGTCTCTCCGGTGGTTACCGTGGAGCCGCGTCGCCGTAAATTCCACAAGGCAATCACATTGAGCATGCCGGCGCCCAAAAGTTGCAATCAGGGCATGGTCAATGCTCAGTACAATAGAAATGCGCCAACTTTGAGGTTGCTTTGCTCCATAACTGGTGGCCAAAATCGCGCCATTTGGGAGGATGTCACCGGTTCGACGCCCCTCGCCTTTGTCAAGGATAGCGTCAGTTTTACGACGACAGTTTCCGCTCGGTTTTGGCTCATGGATTGCCGTAATGTGGCCGACGCTAGCCGGATGGCTGCCGATCTTTATTCATACATGGCACAGGTGCCTTTTATCGTAAAATTTGTCGTCTTTGCCAAACGCATTTCTTTAACGGAGGCCAAATTGTCCATCTTTTGTATGACCGATGACAAGGAAGAGAAAACGTTGGAGCAACAGGCGTCCTTCACAGAGATCGCCAAGAGTCGCGATGTGGAACTGTTGCAGAATCAGCAAATTTATTTGGAATTTGCTGGGAACTTGGTGCCCGTCTTAAAATCCGGTGATCAATTGAATATCAAATTTCAAGCGTTTCGCGAGAACCGCTTATCATGCATTGTCCATCTCAAAGATGCGGAGCAGACCCAGGCACGCATCTCTTTCATGGCACAGCCAAAGGTGGAACCGGGCCAGGCTCCGCTACAACCGATTTGCGCTTTAAATCTTTGCCTGGATCAGTTGGAGGAGCAGGAGCAGGAGCAGCGGTTCAATGGAAACCTCAGCAATGGTCACGGCCTCAACTATAAAGATTTAATTAATGCCGAGATTAAGGCCAGCAATCAGGAGAAGCTGTCCATACAACGTGCCGATATACGTCTCTCGGATATATCCAATCTTTTGTCTGAAGATTGGCCTAGGCTTGCCCATGAGCTGGGTGTTACCAGCAGCGATATTGATTTGGTCAAAGCGGAGTATGTCGATCAGCCACAGGCACAGCAGAGTCTCGTCATGCTGCGCCTCTGGCTGGAGCAGCAAGGAAACCGCGCCACTGGCAATGTCATGTCGCAGGCTCTGTCCAAAATTGGACGCGATGATATCGTCGAGCAGTGTATTTATAATCTTGAACTGGTCACCGATAAATTAGAACGTGGTCTGGCTAATGTTCGAATGCAATCGGCGCCCCCAGCTTCGACTCCTATTCTAACTGATGGCCTCAACGAAACCCTCAATATTGAGCGACTTTGCGAAAGTAAACAAAATAATGGTTAGTAAAAGTGAATTAATTCCTTTCAATTCGATTGATAAATTTTCAATTGTAGTTGTACTCTGCTCGACGCCGCCAACAACGCCCATTGAGCTGCAGGATTATCAATATCAAATCAATTTTCAGCGAAGCGCTGGTAAGCGTTAAATATTGTCTATAGTTTAAGTTGCAACAAGTTTATATTTTATTTAGCGGTTTTTCTTCAGTTCGGTTATCGACTATCGATTAGCAGAGTTGGTTTTAATAGCGCGTTTAACAGCGTTGCTTAGCATACAAAGACCATTTCGAGTAATTAACAATATGGCGCTTAACATTGAGTAATTAATATGATGGTACTTATATAATATGATGTTATATATATAAATAAGCTAACGGAGTTGCATAACTTAGAACTTAAGCAAGGATTACAGGGATTTTATTAGTGCTTAACAGCGTTGCTTAACAAATTTGTTAAATGTGGACACACATGCACATACCATTTTGCCGCAATAACGATATGGCGCTCATATTTAATTGAGGGCATTAAATATCGATTAGCAGTGTTGCTGAACGTAATTAGAGATATATTAACACGCGCCAACATAACTAGTACGTATTAACATCTATATTTTTTAATTTCACAGACAATTCAATAATTAAACCCATTGAAGTGGAGGGTGCTCTGCCCGCTTCCGCGGAAGACATGCTGCTGAAGTCCCTGGTGGACAAATGCGCCATAATAGAGCCGCCGAATTCAACATGGACTAGCGTTAATCCAGCTTTGTTACAAAGTGAAATTGAAGAATCGCATATCAAAACTATAACGAAGCTTTCTCCCCCATCCGATATCGAATGCAATATGTCCAAGCCGACAACAACAACAACCGATTGACCAATCGATAACTTTTAAAATTTTGCATGTGTGTGTGTTTGTGTTTAGCTCTGTGTATCGCCTATATTTATTCTTGTGTATTGTATGTATTTTAAATTTATTATTTTCAAAAGCACTCTTCAATCCTTTGCAAATCTATTAAACGGTCGATATATATTATCAAGAACAACATTTAATCCATGTGATAATCGGTCGAAACAAAAGCAACAAAAAAAATAATTCTGTTATCGTTTATTGGGTTATTTTGATATTCAATAGTAATTTTTTTTCCTTATTTAACTAAGATTTGTCTCCCAGTAAAAATAAAATATTTTCAATGTATGTACCATCGGGCATATTTAGAAAATATACTGGGAATTCCTTGAATTCATTATCATCATAAGTCGAAAAACGTAATATTGTATGTGCAAAAATAAATTGTTGAACTATAATTAACAGTTTTTGAATTAAAAACGATTTTCAAAATTCAATTATAACTTCCCAAGCAACAGCAAGATTTGCATTTAATTTAAATTCAGATTTCTATAAGCTGTTAGCGCCAAATAGGAATTAGCTGCTTTATTTATTTATTTATCGATACTTTATGCACGCTTCTGAAAATCAGCTGTTATGCAAAAAATATAATATTTATCGCCGGCTGTTCGATAACATGTATCACATGCAATTTATCGACTAAGTTTCGATACACTATCGAAATATAGATATAATATATATCTATATAAATATGTAGTTTGTGCTCGCACGGAGAGAAAAAAAAATCGCGTGGATGTGTAAAAGTTAAATGTGAATTCACACTTGCCATAAATTATCAATGAAAAGTAAATATTTAAAGCAAAACAATAGTTATTAGAACTAAGCAGAGATATTTACGTCCAAGTGTTTACTATTTAATTAATACACATGTGCAATAAAAATATGTGTTTGTGTGTGTAAATATATTTACAGCTATTCAAAGGAAAATTGCTGTTTGCTATTTCCTATTATGTCATCCTAAAAATCCAATCATCCGCATGATTCACACAATTTTTAACAGCAGCAGCAGCATATTTATTCTTATTAAATATATTAAGAAAATTGTCATTTTCATTTCGCCGAATTTGCCAGCGTTGTTTTAATGTATGTATTTATCAGCAGAAATACATATGTAGATACACAATGGTATAAATATATATGTATTTACACATGCCACAATTAGTTTTAGTGGTGTGACAACATCATCTTTATCGATTAATCTCAGCGCTGAGAGAAAAATCCCTAATAGCTTAGAAATTAAAATTAATGTTTAAAAATTAATTGCATATTAATTAAATGTATATTTATTAATTTCAGAAATAAATTGTGGATTTAGCCGCGATGATTATTATGCCATTGAATGTTGCTCGTCAAGGAATGAGTTCAAATTTAATTAATTTAAAACAATTCAACGCGCCAAACATAAGTAAATTAAAGCAAAAAAAAGGGAGAACTGCTAACAAAGCAAATAAATCAAAAATATTGTGCAAGTGTTTGAAAGAATGAAATAAATTAAAGATAATTAAATGAAAAAGAAGTATTAAAATACCCACGTAAGGACTAAATATAAAGTACAAGAATACCACAATTAAATCAAATACTCCAATAATATCATAAAAAGAAATGTACTCATAAAATATGCAAGTAGTGAATACGAATACCATGTATTAATTTAATACCGAATAAACACAAGAATACCATTAAAATAAATGTACGCAAGTACCCAAGTAATATAAACACGAGCAAAACGATCAAATTGTGAAATAGTTAAATTATTTGCGACATCGTTAACGATAACAAATAAACAAGTGTTTTTTTCGTAGTTTAACGTAATGAATTCAGTTCAAAGTGCCACCGAGCAGCAGGAGCAAATCGGGTCATTTAAGCGTAGATTGCGCAAGCGTCGAAACGTCAGCGTCATTGATGCGTTAGGCAACACTGGTCTGACGACACTCTTGCAAAAATCCTACATAAAACAATTCTATTTCGAGAAACGTGTCGGCAGCGGAGGAGCAGCAAATCACGAAAAGCAGCAGCCGCAGCAGCAAAAACAGCTGTTCAGTGTTGGTCAATTTGGATGATTAAAGTACAGCAGCAAGCGTCACGTATTTCACGGCTTACGTCAACGTAAACGTAAGCGTTATAAAAGCCACCCCACAAACATATGTATATGTATAACTTATCGATGAATTCAGCAAGGATGTTGCCATTTGACACTGGCCGCCATTTTGCAGCGCTTGCCGCTTGCCGCGTGCAACACAAGCAGCCGCTGTGCAGCTGACATATCAAATTAACAAAACATTATTTCTCAATTATATAAGTATCTAACATATAAATAATAAATATCCGCCACTGTATATAAAAACAAAATTATTGACCAAAAATGTCAGCGACCCAACAAAGTGAGAGCGTTACCTGTTGGTCGAATGCGCAGCCAGCAATGGTGCTGCAGCCCCTGGCGGATGAAACGGGCTGCAGCCGGCAAGCAGCGGAACAGGAGGAATTATTACAATTTTCACGTATTGCCACCAAAAATAATCTTTTAAAGCTTAATTGGTGGCACTCACCAACGCAGCCAACAATCGATATTGAAGCCTCGTTTCTTGCCGGGGGGGCCACAAACGGTATGCCCATGAAAATTGATAACAATAACAGCCTAAGCACGCCGGCAAAATCAACTATATCGTATAATCGCCACTCACGAAAAAAGGACAAAAATAATCACCAACAACAAAAACAGCAGCACCAGCCGTCCACAGTTAACGCGGACAATATTAACATTTATGTTGACGAGGATTCTGATCTGCAAGACTCGCAGCTGTTGGTGAAAGGTTTGTGTATAGAACTCTGTTAGCATAACATATGTTATTAACATTATTTACATAACTCAATCATCTGCAGCCGTGATCGATTATGCTGTTTGGAGATCACAATTAATTTAGCGATATTTATCGCACGTTAACTTTTTGAGTGCTGCCAGATAAATTTTTTGTTTTGTTAAATGTTTAACTTTTTTTTTTTAAATGCGTAATTATATTAGTTTATTTATAAACACTGCTAATCTGTGCCTTATCACTGGAAAAATTTACGTCTATAAGCTAGATAAGATAATTATAAGTAACAGTAACAGGGCTAAGGCCCTAAATACAGTTAGTAACAAGCGCAACTTTTTGAAATTATAATTACTTAGCTGAATATGAACTTTGACAGCGACAGAGGAAAAGGAAGAGAAACAGAAACTGATATATAACTCTAACTGCAAAATATGTTTTATTGAAGAAGAAGCAGATGAGAAGTTGATTTTTAAGTTGTGCAAATTTGATGTGCATTATTTATTTGTTTTTGTGGAGTTACATAACATCCTAAGCTAATAATTGTTTTTCTTTCCTTTTTTAACTATTAATAATCAATTTAGTCATGCGACGCTTTAAATTATAAGTTTACAAGTAAATACTGTTTCTTATTTACTACTTTGCCTGCGCAGCTGCTGCGTCTCAGTTATTCTTGGGCAGCTGCGCTGTTCAGTTCAGTTTTCGGTTGCATATTCGCACTGAGTGTTTTTAGTTGACGCTTGGCGCTTGCGTTGATCGGTTTTCGATTTCGCGTTTCGGGTTTACGGTCTGTTTTTTTTTGGGTTCGGCTAAGGGTCCGTATTCGAAATCGAACAAATGTGAAATGTGTATGTAGGTATGTATATATGAACATACATATCTAGGCAGTCCAACAAA
The DNA here is from genome assembly GCA_035043025.1 of Drosophila villosipedis. Lineage (NCBI taxonomy): Eukaryota > Metazoa > Arthropoda > Insecta > Diptera > Drosophilidae > Drosophila > Drosophila villosipedis. The sequence goes on along the minus strand of JAWNNF010000019.1, from coordinate 382,918 downwards.
CAATGAGCAACAGGTGGCGCTGCTAAGTATGCATATACATATTAATTTAATGGCATGTCAAAGCATTGAGGTTCGGCCATTGAAACAAGGGCGATTTGAATTCATAAGACACAGATGGCTTTATCATATATACGTGTGTGTATGAGTGCGCACCACGATTAAGCTGCTTTTTTTTCTCGTGCATTTTTATTTTTTTTTTATATTGTTATTCAATTTTTATAATTTAATTTGAATTTTACTTATTTTTTTTTATTTTCGATTTGTTTTACGTTTTACGCATTAATTGCTGACGATTGTTGACAATTGTTTTGCCTCTTCTCCTCTACGTCGCTTTGTGCTTTTGTTTCAGCTTCGTTTAAATTCTTAAGTGCCTGCTGCTTGTCTGTGTGCGTGTGCAAATATAAATTAACTGTACACGCTGTAGATGTATTTAATTTTTGAGTTTTCTGCTTTGTTTTCATATATAAATAAGCCTTAACATGTTTAATGTTAACGGCACATTTGTTGCACATACATATACATTTTGATATATGTATGTGTGTCATTCTTATTGACTTATTGTCTCACAGCTGTTGTAAATTTTAATTGTATGCTCATAAAAAGCAATCAAATTCAGGAACAGTTAAAAAAAAAATCAACACATTGATTCCGTTCTTTTCTTCGTCTATTCTTATCAATCGGATTTTATCTATCATATTGGCGTGTGTGTATGTGTGTGAGTGTGTGGAAACATTTATGCTGGTTGTGCTGATTAAGCGTTGCTGCTGACTTCACTTCACATGTTGCTCAAGTGTTTTACGTGTGACATTCACTCATTAAAATCATGCATGTGTGACAAAGAGCGAAGAACTAAAAATAACATATCGATTAACAACTGGTAGCAGGCAGGCTCTCTCTTAACAGATGTGCAGCCAACTCGCTTGTAGGTATATCATAATTACGATGTATTTGTGTTGTTGACTTACTAAATTACGATATATGTTAAATAAAAAATACTATAATGCGTGTTTTCTGATTTACAAATGTAGGGTATGTTGAATTTCGTAAACACGGTATAAGTAATTACGGTATGCGCATGTATGTGTATCTACTTGACTATTCCTCTAATCAACGAAAATAGGTTTTTTTAAATATCGTAATTACCACATTTGTGTCTCGAATTTACGATGTTCATATGTATGCATGTCTTCAGTTTAACTCAAATTTACGGATGCAGGATATGTTCAATATCGTAAATACGATATATATATATATATGTTAACTCTTATTAAGTATCGACATTGCAATATATCTACGATATACGTGATTTCTTCGGTTTAAATCTAATTTAATTAAATATATATTCGAAAATACAGGGTATTTTTTATGTACATAAGCACTCAGCTTAGTATTAATTAAAGTAAGTATTGATTAAATGAAGAAAGGCAAATTGATAAAAAGTGAAATGTACGAGTTTTAAATGTTACAAACACATTTTACAGAAATTATAACCGGAAATAAGCTAAGAAAAGCTGATGATGAACTGCGATATGTTGCAAGGTATGCATTTTAAATATGTATGTACTTGATTTAATTAAGTAAGTCTAAGTCTAAGGCTAAATGGTGATTGGGGACAAATATAGATATAGACATCAGAATTTCTTATATTTCTATTCTAATAATTAATTTGCAAATTTAATAATGAATATATAAATATAAATATATCTTTAATGAATAGCAAAAATAATTAATTCAATTACCATATACTTAATTCTTTTAATTTCAGATCCGAAACCATGCGTGGCACTTTTGAATCAAGGTCAACCGGATCAGATGAAGATCAGCGGTTATCGTTTGTCCCACTTGCGTTCGATTTTATGCTGGATTTGCATAATTCTCACGGGTGGCTTGCTGCGACTGGTGTTGCACTGGTGGCGCCACTGGTATCTGCTTGCCACGTGCGAGTCCTGCTCGCTGCACGAGGCCCAGCAGGTCCTCATCGAAGAGGACTATCAGGGCAATCACAAGCTATATCACGTAAAGCCTGTCAGTCTGCTGGATGTGGAGCAGCTCAAGTAAGGATTTATATATAGATTAAAAAAAATATATTTTCAAAATATGTGGAGTATTTTTTTTTTATTTATTTATTATTTACATATATACTTATTTAATTTCAATTTAATTTGTGAATTAAAATAAAAAAGAGTAATATTTACAAGATTGATTTCTGGGGGTTTTTACATTATTTATTTATATATTTACTTTTTTTATTTAATGATACCGAAAAACAGAAAATGTCGCAAATAAATAAAATTAAAATGTAAATTTAATGCTAAGCTAGGCCTACATTTATTGGATTAAAAATAAATATAATATAATAATATACCTTTCAGTTTAATTCTTTAAATACATATAATTAATATATTATTTAAATATTTAATTCAATTCAATTTAATGAAATACATTTAAAAGATTGATATAATATTCAAATCAATTCCTTACATAAATATAATATATTTAAATAATATTCACTTCTCGAAATGCTCAAAATATATTCATTAAATATTCAATTAAATTCTTTAAATATATATAATTAACATTTTAATATATATTCAAGACAATTATTTAAATACTTTTAATAATACATGCAATACACCTTTCAGTTTAATTCGTTGAATATATATAATATATTAATATATTAGTAATTGATTAATATTTAATATTCACTTCAATTATTTTTTTCTGCCTTTTAGAAAACTAATGCAAAAGAAAGTGCCTGGCGAGGATTTCGAGGACAACAAACTTCAACTGGCTGTGCATTTCTCCTCGGCGCACTTTAAAAGTGAGTAACTAAATGAAATAAATACAATTTTTAGCAAAAGTCTACTTTCTTTTAGACTGTCGCTCGTTGAGAATAATTCGCTGTAAGCAATTGATTTATGCCTGGGACAGCAGCATCAACAGCTTCAATAAAATCAATGGCCTTGATGTGAATGTGCCCTGCTCCTATTATCATCAGCAGCGAGGATTGAGTCTGCAGGAGCGACTCTCTCGCAGGATTGTTTTCGGTGAGAATGAGATCACCGTTCCACTGCGAGATGTAAAGACTCTACTATTTCTGGAGGTCCTCAATCCATTCTATGTATTCCAAATATTTTCGGTCATTCTTTGGTTTGCCTACGATTATTATTATTATGCTTGTGTCATTGTTCTAATGTCCGTCTTTGGCATTTCCATGTCCATTATACAAACCAAAAAGGTGAGTTGCAGTTTTAAATTATTTTGATGCAGTAATTATATATATAATATATATCTGTGCTTTGCAGAATCAAGATGTGCTCCAGGAAACGGTTCGCAATACGGGCAATGCTTGGATCGTCAATTCCAAGGGCATCTCCATGGAACTGTCGACTAAAACCTTGGTACCTGGTGATATTATTGAGATACCCTCGAGTGGCTGCACGATGCAATGCGATGCTGTTCTACTCTCCGGCAATTGCATCCTGGATGAATCCATGTTGACGGGGGAAAGTGTTCCGGTTACTAAGACGCCCCTGCCTCAGAAACGCGATGTGATCTTCGATAAGAAGGAACATGCGAGGCACACGCTCTTCTGTGGCACCAAAGTCATTCAAACTAGATACATTGGCTCCAAGAAGGTACTCGCCTTTGTCATCAATACTGGCAATATTACGGCGAAGGGGGGCTTAATACGATCCATTCTGTATCCTCCGCCGGTGGATTATAAATTTGAACAGGATTCGTACAAGTTTATACAATGTTTGGCTCTGATTGCATTGTTTGGCTTTATCTACACGCTCGTCACGAAGGTGAGACGATTATTTTACTTCTACTTCTGGTTTACTTCTATTTTTTTTATTTAAGTCTAGTTAATATTTGATAAAAGCTGTTACAATTAATTGCTTAAAACAAAGCAGAAAAGAGCACAATAAGGAAGAGAAAGAGTGAAGAAGTCTCGACTGCCAAATATTAATTTAAACTATTCATATCTTTATGGAACTTTATTTATAGTATATTTGTTTCATAAGTATAAGTAGATATATGTAAAGTAGGTACACTATTTATAGATGTATTGTAGTTTATTAATTGATTGATGTATTTAGAAATTCCATAAATATACCCTGTATCGTTATCGTTATTTTAGTCTACTTTATTTATATTTGATTATCTATTAATTATTATAAATATTTAGTTATATATTTATTTATTTTATATATGTGTTTCTACATTCTACTACAACATATTGTTTTAATTATATTCATTTATTTAAATTTATATTTATTTGTCCATTTATTTTATATATATATTTCTAAATCCTACTACTTCATATTATTTTATTTACAATCATTTATCTATTTATTTATTTTTATTTGTATTTATTAGTCTATTTTTATTTATATTTATTTGTCGTTTTATATATTTTATATATATTTCTAAATTCTACTACTTAATATCATTTTATTTATTTTCATTTCTATTTATTTTTTTGATATGTATTTCTAAATTCTCTTCTACTGCTCTTCTTTGCAGATCTTACGTGGCACGGATGCCTTGAAAATAGCCGTGGAATCTTTGGATTTGATAACGATTGTTGTGCCACCCGCTTTGCCCGCTGCGATGACCGTCGGACGTTTCTATGCCCAGAAGCGGCTCAAAACTAGCAACATATTTTGCATATCGCCGCGTTCCATAAACGTGGCAGGCAGCATTGATTGCTGTTGCTTCGATAAGGTTCCACATGATATATATACGCCTAGTAAAAGAAAGTTAAATTAATATATATAAATTTTAATTATAGACTGGCACTTTAACGGAGGATGGACTCGATATGTGGGGGGTGGTGCCCAAATCGTCAACGAATCAATTTCAAATACCACTCAAGGATGTCAAACGTTTGCCGTGCGAACATTTTCTATTTGGCATGGTCACCTGTCACTCGATCACCGTGATGAACGGTGTTAAAATGGGTGACCCGCTGGACCTGAAAATGTTTGAATCGACCGGCTGGCTGCTGGAGGATGCCAATAATATACCAGAGAATGAAAAATATGGATTAATTTATCCAACTATCCTCAGGCAACCTATTTTAAAGGAAACTGGCGAAACAGTAGAAACTGAAGGAACTGTGCAACGTCAAAATTCCGTAGACGATTTATTGGCCAATGTTGGCCTGCTGAAAACAGTCAAAAATTTCGATCATGGCATAGTGCGTGAATTTCCATTTACCTCTAACTTACAGCGTATGTCGGTCATAACTCGCTGCCTCAACGCCAGTGGTTTTAATGTGTATTGCAAGGGGTCGCCGGAGATGTTGCAACAATTGTGCCTGCCACAAAGCCTGCCCAACGATTATAGCCAACAATTGTCGAGCTTTGCCAAGAAGGGTTTTCGCATCATTGCCTTGGCCTATAAAAGTTTAAATCCCCGTTTGAATTACACAAAAATTCAGCGATTATCACGTGAAGATGTTGAACATAATTTGGAATTTCTTGGTTTTGTTGTACTCGAAAATCGCTTGAAGCCGGATACGACACAGGTTATTAAATCCCTGAATCTAGCCAATATACGCACCATAATGATAACCGGTGACAATATATTGACGGCCATGAGTGTGGCACGCGATTGCGGCATTGTCAGTGCCACACAATCGGTGATAACGGTGCATGCCGTGCCCGATGCCGGCGGAATCAATTTTGAATTGCAATACACGCTGGAACTGGGCAGTCAAAATATAGCCAATGGCATCGGAAACTTGGAAAATGATTTAACTTTGGACCTGGACTTGACTAAATCCACAAATAAATTAGTAAATGGAAACCTGGCAAATAGCAACAGTTTGACTAGTGTTAAAACCATTGAGACTTGGACGCATAACGAGGAGGATGAGGAACTAGATTTGGATGTGGAGCTGGGCGCGAGATCAGCGAGGATTAAATCCCCTGATCCTTCACTCAAGGATAACAGCTGGCGGCGTCACTATATCTTCGCCATGGATGGCAAGACTTGGCAAATTGTGCACGATTTGTTTCCCCAACAAATGGAAATAATTTTAACACGCGGCGCAATTTATGCGCGAATGTCGCCGGAACAGAAACAGTCACTGGTTGTGGAGCTGCAAAATCTGGATTATTATGTAGCCATGTGCGGGGATGGCGCAAACGATTGTGGTGCTCTCAAAGTTGCCCACACGGGCATCTCGCTGAGCGAAACGGAGTCATCGATAGCATCTCCATTCACCTCCAGGAATCCAACGATTGCAGCTGTGCCGAATGTAATCAAGGAGGGTCGCGCTGCTTTAGTCACCTCGTTTGGCATTTTTAAATATATGGCTGCCTATTCATTGGTTCAGTTTATATCTGTTATGATTCTCTATTCCATCGATTCGAATCTAACGGATAAACAATATCTTTATATTGATTTGGGGCTGATTTCCATTTTTGCCTTCTTCTTTGGCAAAACGGAGTCCTTCGATGGGCAGCTGGTCAAACAGGTTCCACTCAGCTCTTTGATCTCTCCGACGCCTCTGGTCTCACTCCTCCTTCATTTGGCGGTGGCAACTGTCTTCCAAGTCGCCGGTAGGTCGGGTTTATATATGTACAGTTATATATATTTAACGTGATTGTAGTTTATAAGTATTTTCTTTTAATTTTCAAAGTTTAATTTAATTTAATAATTAATTAATTTAATTTCAGTTTGATTTTAGTCTTTAAGAAGTTTGTTGTAATAATTAAATATATAAATAATCAAATATATATATATTTCGACTTCGGGCTTATATATATAGATATATATATTTATGTTTTCTTTTAATTTTCAAAGTTTCATATATATATATATATATATATATATATATATATATATATATATATATTTAATAAATTACAAATGAAACTTTGATATATTCGATTTTAATATATTCGATTTTAATATTTATTAAAAATAATTTTTAATATGCAGTTTTTTTTAATTTGTTTTTCATTTTATAATTATAACTTATATTGTAGCAATATATATTTAGTTCTTTTAATTAGAATTTAGTTTATATAGTCCTATTTTATATTTATTATAGCATATATTTTAATTTTATTCCATTTTGCTTATGTTCGTTTTATTTTCAAGTTTTTTTTTAATTGCTTTCCAATTTTGGCTTTTAATCCTTTCTTTAATTGTTATATATAAATTTCAACTAAGTATCTTAAATATTTATGTCTTTTTTATTGTTTTATTTTATTATTTTATTTTATTTTGCGTGTCCATTTTTTATATATGTATATATAATATATTTTTTTAAAAATAATTTGAATATATATATTATATTATATTACCAGTTTTATATTTATTACTACTGATTGCATATTATTTTTTTTTAGTTAAGCAATTTTTTATATTTATAGTTATTTATCTATTTTTTGTTTACATTTTCTAATATTTTTACTGGAGTTGTACATATATAATATATATTTAATAATAGCCTATATTATCTATTTTTTATCTATTTTTTGTTTACATTTTCTATTATTTTTACTGGAGTTGTACATATATAATATATATTTAATAATAGCCTATATTATAATTTATTTTTATTTGACTAATCTAATTTTTTTTGTTTAAATTGTATTTTCTATATACAAATATTTACTATTTATTGAACTCATTTGAATCTATTCTTTATTCCAGGCTGGTTGCAGTTGCATCAACAGTCATGGTTTGAGCCCTTCAAGCCGGGATCGGATGAGTCTGAGGATCACCTGGGTTGTTTTGAGAATTATACGATGTTCGCCATATCGAGTTTCCAGTATATAATATTGGCCTTTGTCTTCTCGAAGGGTGCGCCATATCGCAAACCGATCTGGTCAAATTGGCCATTATGCCTGTGCCTGATTCTCAACATAATGATTGTTGTCTATTTGGTGATTTATCCCTCCCAGTGGATAGCGCACTTCTTTCAACTGATTGTTCCGCCCGATATGGATTTTCGCTATATAATGTTGGGTTATGGTTTGGCCGCATTTTTAATCCATGCTTTTTTGGAGGGTTTCGTTGTGGAATCTTTGATCTTCAAGCGTTGCCAGGTACGACGCGAACAGCGCCTCAAAACATCCAAGCGAAAATATATGCGATTGGAGTATGATATTAAATCCTTCGAAAATTGGCCACCCATCACACAGGTCTACGATATAACCAACGATCCGGCCGATTCAAATGCCGATTTGCAGCCAACTTATGTCAATTTAAGTGCCGAACAAAATTTGGATGCTCAGCCGAATGGATTTCCGGGCTTCTTTGAAGCATCGCCGGAGCATGTTCCTGATCCTACTTATGATCATCTCTCCAGCTGAAAGTTCACAAATATCTATATGTATATATATAGACATCCAATATTGTGTACATTTTGTATCTAATTTAATTTCTAATTCTAATTCTAAGCTTGGGTTTAATATTTGTATTTTGTATAATTAACTAAGCTTCGTTTGGTACACCTGTACCAAAATGTACCATTTATTATGATTGTACAATGCAAATTGTACATACGTACCATGGCTGTACCATGCACCAAAATGTAGCACTTTACGGATACGTGTACCATGTACTACTTATAGTAATAGGTACTGGGCTATAAATTAATTGCAATGATTGTACCATGTACTAATTAATGTGTGCTTAATTGAAATCGAAATATGACCTTTATCATTTACTGAAATTGTAATAGGACCTGTAGGTATATATTAAAATAGTACATTTATACAATAGTTTTAAATATGTACCATATGTACTTAGTTATAAATGCATTAAAATTGTACTTATTGTGTTATTATTGTACTTAACAGGTTTAAGGCCATATTAGCTAATGTTTTTTTTTTTTTTTTTGGCTTTAAAACCGCCAGAAACGTATTTACTAATATTATAAATCTGCGAAGTTATTTATGTAAATAATTAAATATATAAAATAGGGATTGTGTGTGTGATTAGATATATAATATATAAAATACTACCTCTACTAACGAGTACACACACACACAGACAGATGCAACTATTTTCCAGCATTTCTACTAAACAGCGCTTTAAATTGTTATTAATATTTATTATACAAATTGATTTTATATGAAATGCAGTAGTTTGCCTGCTGAGTAAGAATTCAATAAAGGCGTTAAAAAGTTTAATTCATTTATATTTGCAGGACTACATATCTCCTTTTAGCTCTGTTGGAATAATTACTCATTTCCTAAAGTGGATTGCTTAATATTTACTTCAATCTGCATATTTAGTATTATTTATTTGATTTATAATATCATCTATTTTTAGTCAATAGTTTTAATTTACTTTTTTCTACTTTTAGTATTTATTTATAGCAATCAACAACTGCGTTTATCGACATATCGATTATTTATTTACGTCAAAATTTGTTGCTTAATTTAATAAACTTTATTTTATTTAATTTTGCATATTTCTTCATATTTTTTATTATTTATTTTCGATTGTTTAATTATTATTATTTATTTTTATTATAACTAAAAATTTATTATTTTTTATTATAAATTCTCTTAAACTACATTCTTTCCTGCTTTAAATATTTACTATAAAAAGCAATTTTTAGTCATCGAGAGTTGGTTTTATGGCGCGCCTGCCATAATTGGATTTTGTATATTTATGTAAAAAAGAAATGTGCTTGTGTTATACAAAACTGTGCGAATTTACAACAAGCATATCTCTGACACATACATGCATAGGAAATGCATGGATAATATACAAAAAAAAACATTGCGATTTTGCTTTCAATAGGTGCCGATTATAAATCGTGGTGAGTTTAAGGTTATTACATGCTGACATTTGCAGATTCTCACAAACACAATTAACAGCAAACGTTGGCAAGTGGACTACACACAAACACACTGAGAGACACACAGCATGCATAGGAATTCACCTGAAGCAGTCAAACAGCTTTTGCGCATGTGCACAAGGCAGCAACAACAGCAGCAAAGTCGAACCGGACTTCGGCTTCGGGTTTGGGCCGTCATCGTCGTTGTCGCCAGCAGCAGCTTCAAACTTTTTGCCTTTTGCTTTTGCGCAGACGAAGTCAGTTTTGTGACTTTCGTCTGCAGGGCAGTAACGTGTGTGCGCATCATCGGAAAAGAGTTTTGCAAAAAGTACGTATCTGTGTGTGTCTCTGCATGGAGATCATGTGTTTATGTGTGTGTGTGTGTGCATGTAAGTGTTCGCTCGTGCCAGTTTCCCACGCCATATTCGTTACAGCAATAATAAGCTAAAAAGTCAAGTGTATATATAAATATATATATATATATATAAATATATATATATATATATTTATTTATATATATATGTGTGTGTATGTGTGTGTGTAAATTAAACAAGCAATGCAAATTATGCAGACATTTGCCAACACATACACCCAAACCTGTTAAAAATACAACACAAAAGCGTAAAAAAATCCAGTTTGTAGAAAAAATTAAAAATTCAATACAACAATGAATTAAATCATCATGGCTGAAACGAACCAAAAAACCAAATACATAATGCCCAAAAGTATATCAAAATAAATAATTATTTATATTCACATTCAGAACTTGGATACCCATAACGACCGCCCACACACACAGACACAAGGGCACTTGTGTAACTGTATGTGCTCGTATAATTTACGGTGTGTGTGTTTAATGTTAAATGAATCCTGTTTGTAAACAGCAAAGCTTAAGAGAGGACAAGCAGCAACAGGAGTAACAGGTGGAGCAGCGGGAGTAACAGGAGGAGGAACAGCTACAGCAGCAATTTACATCAGCAGCAGCAGTCGCTGAACGTGGCGGGCATTTGACACGATTCAAAATGTCGGCGACGACGCTGTTATGTCGGCGGCAACTCAGACCGCGACTGTTGCTCGTAGTCATCGCTCTAGCAGCGGCAGCAGCGCCATCTATTGTTCAAGCACAAAAATATGGTAAGCTTCACACAAACACACATACATATCAACATATTTGCAAGCTTGCTATGTGGGTTAATGCAAACATACATACATAAATACATACATATATGTGTATGAATGTTATATCTGTTTAGCTGTAAATGCGAATTGCCCAATATTATCACAATCAATTTACAAAAGACGGGTAAGAGAAAGCTAAAACTGGTTGACATGACACAGAGATGGGTGTCTTTTATTAATTTTATTGTTAAAATATTACCAAAAAAGTTGGCAATACAATACAAAAAAGATAAGCGGCATTTTGATACAAAATAACCCTGTATTTAGGACATTTTAATATTGCTGTGAAAAAATAAAAATAAAGAGAAATATGCCAATAGCTAAATAATAATTAAATAATAAAAAACAACATATTTTTATAAGAAAAAACCCTGTACTTAAGACTTTTTAATTTTGCTGTGTAAGGAAGAAAATAATAGCTAAATAAACAGTATTTTTGTAATTAGTTTGATTAAAGGATTTTTTTAACATTTGCTGTGCAAATGTCATTGCACCTGTTAATGGACAGCCTATTACAACAACACCAACACTTTCAACGTCCTCTTGCATCCGTTTTACTGTTAAGGCGATAGCCTGCTAAGTAAACCGCTTGACTGCGCCAGTTACGGATGCGGACGTCAACTCACACACACACACACACATATATATATATATATACATATATATATATATATATATATATATATATATGTATATATATGTGTGTATGCATGTCTGTGCATGTTGTCTTTGGTTACCATTGACGTAAAAACAAAACAAGAACTGAACTCGGCGGTTAAAGCTGCTTTCACAATGCAAGCAAGTCGCAGCAGCAGCAGCAGCAAAAAAAAGCAGCTCCATCACCTTAATAATCATCATCATCATTATTACAATCTCACATAAATAGCCAATAGCAGTCAAAGTCAGCATTATATTATTCAAGAAAGGCGATTCAGACACAAAAGCGAACTGAAAGCAAAGCAGCAGCTGAAGAAGAAAAAGAAGAGCAGCACAGCAACTACAGTAACAGCAGCAGCAGCGCAGCGTTAGCAGCAACAACAACAGCAGCATTATCAGCAGTCGCGCCGCAGCCGCCGCAGCTAGATTTAGGTCAACGGTGAACCTTCTTAATCTTCGGCTGCGACTGCTGCATACAAAATAGGAAGTGATCAGAACAGGCTTTTTTTAACAGCAGCTACTTGACATGGAGAAATTCTGTTAATGTGAATGAATGAAATTTTAATGAAAATGTATTTACAAAAGTTTAACGGCAAATTCTGCAAATGCTTTAATTAATTTATTTTATTTTATTTACAAAATTTTTAATCGTATGAAATTAAAACATAATTAAATTAAAAATAATATTTAATAATTTAAATTTCATTAAAATAAATGAGGAAATATTCATTTAGGGTTTATTTAAGTGCAAAATTTCAATTTGTGCACAATTGTTAATATGTAATGCATTAATTAATTGTAATTCGTTTTAAATAACACCTGCAAAATAAAACACAAGTTTAAATAAAGGGAAATCCCTTGAAAAATTTACAAAATTAAAAAGCTTTCCAAATTTTAGCAGCTGTTAACAGAATCTGATCGCATAATTCCCTTTTGAAAATCGCATGTTAATTAGCCAATATTATAGGCAAAAGGTAATTATAAATCAATTAACGGGGCTGTGGGAAGCACAGCAGAAAAAAATTAGTTGCGAGGTAGCGAGAAATAGAGAGCGCACGCATTTATGCTCTTCTCGCTAAACGCGATCGCTTGCCGAATTTGCGAGCTCTCCTTTTCTGCTGTGTTCGTTCTATGTGTGCGTGGCTGCTGTTTCTTTGAAGCTAGCGCAGGCTGTGCGTGAAATTAATTGCTAGAGGGGATATATCATAATATATAATAAATAATAAGTAATAAATAATAAATATTGATCATTAAATAATAAATAATATTAAATAGTAAATTATAAATAAAAAAATAATAATTTAAGAATCGCAGCTGCAGAGCTGCATTTTTTTTAAAACGAGCGGCACTTTAAAAGAATCTGCAGGTGTAGCTGGTAGTAGTAGAAGAGCTGTGTAGAAGAGTCAGCTGAGTCTGCTGGTTGGTCACTTTCTTTTTGGTCAGCAGCAGCATCACTAGCTGGTCATTTATTATCTCTTTCTCTGTGTGTGTATGTTAATATGTATGTGTGTACGATGGTTTTTAGAGGAGAGGGAGGAAGAGGGAAACAAGGGTCGAAATATATTTGAAGAGGCAAAAAAAACTTGTTCCGCGCAACAATTGGTATTGTGATGGGAACTGGCGCTTTCGCTTTTTCTTCTCTTTTTCGCTTCTTTTTTGTTTTTGTTTCTGCTTAGCAATATCCGTTAATAGCAGAAACCATCTGTTTGGCATTCCTCTAAGCTATATATATATATAAATATTTATATTTATGTGTGTGTGTTATCGATATATCGATATAAGCTTTAACCGGAAGCGGAATTGGTTTGACAACTTGCTGTAAAGTTTGAACTTTTACCGTTGCGTGACGTATGACGTATTACATATTAAGCGTAAGACTTAAGCATATCATTTATTTATTAATTTATTTACTTATTTGTATATTTATTTTAATATTTATTTAGCATATAAATTGAAACTATCAATTAATGCTTGCCGTATATAATTACAGATGAGCCTTACGTCGTGAGACCGACGCCCACGTTACGTGTGGCAACAGGCGCAGATGGTAAGCACTTAAATACGTAGTTAGCGTAAAAGAGGACTTTATACATACTTCAAATACATACATACATACATTTATCGTTATCGATGACAATCAAATTCACACTCATGTAAAAAAAATATAAAATTCTGTTTTCGCACTATTTCGAAATTTTTCATAAATATAATTGAAATAAATAAATATTATTATTGATGCATACTCAATGTAAATAATATATATTATATTATTATATTCAATAATAATAATATTTATGTTATGCATATATATATATATATATATATATATATATATATATATTCAAATATATATATAATTTTAATAATTTTATATTATAATTGTATACATATTTAATTGTAAATAATTTAATTGTTCTTTTGTTTTTTTATGTGTTTTCTTGTACTTACTTTTCTTTGTGAAATTTTTCTTTCTATTTATCTCTTTGTATGTAAATGATTTCCAACAACTTCTCTCTCTGCTGTACATTCTGGACATATTTATATATATATAAATATGTAAATATATATATATTAATTTTAACTCTCACTATTTTTTATATATATTTGTAAATACTTTTAATGTGTCTAATTTTTCCACAACTTTCCATCTAAAAATCTCTCTCAATGTGTGTGTTGTAAAATGTGTGTTGTAATACGCGTAGATTTAACAACAGTTTTGTTAATCAATCAGGATAATTTGGGCCACGGTCGTTTCTTGTCTGTCCGTCCGGCGCTGGGATTGCTAACATCCACAGCACGTACTTTTATCCAGGAGGGCATTACGACAGAGTATGCGACCCAAGTCGTGGGCACTACCCTCAACAATGGTCGTCAATATGCGCAGTACCTCAAGAAGTCGTCTAGGGTTCTCTATGAGAACGGGTTGCAACCCTCTGTGATAACCAGTTGGGTGGGAGAGGGCAGTACTGCGACTGCTGAGACTCCGGCTACCTTTACGGCACATTTGGAAAGTCACAATGATTTGTTATCGGATGCTGAGGCCGCCGATTGGTGGGCTATCGATGATAAATTGAGAAATGTTGAGTTCGTTGGCAACACAGATTATTTTCGCCTACAACAAAGTAGTCAATTGCTGCAATCAACACCCGATTCCGGCGTGTTCGCCTCCTCTGTACTGTCTACGGTTATTCACTCCGTTTATGCGGCGCCCAATCAAAATAATGCTCGTATTTTGGCCGCACATAAAGTGTTGCCAATTGGCGATTTGCCAACATTTACGGTTAAAAATAATTTTGCGCCGAGTGCCTATCAAAATACGGCAGAAACTGAAATAGGTGAGGCGGGGGAGGGGGATGAAGGACGCTCTGCCAAGCTTTATCATCAGCAGCTGATGCAACAGAAACAGCAAAATAAATCCCAAAATTCAACTCAAAGTCAGCTCAAGAAACGAGTGCTCGCGACTATTACATACTACGGCTTTGCAGACTTTACAACACTGGTTGGCGACAGTTTGATCGTCTTTTCGCCCAGCACAGTGCAAGCGAGTGTCAATTTAGGCCAAATAACCTCCATCAAAGGCATGGCTACGCTCCGAAGCAGTGAGCTGGAAGTATTTCCAAGCACAGCTGTCGAAATTTTGGTTAAAACGGCAAATATTTTGAGCACATTGTATAAAGTAACAACTACAACAAGTCCATTTCTGAAGGAGGAAAAGAAGCCATTTTCAATCGGTTCAGTTGTGGAGGAGATTGGGAAATCTTCGGCAGGTCTTGAGCTTAAAACAGAACCTGTTTTTGTGGAGCATATGGAGGCAACTTCAATAAAACCACAATTGGAAGTGAGTACTTCTGTGATTACCACGCCTATTTTGGCGCCAAGTTCTGCTTCTGTGGAGGATTTGATAGCAAAGCCGATGTTTTCATTGCCTACAGATCAGGAAATATTGGAGATATATGCATCGCTATCCAAGGCACAAACTCAAGGCCAAAATCAAGGGCAGACTCAAGTTTTTACGCAAGGAACTGAAGCTGAAGGAAGTCCAGGAACACAAGAAACTCAAAATGAGGAAACGTTAGGAACCCAAGGAACTCAAAGAACCCAAGGAATTCAAGCCAAAGGAACTCAAGGAACCCAAGGAATTCAAATTCAAGCTAAAAGTGAAGCTGAAATTGCAGTTCTGGCCACAGCTCTAAATAAGGATAACATTCATTTAAATAGTATACAAACTGAAGCCTCAAATTTGGAGGTACATGGTGGGGCAACAACAATATTCATCGATGATGATCCCTTTGTCAATTTTGTGGACCCAACTGCAACAATTAAGAATCCAATTCAAACTGCAACAACTGAACTAAAAATTAAAGAAGAAACGATGGCTAATATTGAGGAAAATACCGAAAAGTCAAAAAATCAAATTGAGGAAAATTTGGCAACAGAAATAAATCGAGTTGAGGAAAGTATAGAAAAATCCAAAATACTAATAAATCAAATTGAAGAAATTAGCACACTTAAAAATGCAGAAAAAGAAACCGAAATAGATCAAATCAAGCAAAAAAATATATCGAAAGTAAATCAAATGCATGAAAATGAAAAAACTAAAATTGAAGAAATTACCACAAATAAAAATTTAGAAAAATTAACAACAATTATGAATGACGAGGCAGAAGTAAAAACAACTACAAATAGATTCATTGAGGAGGAGGAGGAGGAGGATAATACAACGGTTAAGGATATGGCAGATATAGCTCAGACTATGACAAAAGATAATAATGATAATTGCGACGTGCTCAAGTCACAAATATTTCTCACACAATTACCGAAATTGATAACAATTTCAAGTGACGTGTCTGAGCCGACTATTTTATCCAGTTATGAGATCAAAGAGACAACCAAATATTATTGTATACAGGCGAGTCAAGTGCTGGAATACCCACAATTGGAGAAGCCAACAGAGGTAATGCCTGTGCCACAAAATGAAGCAACAGGAACTGAGGCGAATCCCAAAGAAATAATAACAACAACTGAGGAAAATACTACAACCAGCGACATAGTTGAGGACGATGAGGATTATATTACCGAATCGGAACCCGAGGATTATGAGAATGCTTCCGATGAGTCGGATATCATCTATAAGACCCTCTACACAACTTATACATATTTGACAACCTTTTTCCAAGGCGATGCTACAACAGTTTCAAGTCACACTGAAATTGTGACCAATATAATTACTTCCACTTTGGATATGGAACTGAAATCGAGCACTATCCGTGAGAATGAAATAATTGCGGATACAACGACAAAAGCGACAAATTTACAAGCGACCAAATATATGATCCCTGATGAATTGAAGGAGTTGATAGATGCTAGTGTTAACAACGAACTAAAGCATGACTCAAGCGAATCAAGTCAAAAAACCGAGTATTTAAATGATATCAAATACACAAAAACTTTCTACACAACTTTCACTTATTATACGACCATCTTTGCGGAGAGTGAAACGGAGATAATGTCGCGAACAGAGGTGTTTACCAATTACGTAACAGAGCTGGGTGCGCTCAAGACCAGTGTTGTGCAACTGGCCAAAGAAATAGTAATAAATCCAACCGAAACCGAGTCAACTAGCAATCCTGACAAGCTGGTCACACTGATAACCGATGTCAAATCGAGCAGTTCCAATGGTGAACAACACTTGAAAATCAGGGATGATATGGCCGATGATCAGATTAGTTCCGAGAGCAATACCGAAGAGATGCTTCCCTCTGCCACCCTCCTGCTGCAGACCAGTTTCACAACATTCACGTTCTACACTACGATGTATGAGCAGGACAGCACTAATGTGGTTAGTCGCCTGGAAACTGTCACAAATATTGCGACGGAAACATTGCAACCAACCAAAATGGTGAGTCACGCGGAGGATGCAACACTGCCCATCACATATTTCACCACATTCACCTATTGGACCAAGCTGGCTAAGGATGGTGAAATAACAACAATCAGCAGAGAGGAAACCATATCGAATATTATCGAACCAACAAAAATTTGGGCTGAGAATTCAAGTGAGACTTTGAGTAAGAGTTCGACTGCAAATTCGACTGCGAGTTCGACTGGGAGTGTGGTAAATTTAATTACCCAAAATGCCACTGATTTGACCACATTCTACACGACTTACACTTATTACACGACCTCCTATGAGGCGAATCAGACGGTGACCGATTCACGCTTCGAGACGATTGTGAATGTGATAACGCCGACGGCAACAATAATTTCTAGTGTTGACACTTTGCCAGTTAGCTCGATTGTTATCAATAAATCCGAGTTGCTTTACTATGATTACAAGCATATCATAGATGCGGATGGTGTGAGCACTCTGTATTTTACCACACAAATACAGTCGAGCATCGATAGCGAGGGCAGCGTCATCGAGTTGACCAGCAGCACTTCGAGTCTGCTTGTCGACGAGTCCAAGAAATTGGAACTCAACTCAGTTGCTAGCTCGTCGCAATATAAAACGGGTCTCGTTCGTTTGATTGAGGGCACTCGCGTTGGCAATCGCACCACGACGCTCTATCAATCAAAAGTTATCGGCACAATTATCGATAGTCGTTATGCGCAAATTATCGAAAGCACTTCCAGTTTTCTATTCGAAAAAACCATTTCGCCAAGCGCAACAATTGACGAACTAATTGTGGAGAGCACGAAACAGTTGAGTCAACAGCAAATTGAGACTGCCACAGTGGAAAGCAGCATGCACAGCGAGGAGCAGCACGACAACGATGGCGATGGCGATAACGATAGCGATGGCGATAGCAATTTGTCGTCGCAGAGTAAAAAACGCACCTTTGCCCCAGTTATACGTCCCTTTGCCTCGCGCAATCGACCCACCTTTGCACCCAAGCAAAAAACGCTTAGTGCGAGCAGTGCAACAATAATAACCCGTTCCGATATCACGCCAACAATAACAGCCACACCTGCCTTGAAGTCTGTGGGCGGTGCTCGGTACAGCTCCTCGCGACGCGGTGCCATCTCCAATGCGCCCATAAATCCGCAGGGAGCCGCCGCTTCCTCAACTCGTCGTCTCTTTGGTCGCCCCTTGAAATCCTCAGTGGCTGCTGCTGCTAGTGCGGGGGGCCTTAGTTCATCGGTTGCTGGCAGCACTACCGGCTTTGCACCGTCCAGAAATAGATTTGCTAGCTCAGCACGCAGCGGTACTGCCAGCAGTTCCCGGCGTCTCAGCTCCGGCTCCGCCTCCGCTTCTGGCTATCGTCTGGCGAGCAGCTTGAATTTTCTCAATTCCCGCCAGCGCATAAGACCCACTGCTGCCTTTGGGCAAGCACTGCCGGCGTCGACGACAATAACGCCCGCAACTGCAGCAGAGAACGAGCCTAGTGAGGAGGATGCATCCACGGAAGAGGAGACTTCGATTGCCACCGATGACAATGAGGAGAAAACGGCGCAGAATTCGCGTCGCACTCAAAATCCGCTGCTGCGTTTTCGGCGACCCCTCAATCGACCCAGTGGCTTTACGCCTGCGACTCGCGCGAGCAATACCAGCGCCGCAAATGTATCCGTGCGCAAGAATCCGCTAGCAAGTCGCGCCAAGGCCGCAACGACAACGACGACGACAACGACTACGGTACGGCCAAGACCGCGCAGTTTTCAGCGACCAACACTGAGTTCGCTGCAGGCGCGCGCACGGCCCCAAAACAATCTCTTTCCCCCACGAGGTCTCTTCCAGCAGCAGCAACGAGAGAAGGAGAAGGCGCAGGCGCAGGATAATGATTCGGATGGCGATGCGGATGAGGATGATGAGGATGAGGATGGCGATGAGGAGGACCAAGAAACCGCTCAAAATGGAACTAATCGTCGCCGGCGACGACACTCTAACAAAAAGAAGGTTAACCTCTCTCGTAGGCGTCGTCAGGTGGATACTTTAAGTCGCAATCGGTTTCGCTTTCGTCGCCCCAAAACGGCAACGACCGAGGAGACGCCAGCGGAGGAGCAACCTGCTGAGACGACGACGACGGCGCGGAGCAGGCTGAATGCGCGTTTTGGTTCGCGTTACAAGCAACAGTCTAGCTCGACGGCTGCAACGGCCGCCCATCGCGCCATACGCCCTACCAGACCCACTACGGCTCGAGCGCAGTTTACGCTACGCGAAAAGGATACAGCCGGAAAAAGCAGGCAGGGAGGCGCTGGTAGCTCGGCAAAGTCCAATTTTAGACGACCGCAGTCGGCACTAAGACGATCCGGCTCTGGCTCCGGTTCCAGCTCCAACTCTGGCTCGAATTCTAGCTCCGGCTCCAGCTTCAACTCCAAGTCTGCAAATGCGCGTCGTTTAAAGAGCTACATCAGCAGTAGCAACAATAGTAATAATAATGTAGACAGCCGTACTACGAGCAATTCACGCAGCCGTACCGGCACCGGTTCCGGCACTTCTAGCCGTAATCGCAACGCAAACCGTAATCGCAATCGTAACGATTACAACCAGGATATGGCTTCAGCTGAGCTTGGCAGTGCTGCCATCACAGTTACCCATTTGGTGCCCGCCGAAGTGACCGTACCGGTTGTCAACGGTCAGCTGACGGAGTACAAGAATATTGTGACAGCCAAGACCAGTTTGGAGGTACTGGCGCCCCATCAATACACCCAGCAAGTGGGTAGCAACGGACAAACCTCGCTCTACCTGGTCCGCGAAGACACCAGCGTAAATGTGGCGGGTGTTACAGAATTAACTCGCTACTTGCTGCACGACACACTAACAACGACCGTCACGTTTACCCCGACAACAATCAGGGGTCGCAAGACCTCGTTTTCACACGTGCTACCCTCTACTGTGTACGGCGTGGAGAGTGTCGTCTCCACGCTGCAGCCACAAATCGCCGCAAATGCGCCTCTGGCGAATATTCTGCTATCCCAGCTGCTGTTGGGCAACATTAATTTACCAGCGAATCCGCTGCTGGGCGCCCTAGCAGGTACCCAGCCAGCACTACCAGCGCTAGATGCCGCAGTAGCAGCAACAGGTGCAGCTACAGCCGTGCCAGTTACGGAATATCGCACACATACCTCCACTTATGTGACTACCATTTATGATGGCAAGTCTACGATTTTGCCCATTACATTCCAGGGCAAGAAAATATTGACAACTGTATTCGATACCACAGCGCAGACGATAACAGCTACCGAGTACAGTGTGGACACGATAGTAAATACTCCAACGCAACAATTGCAGCAACTCCAGCAACAATCTGGGCAGGTGGCGCAGGTCAACAGTTTGCTGCTGCAACAATTGCTGTTCCAACAGCAACAACAACAGCAACTACAGCCACAGCAGCAACAAAATCCAGTGATTAGCAACACTATTTCGCCACAAATACTGCTCAACGATAATCTGCAAGATCTGGACGAAATAACTCCCTACGAATCACCCAATATCGAAGGCATTATAGTCGAACAGCAAACGACGAGCAAAAGTCACAAAAAGTCACGAAAACCCGGCAAGAGTCATAAGCGCCATCGACAACATAAGGAAGAGGACCTCGAGAACCCTACGGAAAGTAGTGTTGTCACGCTCTACGTATCTGGCCGTAGACCGGGCGAATTTAGCACCATTTTATCGACTGTTTACAATAGTAACGAGCATCTAACACCCTCCACTTTGCACAAGCGACACGCCCAGCAAACCATTTCACTCGCAGAGGACCTCTATGCGTTTGAGGGTAGCGAGCGGATGCAGAGCTACCTGCCAGCACCAGTGAATAAAAATACCATAGGCGAGTTGGATCAAACAGCGTCGCTGGAGAGCATCATAGGCGATGTTCACTTGTGGTATGCCAAGGCCAAGGCTACCCAGCAGCTGAGTGCACCCTCTAGCAGCAGAAGCAGTAGTGCTACCGGGCTTGAGCAGGAGGACCTAACGCATTCAATTTATTTTTTAGTGTAAATGACCTCGCTGAGTTGTTCCCACTACAGTTGCAGGTCACAAAACAGCATTTTGCAACACTATGTCCACAAAAAAGTACAATTAAAAAAATCAAACGTGAAATTCAGCAAAGTCAACAGCAGCTGCGGCGTTTGCGCAAAAAGTGCT
This sequence comes from Drosophila villosipedis, assembly GCA_035043025.1. Lineage (NCBI taxonomy): Eukaryota > Metazoa > Arthropoda > Insecta > Diptera > Drosophilidae > Drosophila > Drosophila villosipedis. Next base: position 361,178 of record JAWNNF010000019.1, on the reverse strand, counting down.
TGTGCGGCGCAAGCCACTAGTCAACACTAATAACAACACTACCAACATCACCAGCAACTTTTACAATACCACCAGCAACAAAAATTTCATGTCAGTTTCACAGCCAAAGAACAAGCGTGTTGTCATTTTCAAGCATAGACTTACAAATAGAACAAACCAAACAACAGCAAAAAATAAGCAGTCGACAGCAACAGTGTTGTTAACAACACCAAAATCAGCTATACAAATAAATACAATTTTAGCAACACCAAAAACAGAAGCGCAAAATCAGGCAATAATGCCCACAGCAATTTCGACTTTAACAACACTGAATATAACAAAAATGCCCACTTTACCAACACTAAAAACAACGCAAATTTCAACATTAAAAACACTCCAAATAAAAACTATTTCAGCTTTAACAATACCAGAAATAACAACAAAAATTGCAACACCAATTTCAACGTTACCAATACCACTTTTAAATTTACCAACACCGGAAATAATTCCCACCGCGCGTAAAAATGCCACGCGGCCTGGTAAAAGACGCAAGCAGAAGCAACTCAGAAATAGACGCAAACAAGCAAACAAATTGTTGGTAGCAAGTAATTCAACCCTTGCGCATTCTACAACACTGCAAGTGCAAGTGACCAGTACTGAATTGTATACACAAACCTATACAGTAATTGTGGAACGTGTTCACAGCGATCAGCATGAAATTATTGAATCCCTTTCCACATTCACCAAAGTGAAGACACGAACCGTGTCCATAACGCGAAACTCGACACGGGGCGATATTTTAATAATGCCCACTCAAATGCCTTGAAAAAGTGACAACCGAATAAATGGGATATTTTAGTTATGCTCACAGAAATCCCCATCAAATTACATTACAGCTACTTTATATCTCAGTTATTCTCTTTGAACCTGCACAAATGCCCAAAAAAAGCTAAAGGGGATTAAATTCGCTTTAATACAATTTGGGCATGTTTTAGTCATGCCTACAAAAATGCCTTAAAAAGCTAAAGCCGATCAAATCCTTTATTCACACAAGCTGGGGATTTCTCATTTCTCAGCTATGCCCACAAAAATGCCCTTAATATTGCCGGGCTACTTTATATTGCACTATAGCTAGGAAAAAATCGCCCAACTGGGTCATTTTAATTTGAGACATAGAATTTTCATAAATAGCCGAAGGACATTTCAGCTAAGCCCACGCAAAACAAATTTCACTGGGTACTTTTAATACTTTTCCCCTTTAAGCTTGCAATTAATAATTAAGTGAGGATTTTCCATATGTAGTGTAGTAGTATTAAAAAATATATAAAAATACCAATGCAGTTACACACACACATACATATTTAATTATAAAACATTTTCGTTTGCTGCTGTAAAATAAATGTATATCTATATATATCTATATAACTATATATTGTTGTTTTTATATCTCAACACATATGCTATAAGTAATTAATTACTGTTACCGCAAATCTAAAATTCAATATTTTAATTTTCACACACACATTTTTTGTTTTTTCTTTAATTTAAGAGCGACAAAAAAAGAAACATTAATACAATTACAATTAGTGGCAGTAATTAAATAATTTAAGTACGATGTATAAAATGGGTTTGTTAATATCTTAGTATTTTATGAACATATATATAGATATATATATGGGTGTGTACATACATTCGTTTAATTAAAAATTAATTATATATATAAATTCAACAACGTGCGTATTTTTTCCCCTTTTCTAATTGTGCCCAAATAAAATGATTGATTTTTTAGCAAAGGCTGCAAATGATTTAAACACAATATAATAATGTTTTTATGCCCCGATAAATATATATATATATATTGATATCTCAGCCTTTTTATTTATTATTTTACTTATATTTTATCGAGGCTTTCCTGTGGCTCTTTCGCTTATTTGTAGCTTACTCAATTATTATTCTATATATTTTAGCTGTGTTGTGAATATAAATTTATTTTACTATACAGAAAAGAAGGATGCTGCTACCAATATACGAGTATACACATAACTAATTATCAATCTGTAAATATTCAGCTTTTATTTGTATTTGTATTGTCCCACAAAATTATTATCATAAAAACACTTTTGTAATTGATTTAGGCTATCATAAAAGACAACTTAAACACTATACAACAACAGAAACAACAAGAACACCTAGAACTAAGAGTGATTCAACAGGTCCACAGACAGAGCATCGCTCTCAGAATATTCGTTTGTTAGACTCAAATTTGGTCGAGTTGAGTTTGGATGAGGCCAGATTCAACTTGGCCACCCATGTCATGTCCAATGGAGTTGAACTAATCATCGCCAGCGATAAACTGAAGCATCAGGCAGCTGCAGCCTCAGCTTCAGCTGTAACTCAATTTCAGTCTCAGTCTCAGTTGCCACAGAAGCCAGTCACTCTTGCCCCCAGCACCCTCAAGAATCATATGATACTAGCGCTGCCTACAAACAACAAACAGGTAAGTTTTTAATAATCAAATAAATAAAATAATAAATAAATAAATACTAAAATTAATAGATCAAATACATAAAATAAAAAATTAAATAAATAAATAAACACAAATATTAATACATCAAAGAAGTAAAAAAAAGAAATAAAATAAATAAATAAACACAAATATGAATACATCAAATAAATAAAATAACAAATAAAATAAATATATAAATAGAAATATTAATATATAAAATAAATAAATAAATACAAATATCAAGAGATCAAATAATAGCAGCACTCACACAAAAAATGTTTTTAAAACTGTATTTTTAATTTATAAAATTAAGCAACCTATGAATAAATAAAGAAAATGCCACGAGGCACTTCAAAATAATGTGAGAAACAAAAAAAAAACGTAAAATTAAATAGTTGCATTTTATATAAATGGCAGAAAAACAAAAATAAATAAATGCAACATTTAGAAATAAATCTGAAATAATGCATAAGTGCTGCAATTATTTTTAGATAATATAAAAAAATAAATAAATATTCTAGTTAGCAGAGCTAACTTTTATTTACAATTACAATTATAAATATATTTAATAGAAAACTCTCTCTCTCTCTCTGCCTTCTCTCGATTAGAACTTTAGTATATCCTTATACATAACAAATAAATAAGTAAATATATTGAAAACAATACTTTTAGCAGTTTAAACTTTAATTTATAATTGCAAATATTATTATTATATTACAATTATAATTATTATTAATAGAAAACTGTATCTCTCTTTGCCTTCCCTCGATCAGGAAAATTTTAGCATATCCTTGGGCGATAATCAGTTCATAACGAAGACCTGCCTGACAACCTACACATATCACACAACATATCTGACGAGGGGCAGTTTAACAGTTGAGAGCCGAGAAAAGGTTGTCGCCAATCGACAAACGGAAGAGCGAAATTTCCTAAGAGCAAGCAGCCAACTCCCCTTGGGCTTAACTCTCTCAAATGTAAGTATATTTATATATATATACATAATCATATATATAATAACATAGGTAATGCTTAATATTATTTGGAAACTAACTCGGTTCAGCTTGAATCTATGTAATATTTACTTTAATATTAATATAATGATTATATGAAATATACAAATATTTAATATTTATTCATGGATATTCTACAATTAATTATGTAATTTAATTATTTGTTTAACTTTTCTATTTAATATTTAATTTAATGTTTATATAAAATGATAACATACAATTTTAAAATATTTAATAATAATTCTTTATAAACTAATTCTTGATATTTTTCAATTAATACTGCGATTCAGTCATTTGTGTAACTCTTCCATTTAATTTTATATGTATCTTAATTAATTAATGATTCAATAATTTTTATAACTTTTGCATTTCATATTTTATTTAAGCTTAACATAATATTTGTTTATATTATAATAATTAAATTATAATTAATTATAATTTCTTTAATTGAACTTTTGTAATTCTTCCATTTAATTTTTAATACAATATTTATTTCTTTATAAACTAACTTTTGATGATCTTTAATTAATTAATAATGCAATTCATTTTGAATAATGAGGATTCAATCCTAATATAATTATTGTCTATATTATTATTATTATTGGGGAATCTGCACCGCGACCTATTTGATCTATTGTGCCCCCTTCTGAGCTTATAGCTCCTCCATCAGCCCAAACTCCCGCACAAACGTGAGGATCTTTGTTGGGTTGAGGTCTTCTATGTCTGTGCAATCCAGGACATGCGCCCCTAGGATGCTGCTAGCTAAGGCGATACATTCTAGCTAAGGCGATACATTCTGCCAGGATGTGCATCGAGGATTCCTCCTCTCTTTCACAAAACCTGCAAAGATCGCTACTGTATATACCCAATTTTGTTAGGTGACTCTTTAGTCTACAGTGTCCTGTCAATAGACCGGTAAGTATCCTAAGGCTGTTCTTTCCCATGGTTATAATCTGTTTAAATCGAACAAGATTATAACCACCTAGGAGACATCTGGCTTGTCGGAGTCCTACAGTCTTCGACCAGCTCTGTTGCCGTCTCTGCCTCTCCTCGTTTCTGAGTTCCAGTCTATAGAGTGTTTTCCTATGCCACAATACGGTTCTGGTCCTGTTAGCGGCCTTCCTGCCCCATTCTTGCTTGCTTGTCAGCCGCCTCGTTTCCCGCTATGTCCCTGTGGCCCGGGACCCATCGTAGGGTGAGCCTGTTGTGAGTCCCGAGTAGGTCTAGCTTTGAACGAACTTCATGGACTACCTTCGATGTTATCTTAGTCCCCATTATAGCTTTCAATGCTGCTTGACTGTCGGATAGGATGGATATATCCGTGTTCCGATAGTTACGTTCTATGTTGAAGTCCGCACATCTCCCTATTGCACACACCTCACCCTGAAATAGGCTGGTATGTGTTCCCAGGGATTCATGGTAGAATACACGAAGACCCACCACTCCAAGGCCGGTGCCCTGATTCGTGAGTGATCCATCGGTGTACCATTTTATGGTGTGCGGTTTCATGGGATGGACTTCGTCCAGAGTTGTCCATTCCCTTTTACTACTCATACGAACTGTGAAATTTCGTTCGAATATGTATTCGGCTACCATTTCGTCCCTAGGTTGCGTCAGTAGGGGTAGTTCGTTTGAAAGGAGTTGGGCGTCTTTATGGTTGCCCCCAACTCCTTCTGCCGATATCCTGAGAAGCGTGGCTTTCTGCTTGAGCCTTATGATATGGTGGAGTGGTGTTAGCTCCATTAAGGCTTCATGGGCCATTGTTGGGCAGGTGCGCATAGCTCCTGTCATACATACGCTGGCCATTCTTTGCAACTTTTGTAGTTGTTTCTTCACGGTGATCATCCGCTCTCTGTCACCCCATACCCCATTGGTTAACATGGGTCTTACTACCATCAGGTATAGCCATCTTAATATCTTTGGTGATGTACCCCATGATTTACCTGCAATACTACGACATGTATAAAGCGACCTGGAGCACTTTAATATCGTGTTTTGCACATGGGTGCCAAAGTTAAGCCTGCTATCGAATGTGACTCCCAGGTATTTGACCTCCCTACTTGTTTTTAGTAGGGTCCCTGAGAGCCATATTTGTCTCATCCTCTGTAACTTATGTCGTCTGATAAAGGGGACGATATCATTGACATTGAATACCACTGTTAGCAAGTCTGTTTAGTAGTTCGTCTACTAACAGACTCCAGAGTAGCGGAGACAACACCCCTCCTTGGGGACAGCCTTTGGTGGTTAGGACTGTTACAGTGCTATCATGTAATGATGCCGTGGCTTGTCTGGACCGTAGCAGTGCAAGTATCCATCTGCTGGTAGTATTGTCCAGGCCTCTTCTCTCAAGGGTAGCATTGATTTCATCATGAGATGTGTTATCAAAGGCACCTTCTATATCTAAAAAGGCGCACAGTGCTACTTCCTTATTATCAATTGCCGCGCTCAAAGTACGTCGCAGCTGATAAAGTGCTGTGTCCGTGGACCTGCCTACTCTGTATGCATGCTGCGTTGGGTGCAGCGGCCTTTGTTTAAGCAAAGTGCTTCTGATTTTGTAGTCCACCAGCTTTTCCAACGTTTTCAGTAAAAACGATGTTAAGCTGATGGGTCTGAAGGACTTTGGACTGGTAATGTCTTTCTTCCCTGCCTTGGGGATGAAGACTACCCTAGTTCTTCTCCATGCACCCGGTATGTATCCGAGGGCTAGGCTACTTACTAATGCTTTCCTAATACGGGAGAGGAGTATTTCCTGTCCCGTTTGAAGGAAGGCTGGCGATATGCTAATTAAGTCTCTCCCTTGAGACTGTCGACTTGGCGCATGCCCAGTCGTCAGTTGACGGCCTGTATCTACTTTCCCTTTCAATAGCCTCTTCCTGCAGGGGTGTGCTTCCTGGGAAGTGCGTCTCGAAAAGTAATACTAGTGTTTCTGCAAATCACTGCTCGTAAAGGAGTAATCCCCACGCTTCAGTGCTAAGTTCGCATCAGGCGCTCGTTTCGCCAGTGCTCTATGGAGCCTGGCGCCTTCGCTTTTGCAAACTATTCTTTTGCAGAAGTTTCTGTAATTCTTCTTTCACGGTACTGCTCCCACATTCCGTCGCTCTTTGCTTTATTAAAGAGGGCATCTTTCTCCAAGTACTTTTTCCCTACCGGGCAGTTATCCTCAAATGCACTGGTTATGCACTTGTTGAGGTCACCAATAGCCCTGTCCAGCTCTAGTGGCTCACTGGGTATACCAGATAACCCGTTGGCTAGGGAGAACCCTAAGGCCGACTTATAACCTTTCCAATTGGTTTTCCTGGGGTTGCGACCTGGCGTACTACTATCCGTATTTAATTGTAACTTAAATAGGATAGTTCTGTGATCAGACATTGATTCCTCTTGGGAAACGTGCCAGTCCCTAAGGTAAGGTTTTAGGGTCCGACTAAACAGGGTGATGTCTAGCACCTCCTCCCTGATTCTAGTTACAAATGTCGGTGTATATCCGACATTGCCTAATTTTAGATTATATTTGAATATAAAGTCCATTAGGCACTCACCCCTCAAATTGATGTCGCTGCTGCCCTATATCGTATGGTGCGCATTGGCATCGCATCCGATGAGCACTGAGATTTTCTCCCTCCTGCAGTAATCCACCAGTTTTTCTATTTCTGGTGGTGGGCAGGCTCCAGCTGCGAAATACGCAGACAACAAGGCCGTAGGGACCGCGCCGTTCTTGGTCTGTACCAATATGGGAACGCAGTCCCTAGTCAGGAATAAGACCGCCGAGGCAGCCTTAGCACGGTGGATGTTTACCTGAGCCAGCCCTGTGCCGGTGACTCTGGCCATCTATTGCTGGGGAGTCTCCAGTTGACACGGTGATTGGGGCCTGGAGTTGCTCCTGTCACCGCTGCACGTCATTTCGACGTCAGCTGCTGCAGCATCCAGCAGCTCCTCCGCCAGCTCCTGTGAGGACATGGGGATATCTTCATCTCCCAGTATATCCATTTGGCAGAGCGTTTTGTCAAGCAACTCCTCATCTTCTCCGAGGTCCTCCATCGAGTCGGTGGGCCGCGCAGTGCAATTGCTCTGAACTGCGGCAGGAGTGTCTTCTGTGGTTGAGGTGTCCACGTTGACAGCCACCCTGCCGCTTGGCTCAGACTGAGGCTTAGCTCCAGATCTCCTCTTTAAGCCGCTTACGGGGATGGTCCTGTAGCGGAAGTAGATCTGGTGCCCCTTCTCCACAATGATATCCTTGGATAGTTCGTCTATCCCGATGACCAGGAGGGCTCCTCCGCCCTCGTTCCTCCTGGAAATCAACTTCCATGTGTCGGTCTCGATCCTGTTCTGGTTCCTCAGCAGAACCAACAGGGATTCGGTCAACCGATCCACACTTCTAGGGCAAAACAGCGGCGCTGCGGTTCTCAGCCAGTCAGCTGAGTCCTCATCCAAGCACTCAATGACCAGGAAACCGACCCGGAAATGAATGCCCGCGAATGAGACCGCAACATCCCCACCAGACGCAATGACTTCGTCTACGATGGCCACTTCCAGCACAGACAAGTCTCCGCGACTGAGCATTGCCCGTGGGAAATCCACAGGCAACACGGCCACCTTTACCTTTCTTGCCATATCTGCATATGACAATCGGGGCTCGGTGGGTGCTGGCGAGCTGGGATTCGTGGCCGCTGCACGCGATGTGCTCGGACGGAGGTCCAAACCTGCTTCCTTTCCGGCCGTCACCTTCGCCGCCCCCGGGCCGTGAGCAGCACCCTTGGCCTCCGGGCAAGCCCTGGGGGTGGCCACCGGTGGAGTGAGTGCGCTGCTAGGCCTCTTGGGGGCTGGCGCTGGTCCCGTAGCCGCTTCCCTGGGCTCTGTGCCTTTCTTCAGGGCAGCATCAGAAGTGAGTCCTTGCTGGAGGTACCGAAGGTACCACTTAACCCTTGAACCGCAGAGATTTTTCCGGTTCGGGTCATCCAGCCCACCGGGTTGACCCCTCAGTGGCAGGAACTCTTCCTTCCTCTTAGGGCGCTGTGCGCCCTGCCTCACAGCGTTCGTTGCTGGCCGTGGCGGTCGGGTTGGTCCGACCATCACTCTCCCATGCCCCAAAGCCGGAGTTTGTTGTGCATGCGGCACCTGTTTGGTGCTGGAGCAGCACGGTGTGGAGGTTGGTCTACCACATGGGAGGGTCTTTCCCCGTCTAGGGCACGACCCTCTAGGTGTCTTGCGACATACTCCGCAGGGAGATCCTGCGGTATTTTAGTTTTCCTGGAATCTTTCATTAGTTCCCACGTGCTGCGGAGAAATGAGTGTCCGCCCGGTCAGAGATCCGCATTACCCGGGTAAGGCTAAATTAGAACAGGCGGTCGTCATTTGCCTGAGCCCACCGTTCGAGACTGGGCTAGTTTTTCACCGGGCCCCCAGCCAAGCTGACTCTCTCTCTGACAATATCGCACCCGCTGTTTGTCCGGGACTGCTTATTTACGAGGAATCTCGTATTATTCGCAGCTAACCTCCCCGGGGGGAGGCCATTCGCTATCCGCAACCCGCGACCCACCTGGTGGCCTCAGCTAAGCCCCATCCGAACCATCCCACAAGTTCTTTAGACCAGGATTGTCTATATTACGATAATAGTTAAATTAATTATTTATTCAATAACTTCTGTAATTCTTCCATTTATTATTTAATTATAATAATTTTCAAAATTGATTAATTGTTCAACCATTTCTTATAGACACCCGAGCTGGTTGTGGGCATATTCCCGACTACATATCATTATTATAATACGCTGAGGAACAATGGCCTGGTGCTCAGCTCGACGTACACGGTGATGAATACGGTGACTGGACCTGAGGATTATATATCGTATCTGCAGCCGTCGGAAGAAGCGACACCAGTGCTAGATACGAACACCTATTACAGTCGCCTGGCCGTCACGCGAACAGCGCCCAATGGAATTCTAACAGACTCTGAGAATGTTCTCACCCAACTGGTGATCACCGAATCCAAACCGGGACGGGGAAACCTCAAAGTAAAAGCAGCAAGCAGCGAGGAATTGGATGTACATATTTTTGCAACGAAAACGTATTTAACGACTGTGACATATTTGGCCACAACATCGATATACCCCGCCTCAACCGATTCGCAGGGTGTATCCAACTTTGAGACAAAGGTTATTGTGAATACGATTACAGATATAGTGCCCAGTACGCTACTCCGACCGGAGCTGGTTTCCATGTTTCGCACGGAATTAATGCAGAAGAAGGGTAAAAATAATCGCAAAGTGCTTGTCACTCTGGCAACACTACTGGGTGGCCAGACGCTGCAAGTGACGGCGGTCAATTTGAAAAAGACAACTACAAATCAAATTTCCTCAACTTTAATTAAGCCCACTTCCATTAAAACCAAACCAACCAAAACTCAAAGTAAAAACGATGAGTTGCAAGTTGATTTGAGTGTGGCAGAGTCACAAAATGAGCCTGTCTATGTGAGACCCTTAAAAGAAGTCCAAGCAACTCCAAATCCAACCAGTGTTGAGCAACTAATTGGTTCTCTAAACTTACAAAGATTGCGACCAGTTTTTGATGTTATGGCGGATATAATACAAAAAAATATAGTCAGCAGACAAGCGACAACAAATCTTAATTTAAGACAAACTTCAACTTCAACAACGACTGAAAATCCGTTGGAGGAGAAGCCCGTTTATATACCACTTGAGGTCAGCGTGCAGCAGAAAGCGGCACAAAATCAATACAAATCGCACGTGAATAAAGCTGAAATCGATATTAATCGAAGTCGCTTGACGGCGCACAGCTTGCACATAAATCCACCGGAATCGGCAATGCAAATTGATTTCAATGACGACGATAATTGGCTGTTGCACAATAATAACATGAGTCACATATTGAGACCCCTCTCCATTTACCCGACTTATCCGGGCGCCCTGCTCAATAATGGCATACCCATCCGACCTGGGGAAATAATCAATGCGAATGCGGACGTCATCATTGGTAGGCCCAATGGTATACTTCACAGTCCCCAAACACAGTTCATGAGTTCGTCTCCCAGGCCCAAAAACCCGCCAGATTATAGCGATAGATCGATTGCACCTTTCAAGAAGAAAACCTGGATACCTCCTCAGCCAGTTCTTTTGTCACTTTCTTTGACTCCCCCGAGGCTTATACCCCTCGATTATAATAATATACTTTTGCCACCCGCTCAGAGCTCTTCTAAATCCCAGCCAGGCTTTGGTTATATACTAACACCCCCCGGTAGTGCACCGAGATTACCCGAACAGCAGATTATGCATTTGAATGCGGAGCTGAATAATAATGAGATATTGGAAATTAAAGCAATACCTCAGATATTTAGCACCAAATTGCCAGCAGTAACAAGATACCCAGAGCTTGTCGCAGGGAGTAGCAGTAGTTATTATAATCAGAGACCTGTTAATCCCTCCGTTTACTCAAATAATGCTGCTAGTGGCAGTTACTACAGTGCAGGACCTGCTACTGCTGCAGCTTACGCAGATATAAGTGGTAGTGGCGGTACCAGTTACTATAAACAAGGTACTGCCCCTGCTAACACAGATATGGGAGGTAGTAGCAGTTACTTAGTAGCTTACTCAGATATGGGTAGTAGTGACAGTAGCAGTTACTATAAACAAAGTCCTCCTTACTCAGAAAAGGGAGGTAGTAGCAGTAACTACACTCCTTCTGCTGCTCTACTTGCTGCTCCTGCAGCTTACTCAGATATGGCAGGTAGTAACAGTGGCAGTTACTATGACCCAGGACCTACTACTGCTGCTCCTCCAGCTCCTCCGGCTTACGCTACCCATCACATCAATCTGAAGACCTCCGTTCTCAGTCACAATGTCAACATGAATGTGCCACCTTTGACCTTCAAGCGAGAGGGCGATAATTATCCGCTTGCAACCGCGGTGCGTGGCCAAATTGCTCCAGCACCCATGCCTCTAATTAAAATACCCCATAATAAAGCCAACGTTGAGGTACGGCTGAGTCCGCAAAACACACGCATAGCTGTGGAGCCGCCAGAGAAACTTAGAGAAGGTCAGAAACCAAATATGAACACATTCAAGCAGCGAAATCAAAACTATTTGAAAAATACAGATAATGTGCGCAGCGATTACGTCAATTCAACCCTACACTTAGCACCCTATCAAAGACCCACTGATAAATCCAGTTTTATTAACAACAAAAATGCAAACCAACGACAATATATATCTACCATACCCAGCGATTCAGTTCAAGCTGCCACAAATCTTATACGTGCTGAGAGCAGCAAGCAAAGCTATGCAAGTCCCAGCACTACCAGCAGCAAGGTGCCGGTGCCCGATCAAAAGGCTGACTATACCACTGACCACAATTATAATCTAACGCTCTTAAAAGTGAATAGGCATATACAAAATCTTAAATTGCCTCCATCTAAATTAACACCGATTAATCCCTGGTTATCGATAACACAGCAAACCGCAAACAAAACTCCCAGCTTCGGTCAACCCTTCATCAAATCGAATCAAAGCCCAGCGAATAAGCCTAAAATTGATATACCAAAGAAGGTTTTTGTGGGAGCCGGCCAACGTTTTAATTTTCGACCGGGTCTCAAATTGGAAACAACTACAACACAATATGTCGAGGACCTTCAACTGCTGGCCTCGATTAGACCCACGAATATTTTGAAACCGCCACCAATGCCAACAAATTCACTCCATCAAGATGTTTTGGGCATGAAACCACCACCGGCAATTATTAAAAATATACCCAATAGATCTTCGAGTGTAGTGTATAAAATAAAGACCTCTGCATTACCAGCAACACCCTCCATAATTATATCTACCTTACAACTACCACTCAATAACAGTTTCAATACTGAGTCTCAAATTTTGAAGCCTGCTTTGAGTTCTTCTAGAGTCAAAGTGTTGAAATCACGGCCTACTTTCACAAAGACCCTACCGAAGACCTTGTCTATAAACGGTACCAGTAAACAGCAAAAAATTACAGTAATTAAAACCGATGCATATTTCAATAACGTTAAACAACACTCAACGCAGCACACAAATATTGTTAACCAACACTCAACGCAGCAGAAAATCAACCCTACAAAGATAATTAACCAACACTCAACTCCAAAGAAAATCAACCCGACAAATAACATAAAACAACTCTCAACCAATCTAAAACTAAGCCCTACAAATGCCATAAACCAACACTCAACCGTCATCAAACTCAGCCCCACAAATATCGTTAAACAACACTCAACGCAGCTGCAACTCAGTCCAGCTATTGAGCCATCTGTGCTGCCAACAAATATTAATTCGATTAATACAAAAACACTAAATATTTATCAACAAGCAACTCTGAAAAATACTCAAATAATTCCGAATCAAAATCAAAGCAATCTACTCTCACTGGAATCATCGGAAGCAGAAACCAAAAAAATACCCTTCTCCATTCGAAGCAATGCGCCCCACTTCGATGTATCGTTCATCGATAAGCAAATAACTAAACAACTCTATGATAAATCGATTTCCACGCTCAACAAAAATACTGCAACCCAATCGGTAGTACTAAAAAGTGGTAGTACACCAATAATTAATAGTCGTATTATCGATATCAAATCGATAACATTCAAACCAATGCCAACACACTCGATAATCAAACAAACCATTTCCAAAACGATAAGAAAGAGTGAAAATCCCGATATATCGAATATCTTGGTAGTGATGACAAAAGGAACTGGTGCTGATAATCAAAATACGATTAACCTGGCGGAGGAAGAAGAAGAGCTGGCCTTGGACTACGAGGGCAATTTGTCGCTGGAAATACCCCTGCGGGATGAGGAAATTGTGCCGCCCATCAACGCGAATAGCATTCTGCTCGGTGGCATTTTAATAGCCAGACCCTCCAAAACCAATACCAAATCCAAATATACCAAAGAGTCTAGCAATGGGGTGTGCCAGCCCGCCTGCAAGGCGAATAAAAATGAAATATGCTCCAGTCAACCCGGAAACGGAAATGGCAATCGCTGTGAATGCCGTTTGGGCTTTGCGCGCATGTTTCCTGATCGACCCTGCAAGCGTAAGTTAATTATAATCAATTTAGTTTGTGGTTAAATTATTAAATGCTGAAATTGATTCACAATTTAATTTGTAAGTGAGAACTAATTGAGAACTAATCTTTTCTTATAGCTGAATAAATAAAATATAAATGTACATTTAAATATTAAATTCGATTTTGAATTTAAATTCGATTTTCTACTTTTAATATTTCTACGTGGCGTCCGATAATAATCGATATCAAATAAATAAAATAATACATCTTGTAAATAATTCTTATATTCTTAATTTAATTTCACTCAATTTAATTAACCAATAGCTACATACACCTATGAGATACGCATTCCGACCAGTCGTGTGGGAAGTTATCGGCTCAAATTCAGCACTGAGCTTATCAATAACTCATCGAGTCAATATCGACACTTGAGTTCGATTATTTTAGATGCTATCGACCGCATGATTATGCAATCCGATTTCCGGGATGTTTATCACGGCGTACAATTAAAGGAATTCTACGCAAGGAACGATAATGTCGTAATGGGACACTTTTTGTTACAGGTTTGCAATTATAACGATTCTTACTACATAAATATGATAAAAAATTTGTAATTCAATTGCAGTTGTTGGAGAACAGTAATGAAAAGCGTTTGGAAACAGTGTTCAAGAAGTATTTGCGCCAAAGCAATTACAGCATTGGGGGCACCGAATTATATACATCGAAATCTGGCATCAATTTATTGACAGTTAAAGGTGAGCTTAAAACTATAAATCGTAAATAATAAAAATAATAATTATCGCTTACTGACTTAGATTTCGATGAGTGTGGCAACGCCAATTTCAACGATTGCTCCTTTCACGCACACTGCTTCAATTTAATTGGCAGCTACACCTGCAGCTGTCCCGATGGCTATGTAGATATATCCGATAATCCAATTTATCCCGGTCGCCTTTGCTCCGATCAAATTGTTGGCTGTGAACTGTGCAATTATCGTGGCAATTGCATGGCGCCCATTGTGAATGGGACCCCCGTTTGTGAATGTTTTAGTTGGCATTCGGGCGCCACTTGTCAGCTAAATTTGAAAATACTGCTCATCGGCCTGATTGCAATCGGTACCGTGTTCATTTTGCTACTGGTCTGTATGCTGCTTATCTATTCGCGTCACAAAGTGAACGGCGCCTGTGCAGCGCGTCCTATTTTTATAACGGCTTCGAACTATCACCCGAGCATGTTGTCAACATCCAGCAACAAGTCGCTGATTCGTGATTGCAGCATGGATAAACATGCAATTTTAATTGACACCAATAGTGAATCTAGTCACACTTCGGAGCCATATTCCTTCAAGGTAAATGCAGCTAAAATACAAATATTTAAACTGTACAAGTCTTCTCTCTAGGCAAAGCCAGTCAGAAATAAACACGACACTGTTGATTTCGCTGAAAGTAACGACGAACCGCAAAGAATCAAGCCGTCTAATAGCCACTATAACGCCGATGTTGTTGCCGCCGACCAATCGGATCGTTCGCTCACAGTGATGATACCGCGCGCCAAATATTATCACCCAACAGTTCTGCCGCATGGCCAACTCAACCAACACCAGATGGCGCCAGATAAGTGCGATATGAATAAAGCTGTCAAGCCCACAAAGCAAAAACTATCGAAAGTATCGTGCAAAGAATTTGCAACGCCAAGCGGCGCTTTAGTCTCTGCCGGATTCGAGGTGTCTGCCATTGTTAGCGATCGGGAGAGTAAAGTGAATACAAATGATGTGCAAGCAACGAAAGTGTATCAGAAACATCCGCAAATGTCTCGAGCTAATTTAGAAACTATTCTGCAGTCAGGCGAGTAAGTTTGTGATGAGCTTTTTTATTGAAACAAATATGTATTTATTGAAATGAATATGTACTGTAATTGCAGCGAAATCCATCGCATGAGCTCTTGGATGAGTAATATTCCTAGCAATGCACTGTAAGTATTGCCGTAATTGTTCGCTGCTCACAACAGTTGCAGAACAGCGACGTGTCGTTAACATCAAACAGTCGGTTATGATTTAAATTTGAATATCGTTTAATTTCCCAAGCAGATCAACTGACGTGCGCTCGTTTGATGAGACAACAGTGCAGGCAATAACCAAATCAATGCAACTCTGCTTTGACATGCAGACCCAAAGCAATACAAATGAGGTAAATGAAATATAATAAATCTGCTAAAATAATTTATAAATATTTATATTTATTTAGGAGGCAAATACGATGACTGAGCGAGATCTCGGTTCGACATTTTTGCTGCCACACACACATCTCTATAAGCCCGAGAAGGTTTGTCATTTTTATGATTGTTAAATTAAATCACCATATTAATTAATTTATTTTTTTTAGCTCGAAAGTGATCTGTCTGGCTTTGACTCCATATAATGGAAATGTTCAACTGTATTTCAACTTGTGTATTATACTCATTCATTCTTGTCAAAGACACATTGAATCGTTAGCATTTATTTCAAATGAATTTAGCGTCTTTTGCGTACAACAATATTTATTAATATTTATATTTATAGTCTTATTTATTTATTTATAGTTTGTGTAAAAATTGCATTTATTTAATGTGTTTTTTGTGTACAAATTAAGACCGTTGCATTTATTGTAATAATTATTTAATAATTTCATTTGATGAAATTTTGTGCCAGCCGCTGTGTTTGTAAGTCAAACAATTATAATAAATCCAAGTTAACTAAATAATAAATACCAATTTGTATTTTTCGTAGATATAAATAAAAGAAAATAAATTAGGAACATAGTTAAAATGCGTTTTTTATTTATTTATTTCTATTCCATAACTTGACCTACTTATTAAACTTTATATAGTCAAAAGTAAAATTAATTTCACTATAAAATTAACTTACTACTTAAAAACTCAACTCTAAACTGAACTATAACTTGTCAGACTTGAAACATTTTACAACTACCCCTACGTGGAGTCTAGGATAAATGCACAGGGTGTGTCAGAAAGACAACGGGACAAGTGCCATAAAAACTAGGTAAAAATATAAAATGGGGGTTGATTAAAGCGTTACTGGACGCTGGTCGATGTGCGCTCGGCTTTGTTACGAACTATATATATATTAAGGGTTCGAGGACTTTCGTTTGTCAGCAACTAAGCAGAGGCGTCCTCAGAAGTTTTTCGGGTACCGGTACCCTCTAAAACAAATTCAAACTGCGTCACTGAACTACCCTCTGACCATTTAATCGGAGTCGGGGTTGGGGCAACCTGTTCCAATCGACCACCGTCCGTCTACGCAAAATAGAATACATGACCAATTTTTCGCAGCTATACCAGAATAGGGGTTGACCAGCGGTACCTCGGTACAGGTGTAGTCTCTACTCGAACTGCAGTCCAATTTAAGCAGTTCACCTGAAACCGTTTGCTCAAAAAACCAAAGTATAAATATAGACAAAATAGACATAAAAATTGTAAAAGTAATTATTAAAAAAATATATATAACTATTTTGATAGTTAAAATAGTGCTATTTATAATATAAACAGCATTGGTATGTAGTGTAGTATACAAGAAAAAATGTATAAAATATTTAATTTGGCTTTAAAGAAAATAAGTATGTAAAATACCTTTATACTTATTTCAAGTATATGTGTAAGAGGCATGATGAAATTCTATATATATATATATATATACGTCTACATAAATATATCCATAAGAATTAAAGCTTTAGTATTTCTACAAATATATCAAAAAAAGAGTTGCATAATTTTCGCAGCGGAATTCAAAGTACAGCATAAAATGTTGCCATTTAATTATTTATTTTCATTATTATTTTTAAAATAATTTTTTATAACGAATTGATTGATAAATGTGCAAATATTTACTCAAATCAAGTCAAGTGTGAAACAAAAAATAATACATTTTTCTCATATGCTGAACAAAGAACAAGAAAAAGAAAACAAAGAAATTCAATTCCACTTTTCCCCATATATATATACAAAAAAAAAAATATATATATATATATACATATTAGAATATATATAGAATATATATATATATTAGAATAATTTCCCTACATTTGGGGATAACACTCGTATTTTAAAATGGCGCCCGCAAGCTCTTCCTCAGCGAGAGAGAAGAGAGACTTTCGGAGTTACCACCCCATCGAAAGCAACGCGACATTTTTTGACCAATCACGCCACTGACCAACAGGCCAATGGCTAACTTACGATTCATCTTTCCCCAAAAAAATAAGTGGGTGGTTTTCTTTTTTGCCGAAATCGCAAATACAAAATAAATACAAGTCTTTGATTGGCGATCGATATTCTCTTTATATAAATATAAGAATATATAAAATAAAAAATATATAAATATAAAAAATACATATATCAAAAATATAAGTATAAATGGAATATAAATATCCCTCGAAGATTGCCAAAAAAAAAACAGTCTACTTTTCTATTTTATTTTTTTTTTATTTCTTTACTTTTCTTTCTTTATTTCTTTACTTTTATTGCTTTATTTATATATATTTTATTTTATTATTTATATTATATATATTATTGCTTTATTCACATTTTATTATTTATATTGGGCGAAGGAGTAAACTGTGCTCTCAATTCGGTTAGTTATTATGTATATATATATATATATAGATATATATATATATATCATTATATATATCTTTACTTTTTGGTGTTATAATTTGACAACTAATTTTTGTATCTTGATTGAAAAATACATCAAACTCCGTAAAATTCTTACAGATATTGGATAGATAACTAAGGAAATGATTACGGCTAGCAGCAAAAAATATAAGCTAGTCGAAGACTGCCAGGTAATGATCCGGACGCCCGAAGTTATCGATGAATCGGACGAGGAACGGGAATTAACCAATCTTAACTGGCTGCTGCGTAATCAGAATTTGGCCTGGCCAAAAACAATTGACGGCAACTCTGAAGATGATTTAAACAATGCTCAAACAGCGCCAGCTGAGAATGACGAATTGGATAATGAAAGTCAAAATACAACAAAAAGACAGAAGTTATCTGGTTTTGGTGCTCCCAAAAGAGGAACTATAAATAAACAGCTAAATCGCAATTTAATCAATTATGCCGAGTCAAGAAAACAATGCACAAATGCAGCACACTCAAAGCGACCAAGTCCCGCCGAGCGTTACGATATATTCATCAATAAAATAAAACGGTAAGAGAGAGAATACCCCTAATAAATATGACATGCCAATTATAAATATTGAGCTTTTTTCTTTTTACAGTGACTTGGCGGAATATCAGCATTCGGCCACTAAATATAAAACGGATGTGACTGAAAAGCCGCCTTTCAACTATTCCCATATCATTGGCATGGCAATGCTGGAAAATGGCAGGGCAACTTTACAGCAAATTTGCGCTTGGATCGAGTCAAAATTTGCTTTCTTTCGAGTGCGCAAAAAGTGGAATGTAAGCCAGAGATTTAAGAGTGTCAGAGATTTAACAGTGCAGCTGTTAAAGCTCTTAAGAAATTTCAGTTTAGAAAATTTCCCTTGAAGAATTTCCCTCAGTGCTTTAGGCAGGCACAGACTCTCTGTGGTAGTGGAGAAAAAGCCAATCTAAATTTTATCAACTTGCGATTAACACACATAACATACACAACACACACTCATATTTACGATCACTTCGCTTATCTTGCAGCAAATTTACGCTTAGATCGAGTCGATATTTGTTTTCTTTCGAGTGCGCAAAAAGTGGAATGTAAGCCAGAGACTTAACAGTGCAGCTGTCATAGCTGTGAAGTAATCACAGTTTGGTAAATTACCCTTGAGGAATTTCCCTCACAGGCTCATACATATTAACGCTCGCCTCGCTTATCTTGCTATCTCTTTCGCACACAACCAAATGATTGATCATTTTTTTGACTATAACTCGGCTATTTCTCAACCGATCCTAATGAAATTTATACTGCTGATTACTAATAAATCAATTATATATATAATAAATTATGTGTATATATATTAATTAGCAGCTGCTGCCTTTCATATTTCGTCTTATAGCTAAATTATCGATAACATCAAATTAACTAGGGGACTAGGAGCACTTTTGTGCCAAATTTCAAGTCGCTAGCCATAAATTGCCACTTTTTAGTTATATAATATATAATAACTTCTTTTTTGCAGAATTCGATTAGGCATAATTTATCGTTGCATCATTGTTTTCGCAATCGCAAGCGCGAGGAAAAAGGCAAGCGGGGCTATTGGGAAGTGGGCGTCGATCCCAAGAAATGTGATAGGAAACGCATTCGAAATCGCAAAGGAGCTCAATCAAAACTAAATCAAAATTTGGAGACAGTAACAACAACAACAGTTTCCAATAAAAAACTCCGTAATAATAGTACGGATTTAATCTACGGCATTACGGATCAAAAAGCGCTGCAAAGACTCTCCAATATGGCTGCAAATGATGTGCAATTGGAGTCGACGGATCAAAACTTAAATCTGGACATTAATTTGGCATTTGGCACATTAAACAATAACGTTTTAAGCTCAGCTCCTCCCTCTCCTCCCCCGCATCCTCCACATCACGATGATTCCTTTCTATATCCGTCCGATGAGCTGACATTGGCGCTGACTGCAAGCAGTGAAGCTTCGTTTCATTTGCAACCACAATAGGAACTGGGCACGATTATAATCAGCACCACGACGGGCATCATCGATGAACCCAACTCAGCCTCATCCTCCACCTCCGCCTCTGCTTGCCTCAATTCCATCAAATTTGGATGTAATAACATGGTAATAAAAATAATAATAATGTATATAACATAATATATATAATTAAATGGCAGTAATATAATATAATAATTTGAAATAATTAATAATCTAATATATAATAATACACTATAATAAATAAAAATAACAATATAATATAATGATATGGTAACAATCCAACATAATAATAATTATTATATAAATATTTCATATTCTAATTTAATTTGCATGAATTTCTTAATAATACAATAATATACTACAAATAATAATATGATATGTAATAATACAAAAACATATTACAATTTCATATTTTATATTTATATAATCTAATATAATTAAATGATCTAATTGAATAATAGAAGTTTAATTAAATAATACAGTATCTAATAAATATAATGTAATAATAATATGATTTCATCCATCATGAATTCATTAAGATTTTAATAATTATTGTGTTTTATTTATATACTTTCTGATTTCTTTTATATTGTGTATATTTTATAGATCTGCTATATGAATAACAATATAAATATGTAATTTAACAATAATAATTTAATTTAATAATAAATTATCTAATAAATATAATGTAATATAAATAATAATATGATAGCAATATAATTTATCTTAAATATGTGTGCTAATTTCATTCGTAATTATTTCATTAATATTTCAATAATCATTATATATTATTTATATAATTTGTAATATCTTTTTAGATCTATTCGGAGGATGAGATACCCACGCCCAGTAAGAATGTTATCATCTCATCCCATAAAATGGATGCGAATAGGGATGCAAATATAGCATTGATAACTCCGTTGATTTCCACATCTGATATTGGTTGCGATTATAGCAATTATCGGCCGTACATCGATGGGGTGGACGAATCTTTCAGTTATCTGCATGGCAACGAGTTAAATCGCAGCGAGGACATTTTGGATAATCTGCTCGATGTGTGTGTGAGAGATTATTAAATTAAATCAATGACAATGTCGCAAAATTAAAGTTTATTTAATTTAATGCATCATTAAACTTAACTTCAAATTACACTCTTTGTTTTGTTTTTCATTTCTGAAAATTATCAACAAAAAATGCCTAAAAATCGTTTATATTTAATATTTGTTTTTATTTTCTATTCAAATTTATCAATAATAAACAGCGGCATGTAAAAATTACTTAAAACACATTAATTTTTGAATATTTATATTTTTTTTAATATGTACAGTACAGTATATTCGTAATTATGTAAATACTTTATTATTTCGAAGTGTTGCAATTTCGGCACAAAAAATATAAAATTAAGCGCGCAGAATATAATTATATATATAGAATACATATAAAAATAAAATAAAGTAAATATTTATATTGAAATTTGAGCTAAATTTTATTCAAATTTCTGTTTCTAATTACTAAAAAGAGGAAACAAAACGATAATTGAAGCAGTATTTTTAAGCGAACGATTCTTGAAATCAGATTAAAGTTTTGGGAGGCTTATGTTTTTTAGTGTTACACAAATTAAGGAGTATTTAGTATATAGAATTGATTTGACTGAACATTCATTCGATAGTTTTACTTAATTTAAGTGCAAATAAATTCGAATTTTGACTCACGCTCATTTAGGATTTATTCATGCAATAATAATATTACTAGATATATATTTATATACTTAATTGCCTCACGAAGCTATTGATTGATTGATTGAGTGGTTGACTGATTAATTTCAAGAATTAATAATAATAAATAAAATATAATATATATATAGATATATATATTTATATATTTAATTGCCTGTCTCAGCCTCTGATTGACTATTTTGATTAATTTCATCTGCAAGCGCTTTCCATATATTTATAAATATATATAATATATTATATTTTTGTCTCTCTCAGCCTCAGATTGATTGATTGATTGATTTCAGGAGCAGGCGCATTCGACGACCTGCATATCGCTCCACGTGGATATCTTGAGTTTGTCCGTGTGTTCCTCATCGAAATGCAGAATCTCCAGCTCCGTCAGCTTGGAGGGTGCACAGCAGGGTCGAGGCACGCTATTGTGATCCTGTTGCCACATCAGACTCTGCAACAGGGCGTGGTGGTGGGCGGGATTGTGGCGGGGCGGACAGCGACCGCGGCAATAGCCGGCATCAAAAGTCTTTGGGTGAATGATGAACTCGAATCCTTTTACGTCCTGAAAGGCGACATTCAACTGATGGCGACAGCAGCGCTGATGCGACTTGTAACAGCTATTGGGCCACTTTACCGGGTGTTGACTGTGCGGCGAGGTATGCGAGAAATAAGTGTGACCAATCGGCGCCGCTGAACGATGAACGCCCGCCTCGCTGTGCGTGTGACCAACGTGTCCGATAATATTCAGCACAGGCGACAAATGGAAATGAACAGGGGAATTATCAGCAGGGAAATTATCAGCCGGCGAATTTTCAGCAGGCGACGAATTCGTATGGAATTCACTCAAGATGCGCGCACCAATTCGCCGGCATTTATCGCATTGGATTTCGACGCCGAGATTCTCGTGGCTTTTATTTAGCCAACTGCGCACCGCTTGCGTCACATCGAATTCCAGCCACTGGCTGTGCGTCGTCTCCTCCCCATTTGAATTCGAGTTCGAAATGGAAAACTCAATTTGACGCGCGTCGAGCTGCTGGCGTCGCTGTCGCGGCAACAATTGATACACTTTCAAGTTTAAAATATGCTTGCGCAGTTTGTTGCGTGCTGCGAACGGATGCGCAACGTGGTTTGCGGCGGTTGAGCCGCAATTTTTTCTATTCTTCTGCTGCTGATTATTATTATTTAATTTACGTCTGCCTTGGCCAGCAGCCAGGGCTGGATTATAGAGCAGCATTAGCCGCACATTTGCCTCATCCACTTTCTCGTAGTTATAATCGTTTTCTTTGATTGCCAGCGGAAAGTGCAGCAAAATATTGGTTTTATCGCCTTGTTTTTTATTATTCTTTTTAGTCGCTCCACGTTTTTGGCGCCATCTTTTTTGGGTTATATCGCTGAAGCTATTTGTCACAATGCTTAAGATTTTCAGTGTGGATGCATTGAAGAATTCATCGCTCGTCTTATCTGTTTCCTGATGTTTCCGCAGTCGCTCCAAGTATTCGAGATATTTGCTAGAGTATTCTAATTGGCTAATGTTGGCCTGCAACAAATTAAAAAAGTAAATATTTTAATTAACTACTTAATCAACTACAAATAAATCAAATAAAATAAACAAAATGTTAAAAACAAATTGGTAAATGTATAAGACCAACAAATAAAATTAATTAATTAATTACAATTTAATAAAATTAATAATATTAAATATATATCTCATAAGGAATAATAGATATTTGAGAAAAAATAAAAGATGCCCAAATAAATTTTAAAAAAAATAAAAGAAAAATAAACTAAATATTGATAAATAAATGAATCCTCAAGGAATAATAAATATTTAAAAAAAAATAGTAAAACTAGAAAAAAATAAACATACCCATATAACATAAGTAAAATATATAAATAAATTAATTCATTATAATTAAATAAAAAAATCATCAAGGAATAATAAATATTCTAAAACACTATCGGTTAAAGCAAAAGATGTGGAATTAAAATACATTTTATTTTTTAAATTTAATTCATTCAAATTAAAAAAATCAATGTAAAAAAAGATGCCCAAATAAAAAAATAATAATAAATAATGCATTATAATTAAGTAAAATAAATCATTAAGGTATCATAATTATTAAACGCACTAGCAGTAAAACTAAAAAATTCCCCGCAAAAACCGTTTTTAGCTAATTTGAATCAATTTTCATTATTATTATTTTGTTGTTGGTCTCCTACTTCTCACCTTTTTCATATCCGGTAATTTTTTTAGTCCCAGTCCGTTCATAACTAGTTTGGTTAGTTTATCTTTATTAATAATTCGACGATTGTACATTTGGTGATGAGCTTTACGATTATGATGATTTGGATGATTATGACCATGATTTGTTGATGTTTTCTTTCTCCCAAAGGCCAGTTCTGCTGCTTCTGCTTCTTCTTCTGATTTGAGTATTTTTTTTTGGCTGTAGATTTTGCTATAACTTGATTGCTTATCGGCAAGATGAATAACGCTTCGTATGCTGCGAATTTGCTTTGGTGCTTGATTTAATAATTCGTGTGATTGATTTAATAATCGTTGTGTTTGACTTAGATTAATCAGACTGTAGTCGTGCAAATGCCGATTACTGAACGTTGAATAAAAATAGTTTTGCTCACTTTTGCTATTCATATTTAATTGATTTAAATTGGCTTTACCAACACTAGCTGTGGCATTTGTCATTTCTTGGCTGTTGCCTTGCGAAATCAGTGTTGAATTACATGTTAAAATTATGGATGATAATAATAACAAAATTATCCAAGATATTTGTGTTAATTTATATAGGAAATATGTGGAAAATGTTGTTGCATTTTTGCCTTTTTTTCCTAATTTATCGAAATAGCAACAATCGAATACAATCGGTCGCAAATAGAAATTTAAATTTTCATTTGTTATTTGTTGGCTTTTTACAGCTATTCGAATGTGATCATTCCAGTTCGAGTTCCAGTGCCACTGCCAGTTCCAGTTCCAGTTCCAGATACTTTGGAATGTTGCTGCAAAATATTCATTGCGTATTTGCATTTTGATACTAACACATGGCCTCCTACTCCCCCTCCCCGTTCCCATCCCCCTCCCTCTACGCCTTCGCCGACGCCTTCGACTTCCTCCTCGCATCTGAGCGAGATGGCAATAAATCGATCACCGCTGCTTCTGCTGCTGCTTCTTATTATTATTTTTTTGGGGTTCTCCCACACACACACTGTTTTTTTTTGTTTAATTGGCCATCAAAGCTTTTACATACTTTTATTTACATTTACACACAAGCCAAAATGTGTGTTGACATTTTTGTTGTTAACATATTTCACGAAAAAAATACTGTTGACTATGTATTGAATTTGATTAATTTAAAATCACAGTTGATTTCATGTATTATGTTGAAATTAACAATAACAATCACCCTACACACACACATTTCTTCTTGTGTGTGTGTGTGTTTATTTATTTACACGGAGCGACGGCAAATTTCAATTTGTATTTCTATTTCACATTCGCATTCGCATGCGCACTCGCGTTCGTGTTCGTGTTCATTCGGCGCTTCGTGTTCAACTGAAATGCCAAGCAGTAAGTGAATGCATAGCTTGCTCGACCAACAACAGCCACACTCAATACAGAGAGGGCAAAGGCAACAGCAGCAGCAGCAGCGGCGCAGGCAGAGGCGGAGGCGGAAGGCAGCAGCAGCCGAGGCGTACTCAACTTAAACATTCACCCACACATATATATAAATTGCCACAGCTGCGTGAGTTGTTAGCGACGAGCATTAAATATATTCTGTGACACGCATGTTAACAACATTTGCAGTGGCGCAATTTGTGCTTAACATGTTATTATTGATATTTAGTTAAATTATTATATACAAAAATAAATAACTGTGAATTTAATAATTTACATATTGAAAAAAATAAATGACTCATAGGAAAAATAAATCTATGAGCCACATTTCAAATGCTAAAACGTTTCTACTTTTACAAACTGCACTGTTTATTAAATTTAAAATATAAATATCTTAATTATTCATATATTAAAAAAATTAAACAAATATGTATGCATTGAAAGAAATAAATTACTTATGGGAAAAATAAATCTACGAGCCACACTTCAACAGCTATAAGGTTTCTACTTTTATAAACTTCATATATCTCTATATATCATATATTAAAAGTAAAAAAAAAAAACTCCTAAGCAATTTATATGTCTCAGTATATGTATTCATAATTTATGTATTGCAAAACTAAATAAATAAATTAACAGCTACCAAAGTGTTTCTATCTTTCTGCACAGATCTGTTGATGCGTGTTATTAATTGCATACCCTTCGTGTGTAAATTGAGGCATCTAAATTCAGAGTGTTGAAATCAAAAAGAAACAAAACAAACAAGACACATAACGTATACCTTAATTAAATACAACTGTTATTTATGAATAGTATTTTTAGGACAGCGACGCCTTCACTCGTTCGTGACACGAGCGGGCACGATCAACATTTATGCTATTTATAGATAGCTTGTGTTTACGCACAGGTGAGTGCATAAATCGTTGCCTACGTTTTAAAAGTCACGAGTGAAGCACGACCCACGCTCAACTTTAAATGCAAACAAACATATTAATGGGAATTTTTTGTGTACACGTGTGTGTGTGTGTGTGTGCGTATACTTCTGTTATGGGCATGTATGTATTTTTTAATGATAAATGTGAAATGCCAGTCAACGTTTCATTGATAAAAAGAAAAAATAGGCGTCTCGCAACGTAAACATTCTTTGTAAGCGATAATTAGTTGTGCACTAAAATTAAATGGCTGGCTTTTTACATGGAGAGCCGCTGCTTATGTAAACAAACACACATATACACTCAAGATAAGCAACAGCAATCGCACACACACACAAGCAGTGTTTTTGTTTGTATTTCTGTAAACGTCAGCGGGAACTCTTGAATATTTCATGTGATTCATTTGAAATTTCGGCAGGGAGTTTTAACGTTGAGCAAGCAGAATCTCTAAATTTATATTCAATTGATGAGCATCGCAATTTGTTATTATGGGTTTTCACAGATTCATTAAATGTATATTTTAAACACATGGCGCTTGTTTTTTGCTGCTGTTGCTGCAGCTTTGAAAGATTTAAATCTCGAGAGAATTTTAATGCTAGCAGTACTAAGCGCTTTGAACTTGGTTTGCTTAAGCGCCGCAGTGTGGCGCTTTTAAGCTTCAAGCAGCGCATAGCAGCCGCTTGACATTTCAGTGTAATCGATCTATTGGAGATGAACTGAATATCGATATATTAAGATTTAAATATGATTTAATATAAACCAAATTTTCGTTGAAGCTGTGCTTAAACTTAAATGCTTTTAAAAGGGAATTCGACTAGCTAAACAATCTGTAGAAATTTTTAAATAATTTAAAAATTAAATTTTCTATCGGACTCAATAATTCAAATAAATGTTAAAGAACTTAATGGACTTTATTAAAAATAGTACAGTTAATACATAATTATATTCACTTAGAAATATGCTGTTGTTGTTATATTAATATTTATATTATTGTATATACATAAATATGTACTACTGTCTCTAAATATAGCTTAATATATTTATGTATTTTTCTTTGTTTTGTTTTCTTCTTTTATTGATTCATAAATTGTTAATGTATATTTATATCTACAGTAGTCATCAAAATTATAGGTGCAGCAAGCATACAAATATATCTATTAATATCTGCTTATAAAAAATTAAATAAAATTAAAAGCAATTTAATAATTGTCTTTAGGTTTTTTTCTTTTATCGAGTAATTTTTTTTTTTTTTTTTTTTTGGGTACAATTGTGTTTTATTTTAAACAACTAAATGCTAAATTAACGTGTATTCCAATCGTAAGGCTATTCAGACATATTTTAACTATTTTTATTCGAGCATACAAGCTAAAAATCAATTAAAAACTAGAGAATATAAATCATATATTTTTTTACTATTACTTTTTTGTGAAGCATATCATTAATAATTATTAAATGTTTGTGAGGGTTATTCGATGATAAACAAAATTGATACGAATCCTTAATACAATATATATCACATGTTCTAAAGAACTTGGCTCAATTTTGAGCCGAATGAAAGGGGCACAATAATGAGAACTCTTTTAAAAAAATATGGTAAATATTAAAAGCACATTAAATGAATTTTTTTTTTTGAAAAGAAACTCGGTTATGAATAATTTTTCTTATTTTTTACTGACATTCTTAAATGTTATATGGAATTAATTTCGATAAAGCACCTGCTCTAAATGCTTTTTACAAGTATATTTGTGATATATTCCTTAATTGGAAGTATCGTATATATATATATATATATCCATATCCAAATATATATATATATATAAATATATATATATAAATATATATATATCCATATCCAAATATATATATATATATAAATATATATATATATATATAAATATAAATGGATATATATATATGTAAACTTAGCCTAGGCCTTAAAATGTTATAATTATAAATGCAATTTTTGTTTTGCCTGTAACAAATGTTTTTTTTGTTTAGCTAACTTTTCCATTTGAGAGTTTCTGTACAATTCAGTCATAGAATCTGTATATATATATATATATATATATATATATATATATATAATATATATATATATATATATATATATATATATATATATATATATATATATATATATATAATGTATATATAATAACAAGCATTATATATATATAAATTTACATATCGATGTTTTTTTTTAGCGTAATTAAAATAACCAATATGATTATTAAACGCTGGCGTATCGGATTAAGTATGTCGTTTTTAATTGGTACGTTTTAGAATATTCCTTTTTTAAGAAGTCACATTCAGAGTGCATTATTAAATACTAAATAAATGAAATCATTTTAAAATACTGCTGGAATACTGAAGCTGAACTCTAAATTGGAGTTTAAAATGGGATTTGTATTAAATTAACTGCGTGATGGTTTCAATCTCGAATTGACACTCAAAAGCATAGTTTGATGTGTGAATGCATTCAATTCGTTCAATTTAGACTCACTCTGAAGTGAATTTAAGTTGGAATTGGAGTTGATGGTGGTCAGGTCATCGGTTGTGTTAAGGTGAATCACATTTGGAGCAGTTGATTCTTGTCGTCAGCAGTTTGAGGTATCCTCTCCATCGAGGGTGCATGCCACACTCTCTAACTTGCTCGACAAATGCATCTTTTTGCAATTCGGATCCGCATCGAGGGCGTCCATTATCTAAAAGTGAATAATTGAATATTAAGTAAGCTGTTTGATAAGTATGAGTATGAGTCTTAAATGGGTGCGCTCACCTGCTCCTTATACTTGGTTATATAAATGTAGAGTTCTTTGAGTGCTGAGATTGTGTCGAATTCATCGATTTGTTGCACGGACAACTGTTGCATGGCGGTGCTCATTTCCTGGTCACTGATTTGGGGTAGACGGGCGACGTCCCTGTAAAATTCCTTGACCATTGTACGATAATTAGGAATATCCTGTACAAATTATAAATATATTAGATATAAATTATTACTAATTAATTAATGATTAACCTTAGCAAATAGCAGCTTATTCGAGGGCGAATCCTTGCCCAGACGATGCTCCGTCGTCGAGCAGGCATCCATAAAAGTCTGGGCAATGACACTGAGACAAGAATCCACTGAATACGTCTTGTTCACATCGAATATAAAATCTGGATTCTTGATGAAGTTGACCCAGAAGCGCAGGGGTAAACTATTCGATTTCCAGGCGTGCAATATATCCGTATCGACTATATCATAACGACGAGCAGCTTCGTCGAGCAGATCAAAAAGCCATTTAACTGCTGGGGGCAATTCCTCGTTCACCGTTAGGATTATGGAGAAGAAATCATCGACAAACTTCTGAATGGTGCCTTTGGTTGCCAGCAGGCGGGTTAAATACACTTCGGGAATGGTTTTGTTCACTCGCTCGATGCCATTGCCCATGCAATGAGAGCCCCCCCCTTGGGAAGTGGCCAACACATTGCCCGACATCGCCGAGTTCTTGATATTCATGTAGTGGTCGGGCATAGTCGGCTTGACCAGATGATAGAGGCGTGGCTGCTGCAGTCCCGACTCAATATCATTATTGATTATAATATGACTGTGCGAGTTAGTTATATAATAGACTGCAACGAAGCGGAGAACAGATTGACTTATTATAGATAATATAAAGAGGACCAAAAATAATTAATTATCAATAATAATAAAAATAATAAATAAATAATACGTATGTATTAAAAATTACAATAAGTTACTATATAGAGTCTACTGTAAATCAATATTATTATTATAATTATTAGATGATTCCTATAAGACTATTACTAATTACACTACTAATAATACTATATTAAAAATGTGTAGAAGAAAACCAATACTTAAACGAAAAATAATACATAT
The DNA here is from genome assembly GCA_035043025.1 of Drosophila villosipedis. Classification (NCBI taxonomy): domain Eukaryota; kingdom Metazoa; phylum Arthropoda; class Insecta; order Diptera; family Drosophilidae; genus Drosophila; species Drosophila villosipedis. The sequence continues at coordinate 330,808 of JAWNNF010000019.1, read as the reverse complement.
ACGAGTATATTGAAAATATTTATAACATAATAATATTGTAATTACCTGCTCTAAAGAACTTGTGGGATGGTTCGGATGGGGCTGAGGTGAGGCCACCAGGCGGATCGCGGGTTGCGGATAGCGAATGGGGAGGCCCGGTGAAGTTAGCTGCGAATAATACGAGATTCCTCGTAAATAAGCAGTCACGGACAAACAGCAGGTGCGATATTGTCAATCGCACTGACAAGGCGCTTGTGTTGCCGCCTTTAAAGTATAGCCTCACAGAATCCCCTATCTCCCCTCACAATTACCTACCACATCCTATCCCCCACATCTCACTCCGGGCCGGACTAAGGCGTTATCCGGACCGTGCCGAGAGTCAGCTTGGCTTGGGGCCCGGCGAAAAACTAGCCCAGTCTCGAACGGTGGGCTCAGGCAAATGGAGACCGCCTGTTCTAATCTAGCCTTACCCGGGTAATGCGGATCTCTGCCCAGGCGGACACTCATTTCTCCACAGCACGTGGGAACTAATAAAATATTCCAAGAAAACTAAAATACCGCAGGATCTCCCTGCGGAGTATGTCGCAAGACACCTAGAGGGTCGTTCCTTAGACGGGGAAAGACCCTCCCATGTGGTAGACCAACCTCCACACCGTGCTGCTCCAGCACCAAACAGGAGAGTGCCGCATGCACAACAAACTCCGGCCTTGTGATGGTCGAACCAACCCGACCGCCACGCTCAGCAACGAACGCTGCGAGGCAGGGCGCACAGCGCCCTAAGAGGAAAGAAGAGTTCCTGCCACCGAGGGGTCAACCCGGTGGGCTGGATGACCCGAACCGGAAAAATTTCTGCGGTTCAAGGGTTAAGTGCTACCTTCGGTACCTCCAGCAAGGACTCACTTCTGATGCTGCCCGGAAGAAGGCCACAGAGCCCAGGGAAGCGGCTACGGCACCAGCGCCAGCCCACAAGAGGCCTAGCAGCGCACTCACAACACCGGTGGCCACCCCCAGGGCGTGCCCGGAGGCCAAGGGTGCTGCTCACGGCCCGGGGGCGGCGAAGGTGACGGCCGGAAAGGAAGCAGGTTTGGACCTCCGTCCGAGCACATCGCGTGCAGCGGCCACGAATCCCAGCTCGCCAGCACCCACCGAGCCCCGATTGTCATATGCGGATATGGCAAGAAAGGTAAAGGTGGCCGTGTTGCCTGTGGATTTCCCACGGGCAATGCTCAGTCGCGGAGACTTGTCTGTGCTGGAAGTGGCCATCGTAGACGAAGTCATTGCATCTGGTGGGGATGTTGCGGTCTCATTCGCGGGCATTCATTTCCGGGTCGGTTTCCTGGTCATTGAGTGCTTGGATGAGGCCTCAGCCGACTGGCTGAGAACCGCAGCGCCGCGGCTAAAATCGTGGAAGGACGTGCCCCTTGAATGCAAAGTGGGAGACAACATTCCGTCGCCCCACTCCTTAACGCTGTTTTGCCCTAGAAGTGTGGATCGGTCGACCGAATCCCTGTTGGTTCTGCTGAGGAACCAGAACAGGATCGAGACCGACACATGGAAGGTGATTTCCAGGAGGAACGAGGGCGGAGGAGCCCTCCTGGTCATCGGGATAGACGAACTATCCAAGGATATCATTGTGGAGAAGGGGCACCAGATCTACTTCCGCTACAGGACCATCCCCGTAAGCGGCTTAAAGAGGAGATCTGGAGCTAAGCCTCAGTCTGAGCCAAGCGGCAGGGTGGCTGTCAACGTGGACACCTCAACCACAGAAGACACTCCTGCCGCAGTTCAGCGCAGTTGCACTGCGCGGCCCACCGACTCGGTGGAGGACCTCGCAGAAGATGAGGAGTTGCCTGACAAAACGCTCTGCCAAATGGATATACTGGGAGATGAAGATATCCCCATGTCCTCACAGGAGCTGGCGGAGGAGCTGCTGGATGCTGTAGCAGCTGACGTCGAAATGACGTGCAGCGGTGATAGGAGCAACTCCAGGCCCCAATCACCGTGTCAACTGGAGACTCCCCAGCAATAAACGGCCAGAGTCACCGGCACAGGGCTGGCTCAGGTAAACATCCACCGTGCTAAGACTGCCTCGGCGGTCTTATTCCTGACTAGGGACTGGGTTCCCAGACCCAGACCAAGAACGGCGCGGTCCCTACGGCCTTGTTGTCTGCGTATTTCGCAGATGGAGCCTGCCCACCACCAGAAATAGAAAAACTGGTGGATTACTGCAGGAGGGAGAAAATCTCAGTGCTCATCGGATGCGATGCCAATGCGCACCATACGATATAGGGCAGCAGCGACATCAATTTGAGGGGTGAGTGCCTACCGACATTTGTAACTAGAATCAGGGAGGAGGTGCTAGACATCACCCTGTTTACTCGGACCCTAAAACCTTACCTTAGGGACTGGCACGTTTCCCAAGAGGAATCAATGTCTGATCACAGAACTATCCTATTTAAGTTACAATTAAATACGGATAGTAGTACGCCAGGTCGCAACCCCAGGAAAACCAATTGGAAAGGTTATAAGTCGGCCTTAGGGTTCTCCCTAGCCAACGGGTTATCTGGTATACCCAGTGAGCCACTAGAGCTGGACAGGGCTATTGGTGACCTCAACAAGTGCATAACCAGTGCATTTGAGGATAACTGCCCGGTAGGGAAAAAGTACTTGGAGAAAGATGCCCTCTTTAATAAAGCAAAGAGCGACGGAATGTGGGAGCAGTACCGTGAAAGAAGAATTACAGAAACTTCTGCAAAAGAATAGTTTGCACAAGCGAAGGCGCCAGGCTCCATAGAGGCGAAACGAGCGCCTGATGCGAACTTAGCACTGAAGCGTGGGGATTACTCCTTTACGAGCAGTGATTTGCAGAAACACTAGTATTACTTTTCGAGACGCACTTCCCAGGAAGCACACCCCTGCAGGAAGAGGCTATTGAAAGGGAAAGTAGATACAGGCCGTCAACTGACGACTGGGCATGCGCCAAGTCGACAGTCTCAAGGGAGAGACTTAATTGGCATATCGCCAGCCTTCCTTCAAACGGGACAGGAAATACTCCTCTCCCGTATTAGGAAAGCATTAGTAAGTAGCCTAGCCCTCGGATACATACCGGGCGCATGGAGAAGAGCTAGGGTAGTCTTCATCCCCAACGTATGACTGGTTGGACTCAACCTAAACCCTACGAAAACAGTCATCGTCCCCTTTATCAGACGACATAAGTTACAGAGGATGAGACAAATATGGCTCTCAGGGACCCTACTAGAAACAAGTAGGGAGGTCAAATACCTGGGAGTCACATTCGATAGCAGGCTTAACTTTGGCACCCATGTGCAAAACACGATATTAAAGTGCTCCAGGTCGCTTTATACATGTCATAGTATTGCAGGTAAATCATGGGGTACATCACCAAAGATATTAAGATGGCTATACCTGATGGTAGTAAGACCCATGTTAACCAATGGGGTGGTAGTATGGGGTGACAGAGAGCGGATGATCACCGTGAAGAAACAACTACAAAAGTTGCAAAGAATGGCCAGCGTATGTATGACAGGAGCTATGCGCACCTGCCCAACAATGGCCCATGAAGCCTTAATGGAGCTGACACCACTCCACCATATCATAAGGCTCAACCAGAAAGCCACGCTTCTCATGATATCGGCAGTAGGAGTTGGTGGCAACCATATCCTAAGCCATAAAGATGCCCAACTCCTTTCAAACGAACTACCCCTACTGACGCAAGCTAGGGACGAAATGGTAGCCGAATACATATTCGAGCGAAATTTCACAGTTCGTATGAGTAGTAAAAGGGAAAGGACAACTCTGGACGAAGTCCATCCCATGAAACCGCACACCATAAAATGGTACACCGATGGATCACACACGAATCAGGGCACCGGCCTTGGTGTGGTGTGTCCTCGGGTATTCTACCATGAATCCCTGGGAACGCACACCAGCATATTTCAGGCTGAGGTTTGTGTGATAGAGAGATGTGCGGACTTCAACATAGAACGTAACTATCGGAATACGGATATATCCATCGTATCCGACAGTCAAGCAGCATTGAAAGCTATAATGGGGGCTAAGATAACATCGAAGGTAGTCCATGAAGTTTGTTCAAAGCTAGACCTACTCGGGACTCACAACAGGCTCACCCTACGATGGGTCCCCGGCCACAGGGACATAACGGGAAACGAGGCGGCTGACGAGCAAGCAAGAAGGTGCAGGAAGGCCCCTAACAGGACCAGAACCCTATTGTGGCATAGGAAAACACACTATACGACTGGAACTCAGAAACGAGGAGAGGCAGAGACGGCAACAGAGCTGGTCGGAGACAGTAGGACTCCGGCAAGCCAGATGTCTCCTAGGTGGTTATAATCTTGTTTTTAAACAGATTATAACTCAACAAAGATCATCACGTTTGTGCGGGAGTTGGGGCTGATGGAGGAGCTATAAGCTCAGAAGGGGGCACAATTGATCAAATGGGTCGCGGTGCAGATTCCCCAATAATAATAATAATAATATTGTAATTATAATTATTATAGATAACTATGAATTTAGTATAAGACAATTAATAACTATACAAATACGTAAACATAGTAATAATAATACGTTTTGAAAAATAATAATAATAAATAACAACAATCATTATTAGAATTATTACATTACTCTATAAATCAGATATTAAGCTATTAATAATTTAATTGCAAGTAATAAGTAACTATTAAAAATTTTGTTTAAGATATAAAAATTTACTGTAATTCATTATTCTAATTATAAAATGATGAAATAACTTTGTGAGTTAAGTATAAGAATATTAAATAAATAATAATAAAATGTTTTGTAAATAATTATCCTAATTCTAATTATAATGATTAATATTTAAGCCCACTAATAATAATTATTAATAAATTATATAAATAATAATAATAAAGTATTATGTAATTAATTATTCGAATTATTATTATAATTATTAAATAACTAAGACATTAAAAGATATTAAAAAAGGAGCATAAAGTAATTAGTATATTTCAATAATTAAGTAATGATTACATTAAAAACAATGATTTGGCACATTATGAGAGTAATTATGAGTAATAAACAAAGTTAATTGCTCAATTGAAATACTTACAATTATGATAAGGCGCCTGCTGCTTGCCATATGGCATATTGTAGCTATCGTTTTGCCTGGCAATCAGGGACATGACCGCCGATTCTTTGACCCCATAGTGGGAGAGAGTATTCAATCGTTTCCAGCCGTTGATGGTCTTGGTGGTCAGATCCTCGTCCTGCAGCGTTAAGTGTCCACCGCGACCATGTCGCCACTCCAAGTCCACCTCATGGACAGCGGGGCGCATCGAGAAGGGTGTATTCTTAAAGATCGCATCGAGTATTTTGAGTTTGACTTGGGAAATTGTGTCCCAATCGTTGACGCGACACTGCACCTTCTCATCGAGATCGTCCTGTAGGATGTGTAGGATGACAATCGCATGGGAGACCTGCTCGTGCAGCAAACGCTCTTCGGAGAGCGAGTAGCGAGCATCGTGCGTAATCGCATCGACCAAACCCTTCTCCACCTGGTGCTTGATCGCCTTGAAAAGCAGAAAGAGACTGGAGCCGGCATATTCCTTGAGATAATCATACATACAAATGGCCAAATAGTTGGTCAGCATCTTCTCCACAACGCTCTCCGTGCGTCTCAGCATGAGCTGCGGATGCTTGCTGGCCAGCGACTTGTCAATGAGTCGCAGCAGCAGAGACTTTAATATTTCGGTAGCATACTCCATTTTGTGCATCAGTACAATCATCAGCAGTGAAGCGACATTGACACGATCCCGAATGGAGAAGGAGGCACGCTGCGACTCCAGCGTTTCGATGAAAGTGAGCAGAAAGTATTTATTGCTGATGAGCTGCTCAAACTGCATCATAGCTGTATCGTAATTGTTATGCTGATTGAGGCCAGCCCGCATTTTTGGCGAGTTTAGGATGGGATGATCGGAGACGCCGGGAAAGAAGACCTTCATGATGTAGTTGACATGATCCAGTGTAGGTATGCCGCTGCTTTCGAGGTCCGCCGTCAGATCGGTCATGTCTGTCTGCAGCTCGGCAAAGGCTTGTTTGCACTCGGAGCGCACATTGCTTTCCAAGGTGATCATTTGGATCTGTATCCGTTTATATTCCCGTTCGGCCTGCGTCGACCGCCGCCGGAAGATGATTAAAATGATGACGAGTATTATAATCAAAGCGACGACTGTCAAAATGATGCCCAGCATTGCATGCGAAATAGCATACGGTTTATTCAAATCATATCGCAGATGACCGATGACAAAGCGCAAATTGCGACCGACTTTGACGACGACCAGGGGCAAATCCTTGGCTTGCTCGACACCATTCTCATCCGTCGCCGCAGGCTGCTGTTCCGGCGGCATGCAGAGCAGCTGCGTCAGGGCCAAGCTGGTTATATTGCACTGTGCGGTGCCAATAGTGACATTTACATCATACTCATCAGCAGCTAGATTCAAGAGTTCCCCCTCTATAACCAAAGTGTCGCCCTTGTAAAGTTTAACGCCATCCTCGCTGGGAAATGGCAGATAGCGCGGATCGGTCAGATAAACAATTGTGCTGCGTATATCATGAAAGTATTTGTTCAAATCACGCACCAATTGTACATTATCCATGACAAAACTAAGCTGCAGATTAAGTTGATCGTGCATCTTGACAAACGCTGCCACATCCATGTTGTGTGCCGCAAAATAATTGGAAGCAGTCGAGCCAGCCGTAGCATAAATATTGAAATTGTCGCTCAAATAAGTCTGCCGCTTCTTTTTACTGCTCTCCAATTTATCGGGCAAACCCAAACCGAGTTTCCACAGCTCAAACCTACTGTTGATGGGCGGCGAAGGACATTCCATTTGGCTGGAATTGATGACCGTGCAGGAAGTCTTGTTCACACGCTCATTATCGAAGAACACCTCCAGCTCCGGATTCTGAATTGAGTCCAGATACATGCCGTGTACGGTTAGGATGCGTCCACCACTGACAAAACTGCGCAAGGGTTTGATTTGCATGATACGCGGATCCTGCGTGTAATTAAAGATGGAACAGGGCGACGGAGGCGTGGGCAAGTTGTAGGCATAAGAACCGTAATTGGTTCGCAGCAGCGAGTGCTGTAGAGTCGCCGCCAATTGTTGCTGCTGGCAGGTGTATGTCCGATTGGCGCCATCCACAACGAGACGTAACGAACGTATCGGTTCCGGTTGCGTTGCTTCCGAAGTGGTGCAGGAGAGACGCGAAGACGAGGCCTGGGTGACATTGATGTGGCACTCGTACTCATCCAGAAAAGCTCGAATGCTCGAACCTATGTTCAGGTACTTGCCCAGCAGCGATAGCTGAGTGCCGCCCGATTTGGGTCCCACTGTCGGATACAGACCCGTTAGCTGCAAATCCTTGAAGTGGAATTGTACGCTGGACTCCGTGTAGCCAGCATCGTTGGCCACCTTAATCGGTGCGGACATTTCGCGCAGTGCGGCGCCAGTGCGGCATTCGATCTTGACGGAAATTTGATAATTGACCAACTCGCAGGGCACGCTGCCAATGGAGATCTTTCCACGCACATCCTCTTCGCGTATGCCTAGATTGCTGCCCTCAATCGTCACCAATGTGCCGCCCTCGATGGGACCCGATAACGGCTTGATGATGTCTATTCGCGGCCGCGGACACTCGTTCTGCAACTGCACATGGTTGTGCTGTGAATAGGCAAGTGAATAGATGTGAGTACAATAGTATATTTAATTGATAAAGAGAGTATTTATATCGATTTACTCTAACTGCTGTATATATAGGTAAATTTAAATAAATAAATATCTGAATATAATATAATTATATTAATTTGAATGAATAAGAATGAATATAGTGTATAATCTTAATTCAATAATCTATTTCGTTGATTAAGAGTGCTTTTATCGGGTTACTTTAATTGGAGTCTATATAGATATATTTAAATAAAATAATATATATACTTTATATTTATAAATAACTAAAGGAAGACAGAGGCGACAACGGAGCTAGGCACAAGCACCAGGACTTCGACAAGCCAGATGTCTTTTGGGTGGTTATAATCTTAGACGATTTTAGCAAGTAATAACCATGGGAAAAAGCAGGATACTTAGGATACTCACCGGTCTACTGACAGGGCATTGTAGACTAACAAGTCACCTAACTGAACTAGGCATCTATTGCAGCGAAATATGCATGATTTTGTAAAAGCGAGGAAGAATCCTCAATGCACATCCTAGCAGAAAAGAAGATGCAGCATCCTAGGGATACATATTGAGTTTCAAAGACATCGAAGCCCTCAACCCAACAAAGATTCTCGCATTCGTGCGGGAGATGGGGTTGATGGAGGAACTATTGGCTCGGAAGGGGCACAATAGATCAAGTAGACGTACGGCGGATTTTGTGATTTTGGGCTCAGATGTGGGCGTGGCTATAAAATCGATTCTTAAGGGCGGCTACCAGTAATATAATTACAAAACTTGACGGCTAACTCAAAAACTACGCATGATATAGCCAAATAAAATATTTAGGGGCGGAGGAGGTTGGCGTGCCATATGCCAAAAAAGATCAAATTCTGTAGAAAACTATGTATTTGAAATAGCAATGAAATGGGGATATATAATTTATGATCTAGATACAAAATATCTATTCAAAGATTAATAAATATTGTGTACTGTGAGGGAAACTAACCGAATCGAATACATGACTAGTTGGTGAGTCGGCGGTACAGGTCTCGTTGTAGACACATGAGCTGCTGCACCAGGCGCACTGATATTTGGGATCCCTGGTGACGCAGAGACTGCAATCGGCGTGCTCCCGATGCGAGCCGAGCACATCGCACTTGTACAAGATAACGGTGGCTGTATCGACATAATGCTGCCGATTCCAGGTGATGTCCACCTTGGCCTCATACTCATGGGTGTTCGTCTCATAGAAATAGGGTGTCTTCTCGCAGACAACGATGCGATTCGATTCGATGTGGGCGGGCAGCAGCATCTGAGCGGCCTCAATTTGAATGGTGCACAAATAGCCGGCATGGGCACTCTTTGGCTTGGGCAGGTTCTCAATCTCCAGGCGGATTTCTTTGGGCACGCGAACCGGCAACAGGATGGGTGAGCGATTCCTTTTCAGATGCGGACATTGCGTGTCTGTGGCAATGGCGCTCTCCATATTCCTGCACTGCTCGGAGCGATGCACGCATTTGTTGTCAAAGATGCACCAGTTGCAGTTCCAGGAGCTCCGCACACACGACTGACAATTGCCGTGATGCGAGCAGTCGAAGAAGGCAAAGGAACGCGACACAAAATCCTTATTTGTCTCCGAAGATCTAACAGCCAACGGCACCAAAACATGATCCATGTTGCTGGCTATCTGCGGACGCTCCTCAATTGGTGGCGTGCCACAGGCCAAGCCCTGTTGCAAAATCTCTGCATCGATTGGCGTCGAGTTACCAAACACACAACGATATTTGGCATTAAACGGCTCCGGCAAAGTGCGTATAACCAATCTGACCTGCGTCAGCTCCGTGATGGGTATTTTGTCCGGTTCGATGGAGACGAAATCGATGCACTGTTGTCCCGAGCCCAAGGATAGCCAGCGTGAGGCAGAAGTGTCCCGTTGACAAGTGGAGCGCACTGTGCAACGTTTCTCCAGCGAACACCAGCCACAGAATGGATCTCTCGACTCCAAGCAGGCCGTGCAATTCGCATAAACCGAGCAATGTTCGATACGCAATTTGGTTATTTTACGCAAGGATATGACGTAGAGGAAATCCTTTCTCGGTGACATCATCGTATTGGGCAATATACGACTACCAGCATCGACGACAATTTCCTCATATTCGCCGGGTTTTTGACCTGAGAGGAGTACCTTCTTAATGGCACCCTGCTCCGTGCCCAGAAAGGCCAACGAATGTTGTTGATCGGTTGTTGTTGTTGCCGTCACCGATGTCACCGATACATTATCGAAATGGAATAGGGCATGCGCCAAAATCGGCGCAACTCCACTGATCTTTAGCCCCACATTGCAAAAGTTATAGATATTCCCCAATGAACCCACAATTGGGCAGCGTCCGTCGTTTATTGTCCCGGATATGTAGCCAAGATTGCGATCTTTAATGGTGCCATTGAAACACATGTGTATATTCTCGATAAATGTATCTTCGATATCTTTCAGGCTATATATACACATCGCCGATTTATTCTCCGGCTGATCACTAATCTCCTTGGAGGGGGAGAAGACGGTGACGAGGACATGATCATCCCGCTTGATGCCCATTTGATGGGCCAACTTTTGGCTGGCATGCGTTATTTTTGCATCCCTTAGGATATTATAATCAATATGTTCATCAGTCGCAGTGCAAGTGATCGTTATTTCCGTATAGCTATCATAATTGGGATCCGTTATGCAAATGCGTGCCAATCTTGTCACATAACCGGCCTCCTCAGCCAAATGTGATTTCTTTTGTACGAGAACAAAATATGCATATTCCGATGAATTGAATCCATAAACATAATCCACCAGGAAATGATCTCGATACTTAACATCAATATTGATAATCGATTGTTGTATCGAGAACTCGGCGTAGTTTAAATCATCTAAACGTCGCGAGGATATTGCCGGAACATCGTGTCGATAATCGCCGACATTTGTGAACGTGGTGCCCACATAGAGTATATCCTCCTCCTTCCACGAATATCGAGCGGGACCCACAAACGCATATGTTGACGCATATTCATCGTTGGCAGCCAGCGGAACTGCCACAAATTGCGGCGAGGCAGGAAAACGCTGCAAATTGTAAATTTCACAGGCACCTACAAAAAAATAAGGATATTAAATATATATATATATATATATATATATATATATATATATATATATATATATATCATAAATATATTTGTATATAATATTAATATATACAGCTGCGATCAATATTTAATATTTATTTCATTTATATATAAAATATTTAAAACTGAACGAGCTATTGAGTAAAATTATTATTTGATTTTAGTTGGCATTAAATAAATATAGCTAAGCCATTTTTTGCTAGTCCAATACTATTATAATTATAAGTTTAAATAATAATTTAAATGAGCATTTATAAATACTACATTTAAACTCATTTTGTTGTTACTATTTTGGTCATTATGCATTTAAATACGCCCAGAAATCTTATAATACCTGTTTTTTAATTGAAATTTAATTTAATTGTATTTAAAAAAAAAGTAACAAATTAAAAAGTAAAGTAATAAATAAGTACATAAATAATTAATTAATGAACAGCTATGACATTTATATATTTTTTTATTGATCGCACCTGTATATATATCTATATACATATAGATATAGAAATAGACCTATAAACGGATTCGTACCTTGTCGTATGCTGCCGCAAGATATGAGAATGCCTTCGTTGTTGGCATAGCTCACCACAAGTATTTTATTATAGTTATTGACAAGCGAGGTCTCCACATCTTCCGGACAACCCCCGGCATGGCACTGAGGTGCATCATGTTTGGGGCCTGTTACTGCCTCCTCGAGGACTCTCAGATTCTCGTTGAGTTTGAGGATTTTATTTGTGGCCCCGGCAAAAAGCACATTATGCGTAAAATCAAATGTTAAATGTGTGAAATAATTTTTCACTTGTGCTGAGGATGAACCAGTTCCAGCTCCAGCTCCATTTGTACGATTTCCCAAATTAGCCACAGTTGAGGTGGAGGAGAAAGACGCAGCAGAAGACTGCTCAAAGTTGCCACTCAAAATCGGTGGCAATATAAATTGAGCAACAATATCGCCGGATGCAAATTGTTTTGTTTCCAATTCCGGTGAAGATTTTATTCTGGCTCCATGGGAAATATTAATTGCATTAAATAATAATGCATAGCTAACAATAATAATAATAGAGGCGGCGCCATTTTGTTGTTGTTTTTGTTGCAACACCATTCTAAAATTGTGTGTGTTTTTCTTTCTCTCAGTGTATGTTTTTTATTTTTCTTTCTTCTCTTTTTTCATATGGAGTTTGCAGGCGAAGTGCGTTGTGCAATTTGAACAGCCAACGATTTATCAATGGTCTTTTTTGAGCAATCACATTCTGTGTTTAACTTCATTCTCGTGTTTCACATGCTGAATTACTTTTGTTTTAACTTAATTGTTGTACGAACCAAAAAAAAAAATAATTCTGGCTTAAACACGCACGCACACACGCATACATACGCGCACACACATATACAACTATAGTTGGTGGAAAAAAGTGTATACTTTCATAATAGTGCCTATCGAAATATCGATAATACCATAAGCGATTAACACACTTCAGGTATGTAGTGCACGTTAACAGGCGCATAAGCAGTACCGTTCGAGTAAAGTGACCAGGCTACTTTGTGTACATTTGCTATTTGCGTTAGTACGCAGCTTGGGCGCGTTAACAGTGCGGCTTGAGCAGGTGGCCAGACATGCGAAGCATTTAGCAAGCTGGTATAACATTTTAATTAAATTAAATACATTTGGATTGGATTTGTTAAACGAAAAGAAGTTACAGACTTCATGTAAGGAAAATGCTTGGTTTTCTGCATTTAACACTTATTAAATATTCATTATAATTAATTCATAAATGTATTTGATTTGTTTATAATTGCGCTGATCAAGAACATATTAAAAGGAGGATTAATAGTGCTCCTTGAGCATTAACAGTGACGATTGAGCAACTGGCCAGTCTGTTTTTATATAGTGGGCGAAGAATTAAAAAATATGGGTTGGCTTTATTTGCTGTATTTACCAGATATTAAATATTCATTATCAATTTGTATAGAATACACAAGGCAATTAGTTAATTTATTTATTATTGCGTAGCTCCGCACAACTTGAGCATTACCAGTGCAGTTTGCGCATAGTTGCTGGACTGTGCGCAGAATTTAAATATATTAATATACTTGACCACATATAGATTAACCATACAAAATGTAAATATTTAATTTATTTGATCGATGCTAAAAAATAATCATTTAAAATTGGGAAGACACATCATATTAATATATAATTAATATTAACTTTAGTATTTAGTTTTAAAACCTAAAACTTAAATAAGAAATGCAACTTGGTGTTTATGGCTTAATAATTTAACTAGCAAAGAAAGTTGTGTGTATGTGTGTGTGTGTATTTGGATGTATGTGGGTATTTGGGTGTGTGTGTGAATTGGGGTGTGTGAACTGTGTGAGCTGAACTGAAACTAAATAAGTACATTTTGTTATTTATGCTCTAAAACATACTATTGGCTTTCAAATTTTCAAATCAAATTCTAATCTCCAAAAGCTTATGTTTATTAGGTAATTAAAAATTAAATTGAGGATAGGTCTTTTAACGAGATACGTAAGTAAGTGTATTTTAAGTAAATTATTAGTAGTTATCGATAACATTATCGATATTGTATTACTGCATCATTTGCAAATATCGATTCTCTTCGAGCAGCGAGTTTAATGAAGTTGTCATATCATTGATAATCATATTGCCACCCGGATGCGGATGTGGATGTGTTGAGCTGCTCACATCCGGCCAAATGTTATTGTTTTGTACAGCTGCTGCTGCTGCTGCTACTGTTGCTGTTCTATTAGCAGCCATTTGCGCATGAACTGACAGACTAATATTGCTGCTGTCATTGTTGCTGTTACTCTCCATCCAATTTTGACAGCTCTGCACATATTCCAGCGTGCGCTGATATGTATCCGATGGCATAGATGTCTGTTGTTGTTGCTGCAGTTGTTGTTGTTGCTGTTGTTGTAACTGCTGCTGTTGCTGCTGCTGCCCTTGCGCATTCTGGCCGTTAGCTGGCGCTGCAGTGGGCGAGAGCTGTGATTGGCTGACGACGCCACATTGAATTTCTGCTGCTGCACAGCTGAGCTGCTCACTTTGGTTCATTTTGGGCAGCGTCGGAACCAGTTCCGGCAAACTAGTCATTGACGAATCAATGAGCTGATTTTGTTGCAAATTTTGTGGATTTTCGGCGAGTTGATAATTATTTTGATTGTAGAGATTTGTGGGCTGATAGCGATGACTTTGATGGTTCGCTTCTAGTTCATAGTTCCGTTGCAGTACGGGCTGCCCAGGGCTGACATAGTGTGAGCCGATTGTGGCGATAACAGTTCCAGGCTGGGACTTGCCAATGGTGCCGGCAATTTGGAAAGATTTGCATTTGTTGTAAATGTTTTAGTGGAACTTGATTTTAAGTTTTGCAACTCCTGTTTGCCAGTCCTGGTTTTGGGCTTTTCCGTTTCCTTGACCAGATTTAAATATTGCAACATTTCATCGGGCAAAATTAATTCCTCAACTTCGTCTAAATTAACAACTTGCTCATTGGGATGATTTAAATTTGAAGTTGGAATTGGCATTGGAACTGGTACTGGTACTGGTGCTGGAACTGGCACTGACACTGGAACTATTGTTGTTGTTGTTGTCGAACTGCTGCGATTGCGTTGCGTTTGGAACTGATTCCGGCAGGCGATTGGTTCCGATTGGCGTCGAAATTGTTCCAGTTCATTTGGCGAATTTTGATAATAATTGGCTGGAAATTGCAGCATTCCACTGGAAGAGCGAGCAGCGCCAGGCTGCTGTTGTTGATTCAAGCGCTGCAAGTGACTGGCTATGAGGTGGGAGGACGGCGGCGGCGGCAGACTCAGATTGCCCATGCCAAGAGCACTTCCCATGGCATTTCCAGGCCTCATTCCAGCCGCGACGCCAAGACCATTTCTATTCCTAATTCCAGGCACTATTTCAAGAGCATTTCCAGTGACACTTCCCGTTGCATTTCCCGTCCCATTTCCAATAGGATTTGCCGTAAAAGTAAAGCCGGAATTGAAATTCGAATTAGAAATTGAATTTAAATTTAGACCATTGCCAGCTGTTGCTTGAACATTGGAGAGCTGGCTGGAACGCCGGGAACAGCCCGGCGAAATGGGATCATAGAGTGATGGTGTCGCTACGGCCGTATTATAAACGGTACCCGGTCTCATCGTGGAAATCGAGGAGAGCTGCGAACACTGACTACTCCTGCGACTCGGCATGCTGCAGTAATAGGTGCTCGCATTGGAATTTTGACTATCGCGCCGCATTTGCGAATCTGCCGTAGTTGTGCCCGGCTCCATTTTGAGTTCCGTAATGCGCTGGTTCAGTTCGATGATGCCAATGGCGCGATTAGTTTCAGGTATATTCGATAGCATCGAATTGCTTTTTGTTTGGAGGCGACTTCGAAAAGGCTGGCGACAAATTGGGGCAGCAACTGCTGCCGTTGCCGTTGCTGCAACTGTAGCTGTTGCTGTGGCTGGGGCAATAGCTGCTGCTGTTGTTGTTGTTGCAGCAGTTGCTGTTGTAGCTGCTGCAACTGGTGCTGCTGCATGACCATGACCATTAACCATTGCCCTCAAAACTATTGGCAAATCGGCGGCATCAACATCAACATCATCATACGGCCAGTGATCGGCCGCCTGATGGCGATACAGTTGCAACAAACAATCGGAAGCAGAGTTGCCATCAATAACACGCCCTCTTCCGCCTCCTCCTCCTCCGCCTCCTCCATGTGTTGTTGTCGTTTCGGATTCGGATTTGATGCTGGGACTGGATATACTTGTGGGACTTGAATCAATGTGCTGCTCCTGCAGCTGAGGATTCTGCGTATTTTGAGAATGTTGCGAATGTTTAGAATGTTGGGTATGTTGAGAATGTTGTGTGTTCTGTGTGTGGTGAGTGTGAGCATTATTTGATTGTTGCTGACTCGGATTGTCTCTATCTCTTTCCCTGTCTCTTTCTCTATCTCTGTGTCCGGTGGAGTTGACATCGTGCAGCGGTAAACCTTTGTGCTTTTTATTAGCATAGAACTCAGCTCCGTGCACGGTTTTCACGTGCTTCCGCAGCGAACTGGGATCCGTGTAGCGCTTCGTACAACCAGGTGCCTTGCAAATGTATGGTTTCTATTTGGGATTAAAATTAAATGTATAGAAATAAATAAAAGTCAAATGAAATAATTTAATATATAAATAAATACTAATACTAAATAATTAAATATGTATTCAAATACTCTACAATTGAATACATTTAGAAATAAAAAAAAAATATATAAATAAATATTAGTCAAAGTAAATAATTAAATATATAAATGAAATAATTAAGTATGTTTAGAAATACTAATAACAATAATTAAATATTTATATATAATATAAATAAACAAATTAAGTATAACCGAAACCCCCTACAATTTAAAGATTTCATCTCTCTCTCTCTCTCTCTCTCTCTTTCTCTCTCTGTCTCTCTCTCTCTCTCACTCTCTCTGTCTCTCTCTCTCTCTGTCTCTCTCTCTTTCTCTCTCTCTCTCTCTCTCTCTCTCTCTCTCTCTCGCGCTCGCTGATCAGCGTGTTACTGCACCTAATTATTCCTTTCGTATCACTCTCGCTTACTTGACTTATTAACGTGATTTCAATTTAGCGTCATGCGACGCATAATATTAAATAGCACCATGTTGATTCTAATTGCACTTACACTGAAAAGCGAGCGCTCTTGACGCTAATTTATGCAAACGATAAGGATCGATAATCTATACCAATTCATTAATTTATTAATCTCTTCCAAAACTCACCTCGTTGCTGTGTGTGCGATTCTGATGCTTGGCACGATCGCTGGCATTGCTAAAGGCCTTGCTGCAGCCGGGATATTCGCACGTATACGGTTTTTCGCCTGTATGCGAACGCAAATGCGTCTTCAAGTTCTCCAGCCGAGAATACGCCTTGTAGCAGCCCTCAAACTGCAAAGATAAATTAAAAAAATAAAATAAAATAAAAGATAAATAAATATTTAAATCAATAAAAAAAATACTTGATACAAAAAATCTAGCTTAATTTGCAAAATCAAAAAACGAATAATAAATATAAATATAAAGTATTTTCGTACAGTGCATTTATGGGGTTTCTCTCCCGTATGGCGCCGCATGTGTACGACAAGCATATATTGTGCTTTGAAGGGTTTTTCGCCTCGGGAACAATCCTCCCAGCGGCAGACGAAGGCTTTCTTGTTGCTCTGGATGTGGTCGTTGTTGATGTGCTTCACCAGCTCATCTTGGGTCATAAATTCCACGTGGCAGTTGCGCCAATGGCAATTTGTCTCTATGAAATCACCGGGCTCATCCTTAATATCTGTTGTATCCGCTGTGGCGCAATCGTATTCATTGAATCCCGAATGCTCCACTTGGCTTTTAATCTCATGTTGTTGCTGTTGTTGTTGTTGAGACAGCAAAGATTTGCTCCTTTGTCGTCGCTCCAACATGTTGGCCGAGGCACTATCCGCCTCCACCTGGGCCACAACACTCTCCGATGTGGACGAGGGCAACTCCAAATGCTTCGTGGAATGATTCTTGGCGGCCGAGGGTCGATGGCGTTCCGTGCAACAAGCATCATCCTCAAAGTTCTGTAATTATTTATTAGATAAACTATTAATTCAAATAAAAACCATATATATTTTATTATTATTAATTATTTGTACAACTACTGTTATTATTTATTATTTATTAAAAAAGTAAAATAAAACGAATTATAAATCAAACCTTTCTAGTTTTAAGGGCGTTTAACTTAATTAAAAATAAATATGTCAGTTAATAAAAAAAATGGAATACCAAATCATTTTTTTTCCTATCAATATATAATAAAGAATATTAGAAAAAAACATGGTAGTTTTTCTGTCGATCTTAATATAATTTCAGTATGATATTATAATTATTGGGTATATATTTGATATTAATAAATAATATAAAAACTTTCTAGTTTTCTTGTCTTGTTTTAATTGAATTTAATTTAATTTAAATAAGGATTAATATAATTTTAAATATAATCTATTATTTGTTTTTATATTATTTTAAATTATATAATATTTCATACTATTATTTGTATTTATTTATGGTTTCGAATTTATTATTACTTTATAAAAAAAATAAATAATGTAGGTCAATTTTAATTTAATTAAATTTAATTTCAGTAATAAATAATAAAGAAAACTCTCTAGATTTCCTGTGGATTTTAATTAAATTTAAATCCGACTGTCTTATTATTTTAAATATTATCTATTATTTGTTTATATATTATTTTAAACTATTATTTTAAATTATTTCCAGCCAACTTACCTTCGTTCCTCCCAATGGCTTGTCGTTGAACGTTGTTGTTGTCGTCGTTGAATCCTCGCCAGCTGTGCTGATCAAGGTGCAGGTTGGTGTCGAGGCCTGGCTGACGTTGGCCAAACCGTCCGCCAGCTCCTTGGACTTGAGACCGACATCCGTGAGGCCAAGAGCGGCAGCACTTGCCACATGACTCATCGAATAGGTTGCAGCTGCTGCCGCCTGTTGGGGCGTCATCGGGTGCAAGAGTCCGGCACTGGCGCGCAACAAATGTGCCTGCAACTGTTGCAGATGTGGTGCCATTGCGGAATGGGCATGCGCCATCGGACTGGCGGCCAAATGGCCATAGGAACCACTGGCTGCACTGCTGCCCCTCGACCCCCCGTTCATCAAGGTGGCAGCCAGCGAATTAGGCGAGAATCGAATCATCGAGTTGATATCAAAGGAGTCCGAGTACGGCGAGGAGGACAAGGCTCTCTTCCGACTCACACTGGCTCGCATGCTGCCTCCTGCTCCCCCTGGCCTCGGACTGTTCAGTCTCCCGTTCCCATCCAGACTGAAGTGGAAGTCGGTGCTGGCCAGCGAACCGGCTGCTGCTGCTGCAGCTGCTGCGACTGCGGCATGATGCAACTCGCTCAGCGAACCCATGCCACGTGCACTCAAATACTCCCCCGATCCCAGCCCCAATCCGGCCAAATGGAAGGCCGGGGAACAGTTCGCATACGGATCTGCGGGGGAGAGAAGTTAAATAAATCTTAATAATAATAATAAATAAATATGAATATTGTTAAAAGTATACAGTATTAATAATAAAAAATAATATAAATAGTAACAACAATAAATGGAAATAAATATAATAAAATAAATTAAACAAGAATTATAACAACAATAAATATAAATAAATATAATTAAATAAATTTATTAAGAATAATAATAAAAAAAATTATTTAATATTAATATTAAATACACATAAATATAATTATTTAATAAACGAGCTAGAAAAATAAATCCACATTTTTAATTGTAAATATAATAATAATAAATAAAATATGCAATAATTACAATAAATATAAATAATATGTGTATTATAAATATAATTAGATATTATTAAAGTGAAATTATCAATTTAAATGTCTTATAATATAATTAATTGATTTTAGATAAAATAAATCTATAAATACAATAATAATTTATTATTAATTATAAATATTAGTTATAATATAATAAAAGTGAAATTTGCCATTTGAATATTTTCATAAAAAAATGATTATAATAGTGGATTAAAGTTAAATTTGCAATTTAAACGTTTTATAATTACTTTAATTGATTTTAATAAAAAATTAGCATTCGGTTTAATCATATTTATAAATTATTTATAATATATTTATTATATCTTCTCTCAGAGGATACATACCATGATAGGAAGCCGTGGGACTGCTGCGCTGCAAGGAGTAAAACTGTTCCATATAGCTGGGAATTCTGTAGGCCGGATGGAAATCATGTTGCTGCGGTGGTTGTCCAGTTACGCCCACTCCGACTCCGACGCCGACTCCGACATGGCTGTGACTGTGATTGTGGCTGTGACTGTGGACGTGATGATGATGATGATGGGCGGGAAGATTGCCAATTGCCAGCGCCTGATTTGTGACACCATTTGTGCCATTTGTTGTCGCCATATTCGCAGTGGTGGGCGTCGAGTCTGCCAATCCTGACGGAATGGGTGAACCGGGCACTGGCACTGTACTGCTTACGTCCGTTGTGTGACCACCACCAGGGGAACTGGGCATCACGGAGGCAGCAGCTGCGGCAGCC
Source organism: Drosophila villosipedis (assembly GCA_035043025.1). NCBI lineage: Eukaryota > Metazoa > Arthropoda > Insecta > Diptera > Drosophilidae > Drosophila > Drosophila villosipedis. The sequence goes on along the minus strand of JAWNNF010000019.1, from coordinate 310,824 downwards.
GCGGCACGCCGGGATGCCAAAAACTGCAGTTCCGTATAACTGTAAATATTATGAAATTAAAAATATAAATAATATAAAAATAAAAACAAAATTAAAATATAAAATATAGACCTATTCAAATGAATATACATAAATAATATATATAATATATGAATAAATAAACAAGTAAAAATATATATAAGTTTCTATATATAAATAATACATAATATATATAACATATAAATAAATAAAATGAAAAGAAAAAATAATATAAATTACAGTACTGTTAATATATATAAATAATACATAATATAAATAATATACAATTATTATCAAATATAATTAAAAATAAATAGAAAACATCCATTTGGTTGTTTTTAAATGCCGTACATAGTTTAGTTAATTAGTATAACTTACTTAATTAAAAACAAGAGAGAACGTTGCAGTCGGGCGTAACCAACTGTAAAATACTTTGATACCATAAGTTATTCCAGCAGATAACAATTAATAAAGAACAAGGTAGGTGTAGCCAAGAGGTAGTGGAGATATAGGATTTGGAAATTTTGGAGGACGTGAGACGCCATGACCGAAAAATGTATTAGAAAAAGTTCCTAGTAATCTTCCTTCCACGTTTGGTAACTGTAGCTATTAAATTGCGGCAAATATAGGCTTCTGGTAATTTCGGAAGAGGGAGTGGGCGTGCCTAAAAAAAATTTTGGAGTACGATCTTAGTAATCTGCATTACAAGTTTGGTAACTGTAGCTCTTAAATAGAGGGAGATATTGGATTTAATCGTTTTAAGGCGCCGGAGTGGGCGTGGACGAAAAAAGTTGCATTCATTCAGATGGACAGATGGACAGACAGACAGACAGCAACATATTATGATACCTTCGGTATCAAAGTACAATTAAAAACATAATTTAGACAAAAAAAATATAACGTTGACCTGTAAATATTAATAATCATAAATAGTATACAAATAAATATACAAAAATACACACACATAAATAAAATATATAAATAATGAATAATTACAAAAATAAATATTTAAAAATATATTAAATAGATACAAAAATAACAACCACGAAGTGATATTTTAAATTTCAATCCTTTAAAGTTTGTATTTTAAACAAATAAATAAACAAAATTAATAAATAACTAAATATTAATAATAAATTTTAGAGGGAAGTTTTAGATCCCAATTTCCCAAAATAAATAGATTTCAAGCTCACTTAACCTTAATTTATAGCCGATAATTGAATCAAAATGCTTATTTAATTAGTTAAATAAAATAAATGAAAATAAAATATAATTAATACAATACAGGGTATTTTCTAGTTGTCCATTTGTGTATTCTTTTTATTTTAAATTGCGGAAATCGTTGGGGGTAATAAAAAATTTAAAACCAAGTCTATCTACGTCAAACTCAATTTTATTCGTGATGTGAATACCAAATTCTGTATATATATATATATATATATATATATATATTTCTTCGAATTCCATATGTTATTTATATAATAATTATTGCTGTACTGTTTCTATATGCGAAACACGTTAATATCAATAGAATCTAAATATAGAAAATCTAATTTCAATTCTTTATTATTCTTTAATTATTTTTAAGTTTATAATTGGTTTTCTGGCTTTTCAACAATTCTTACTAAACATTTATTTTATTCCTTAATGTTTATTCTTTATCCTTTATTATGTTTACTTTCTCATCTTTTTAATTCAAATTTTAATTTTTTGTAATAATTCTATTAAATTAAGTATTATATTAAATAAATAAATAGAAAAGCAATTTGGATTTTGATTTTCATATTAATATGTTATATACTTTTATTTTTAAATATGGCTATTATGCAATTTATTTAATTTAATTTATAATTTGTATTTTTAAAATAGAATAGAATAATTTAATAAATAAATAGAATAATAATAAAGCGAGTTGAATTTTGCATTCTACATAAATTAGCTTGTATATCTTAATTTTTAATTTTAGATATTATTCATTAATTTATATTCATTTTATTATATTATATTATATTAATTTATTTTAAAATTCGTATTTTTTATAAATTGGAAGACATTATATAAAATAAATAATAGTAATAATAATAAAGCGACTTGGATTTTGTTTTTATATTTAAATAAGAATATTTATTTATTTATACAATCATTTAATGCAAAAATGATATTTTTCAAAAGCTTGTTAATATTTGTGTACCGTTTTTAAGAATTGTTAAATTAAATAAACATATAATAATAATAATAAAGCGACTTGGATTTTAATTTTAATAGTTTTAATTTTTACTTTTTTATAGTACAATTTATTTCAAAGGTTTTTTTTTAAGTTGTGGACTGTTTTCTTGGAGCCACTAATTAATTAAATTAATAATACGTTTTTGCAGGCTAACAAAATTTATTTTTAATATCATTTATAATATATATATATATATATTATAAATTATAAATGATATTAAAAATAAATTTTGTTAGCCTGCAAAAACGTATTATTAATATTATTAATTATAATATATATATATATATATTTCTGTTTTTTTTTTATGATTAAAACAGGTTTTTGGGATTGAAGCAGTGCTCAAGGGAAATATATAAAATGATGCCGAAGAAGACGTCGTGACGCTAACAAAGACATCCATACTCACAACCCGTATTCACATCCACAAAATCGACATTCACATCTCACATCCACATTTACATTGAGCCTTTTGCATGCAGCAGCATCCAGAAAGGGAGGCCAAAAACTGAAGCTCTTTATTACGCCTGCTATTTATACGCACACACACAAATGCTTGCTTGCCTGCATGCACATGTGCTTGTGTGGTTGTGTGCTGAGATCTCAATTAACTGCACACAAAGTTTTGGCGTCGCATTTACAGTTTAACTATTGCTGCGTCCCCTATAAGCACATCTTCTTCTTCTTCATAGAGATTTTGCTAATACACAGCGATCGTTATGAGCCTCCTTGCAGACAATCGATAACAATGCAGCGATGCGCTGCAGGATTTCATTTCATTTAATTGCAATTTGTAAACAGAGCATATATTACATTAATTATGAATACCTCAATTTATATTTATTTATTTAAGTATTTTTTCTCTATTATGTATAATACATATAAAAAATATTTACACTTATGTGCATACCACTACAACAAAATTGTTCGTATGACATCTTAAAGGATGTTCCCTAACAACCAAAAAATACCCAAAATGGTGGACTTCGCAGGCATGCATTCTATGCTGAAGCAGCCAGTGAAGAAAGCTTAGTTTGTTGTTACTTACGCGAGTGGGAAGTATGTGGGTAATGTGTACGCATCCATTTCGATTGAAGCTCCGCTCTGGGAAGGAATTTTGTTTTAGTAGCAATTAGGATGCGATGTGAGAAGAGACACACTTCTGTCACGGCATTTCACATGCATAATGTTCGCCGCCGGCAAATGCAACGATTTGCTTTCAATTACAACTGATCAATTGCGAATATTTATATACATATATATATATATATATGTATTTAAAAACACAGATGAAAATAGACATAATATATATTTGTATTTATCATTAGAATTTCATTATTATTTTTAGCACTGTTGTTGTTATTTATTTAGTATAATTTCACATACAGTATTTACACACACATAGACACAATACACATACACAATATACATAGGCATACAAACGATCGAACGCTGCTGCAAATGAAGCACTTAATTTGTACTAACAGCAAGGCAAAAAATAAATTAAGTGTGACAAAGTCAATATAATAACGGCAAACAGGCACACGGCGCGTCGACTTCGTCGTCGTCGTCGTCGTCGTCTTACTGACTGAGCAGCAGCAGCTCTGGCAATGCCTCGCTTAATTTAGCTGGAGCAACGCATGCTGCTCACGCACACACACATACATACTCAAACAAAAAGAAAAACAAAATAAAAATCAAACAGATACTAGCAACACAGATTGAGACACACTCACGCACACAGAGAGAGAGAGTGAGATAAGCACTTCTCACACATACACAGGCAGCTACGCCGCCATAGACACAAGTGTACACCACCAACAACAACAACACATGCGCACAGGTCACGATCTGCTCTGCCTCTGCCTCTGCCTCTGCCTCGGCCGCTGCCTCTGTTTATGTTTGCTTAGAGCCGGAAAACAAATTGAGAGAGGCGGGCAAAAATTGAAGATGGCCAAGGCAAAAAGTTGCCTCTCGCTAAATTTGACTTGCTCAGATCAGTGCTGCCAATTTAGCGTGGTGTTCAAAGCAATAAGCAAAGCACTATCAAAATAACATTAATAAATACAAAAGTACGCATTAAAAGTAAATTAAAGAATTTTATATATATTTTTTAATTTTAAACATTCTAAACAATTAACAATGTTAAACAATTATAAAATAGTTTTAATGCATAGGAATGTATACGCTAAAATAAAATGTATTAATTTATTAGTTTTATTAATTTTTAGCAAGCTCAGCAATGAGGAATTTTTTTTAGTTAATTTATTATAGCCGTTTTGCGTTTAAAATAAATTTTCAAATCAATAGCATTGACACACACAAACGTAAACGATATTAAATAATTATTATTAATTTTATACAATTAAAAATTTATTTTTTAAATGCTTTCTTAATTTATTTATTATTTTCAGCCGTTTTGCATCCAAAAGTTGCCAGCACTCGCACAGATAAAGCTGTCGTTGCTCTCTCTCTCTCTCTCTCTCTCTCTCTCTCTCTCTCTCTCTCTCTCTCTCTCTCTTTTTGATACCGCTGAAGGTATGGATGTTGGCTCGGCGTCGACGAAACCAACTTCAACAACTTGCTACTTGTTATGTAGCAGCAGCACGCATCCAGCAAACGTGCAGAGAGACGACAACGGCGATCTTTAAGGCGCACCCACATTCTGTCCGCACAACGCTCTCTTCTCTGCTGCTTCTCTCTCACTCACGCACACGCTCACCCGCGATATCTGTTTCGCTCGCTTTGTGTGTATTTTGCTCTGTGCCCCGCGCGCTCTCTTGCTCTATTGCAGACACACTCGCACTTGCTTGTCATCATCATCATCATCCTGTATCTCTCACTCACTCACACCACTTGCTCCCTTTGCTAGCGCTCAAAACTGTACACAACTTACATACACACATTAGCTCCATATGCATCTGCATGTGTATGTATGTGAGTGCTCAATTAATGCAACAAAATGCTCTTTTTATAAAGAAATTAACCCGTCTGTATCCGGGTTTTTATTTAATGGCCAGTCTAAATGATTTGAAGAAATTACCAGCGGCGATTTTGATGATCCTGCGAAGTCTTTTTAAAACAAACAAATTTAAGCGATGCATATTTTAATAATTTAATTTCATAGCAGAAGAAGAAGAATGAATAGAAAAAGTGGGAGCAGAGAAAGAAGTAGCAGAAACTATCAAATGCTTACAAACTGCAGTTTTCGCAAAAGGTAAATATGTACACACTCACACTTAATATGTGTCCGTATGTGTATGTGCGCTCATATTTGTTTGCCCTCATCTGTATATTTGACTTTGACAACATGCCACCGAATACACACACACACACACACACGCATCTGTAAATAGAAAAAAGCATTCATTGCATAGCATTTTTCGTGGTATTGGAAATCCTAGGAATTGACTGTTCACTCCCGCAACAAAAGTTATTAAAACACCCTATACGCAAAAAAATAATTAAGCTAATAAGGCGTGTGTAAGAAATATGAAATAAATTGTTCTTTACCTTATAAAAACACCCTTTGTGCACAAAATAATTATGCTAATAAAATGTAAGATAAATCTAAATAATTCGAAACAAATGAAAATAAATATAATTTAAAAAAATTGGCATGAGTAAATACTAATAAATTATAAATAAACATAAATAAATATAAATAAGCATCAATTAATATAAATTAAATGCATTCAATTAATATTAATTAAATAAATTCTATTTCCCATTTTCTATTTCTTCCCATAGGCAAAATCTTTTTTAAAACTGTATTGGTATTAATTTATAGAATTTACTTTAGATAAAACGTTATCGAACAAGTGATATAAAATTCAGTTGCAATTGCATATAATAAATACATATGTATATGAATTACATAATTTAAGATTAATATAATTGAATTTGAGTTGATTTCGTTTAATTATTTTAAGCAGCTTTTATGTGTTAACAAATAAATAAACAAATTAATACACATATATGTGTGTATGTGTGAGTGTGAATTGATCGAAATTTGCAGCAAGGTTGCTATGAGTTGTTGCAAGCGGGGGGCGAGGTAGCGTGCTGATGAGCACCAAAAACTGATTCAGGCAGCCGTGTAAGTGTTTGTGTGTGTGCAAGTACCTGCAAATGCAGGAGACATTTCTCAAAGCGAAGGTAGTTAGGAAGAAGAAGCGCAGTCGTCTTCGGCAAAAACGAACCTTCTTCGGGCAACCTGCGGCGAGGAACACTCTATTTTGGAAAGTCACCAGCAACACACATACAAGCATCTTAATGCCTGAGACCTGAGCTAGGTTTTTTTTCTTTTTGGGAAAGAGCACACAGCGGGTACTGGAACGATCCTTAAAATACGCTGCGCTGGCTTGCGTGCTGTGCGCTCTTTTTTTTGTGCCAGTGCTGGCAACTTTAGCGGCAAAACTAATATATATTTGATAATATAGAAATGGAAAACATTGTGAAATATATTTTTTATGCATATATTAAATGGAGTAATTCTCTTTAAAGAAAACCAAGAGAAATCTAGTTTTTGACGGGGTAAAAGCGATATGATCAATAAAAATCCGAAGCGAGGCAAATAAATACAATATATATAAGCACCCTGAAAAAAGCTAAATTGCAGGTCAGGCTGTAGAAAAAAAGGTAGTTTATGGACGTTTAGAAAAATGCGGATATTTACATATTTAACAATTAAAGCAACGCTCTCTAAAAAAGCCAAATTGCCAGACAGTTGGTTCACGGGAACAAAATGCAATAGTGTCAGCACTATCGCGGCAATGTTCTCATAATGTGTGTTCCTTTTGTAATTTAACGTCTTATTCAAGTCATTTCAAGTTCTTTTTTCGTTTTTCTTATATTTTTTTTATATTTATTTTATGAACACGAGAGCGAGCTGTGCTGTGCTGCCTCTGCCTCTACCTCGGCCGCTGCCTGCGATTGTGATTGTGGATTGTGAATACAAAGCATTCACACTCACACTTGCATGCATTCGTCTTATTTAACGAGGGAACTTCTGTCGCTTCTCGGAAACAACATAAAAGCATGGATGTATGTATGTATTCATGTGTATATTTAAGTTTTTAGGTTTTGCATCTGCATTCAAATCAGTTCAGCAGCATCAGCATCATCAACATCTCATATACAAATGAAAACGTCTCGTTTTTTTTTAAACTTCCACGTTCCAGTCTCTGTAATTGTATGTGTGTTTGTATGTATGTAGTTATATATTTAAGCACAACGTTCTGTAATTTTTCCTATTCCAATTCGAAAGGTGAATTTCCCATTTTTCTAAAACAATGCTTACACCTGACATCTGTACAGTTTTTCTACAAAGTGTTCGAACAGAGGAAGAAATTTTATTGGTTTTGCAACAATTTAAAGTTCTTGAAATTTTTTGGCAAACTCTTAACTCTTGAGAAATTAAGAAATTACATTAAATGAAATCAAACTGTATGTAGAAATTTATTTGCTTTATTTATTTATGTTATATGTTAATATTAAGTAATAAACTAAGCCTTAAATTATAAAAGGCAATATTTAATATCTATATATTTACTATTAATATTTAGGGTGTTAAGTTTTAATTATTTATTTATTCATTTAACTTTTATAAACAAATTATTTGCTATTTAATTATAATTAAATTTTGTTATTTATGGATGTCAGCGATAAATATTAATGACTAATTTATAAAATGAATAAATACACACGTTATTTTTGTTCTTTTAAGTCTAGCTTTGATATTTACATTCAATCAATTTATATAAAATTTACAGCGGTTTGCCATTTTTAAATAAATTTTTTAAAATGGAAATTATTTCAATTTAATATATAATCAAATATATTTTCTGAATATAGAATTTTTTTTAAGTTTTGAAGAGTTGAGATCTTCTTTAATTAATTTTATATAAATATCGCAGAGACAATTAACTTTAATTAATGGAATTTATGTTTTCTGCTTTCTTTTCCAGTTGCATGCAAATATCCTTGCAATCTGGCAACCCTTTACCCCCACAATAGCACAGGAATTCCCGAAAAGGGCAGAAGAAGCGAACTACAAGAATAAATACTACTCAAGGAAAAAATCGAAATGCAGAAAATCTTAATTAAGATAAGTAAATATATGTCTATACACTTAAATAAATAAAGAACTATATACACATATTAAATTAAAAAGCAATTGTAGTCTATAATAAAACTACTAAAATTTCACAGAGTTCATGCATACATATAGTTACATATAGAAATATGTTTGTATTTTTGCTGATGGCATCAAGGCTGCTTCCAAATTATCGAATTTTTTCTTTGTTGTTGTTGTTGTATAGTTATTACGGTAAACAGCTCGGCTGCGATTGTCAGTCATAATAATAACAGACTGACAATCGCAGCCGACGAAATGACTTTATTTTCCAATGCGGCTCAGCTCTGGCTACGAGCTTGAGTCTCTGGGTCCGGGCCGATCTTAAGGGCTTAATTAGTCAGCAAATCGGAAACCAAAACGAAGCAGTCAACGACGAAGTCAACTCGCCTCATTTCCAGCCAAGCCAACAACTCTCGCTCTCAATTCCAGTTTTTGTTTTACACACACATACATACTTACATGTTCACATACATACATACGATTATATATCGATGCGACTACCGACGGTAAAGAGCTCGAACTCGGCGAAGATCAACAATTATGTTGTATGTGCTGTATATATGTTGTGTGTGTGTATGTTATGTGGGATGCAGGGCAGGCAAAAGAAGAAACCTTACCTTGGGCATGCCGAAGTTTTGATACCCTTTAAATTTACACTGCATTTAAATTTTTGTTTGGTTTATGTTTGTAAATTGTATTATTATTATTATTTGTCTTATTATTATTATTATATTTATAATTATTATATACTCTGCTTTGCTACAAACCTAACGCCAAATTATTACTCTTATTCTATATTCTGATTTGTTACCCACCTAACGCCAAATTCCAAATATTCCATCGCCAAACGTTGACAAGAACAGCAACAAATCAACTACATTTTTGCTTTCGTCGACTTGTTGCGAGGGCTTCTCAACGAGTATGGCAAAAACACAAGAAGCCACAACACATCAGACTGTCTCTACGACACCCTACTTTCTATACGCTAGAGAAAAAACTTATACACAGCAAATCTTATACAGCGCTGTTATGTGTTTGAGAAAATTTCGATTAACCCATGCCGGTAAACTTTCCGCCTTAGGCAGAGCGCTAGCTCAAGTCTAAAACCCATTCGATGCAATCACTTGCTATCGTGACCTCTCCTTCCTCCTCCCAATCCAACTCGTTTTCTCTCTTTCGCTCACTAGCTGCCTGCCTCCCTGCCTCCCTGCCGTTTGCTCCTCTTGCTGCTTGCTTTCGTTATCCATCTCTTGCTGCTGTCGCTGGCTTTTGCTGATGAAGACATTACTATTTATAAGGCCAACCGCAGTGAATGTTTGCGTGTCCGTGTTTTTGGGATACGGCATCTCTCTTCGTCTGTCTCACAGTCTCCACTGTCTGTTTTTATGTGCGTGTGCCTCCAGCAAGACACACAACACACTCACAGACACACAACACACAGCAAAACAAAGAGCTCTGTGTGAACGTCATCAGCTTCCCATTATTGTACATACATATATATTTTATGCTTATATGTGTCTCTGTATGTGTGCAAGGAGACTGTAGCATGTAGACTTTATGTATTTGTGTGTGTGCACTGGAATGTTCTTTACAAAAAGCCTAATGCTGGAATTCTTTGTTGTTTTTCCCTCTTCCCCATATTTCGTTGATCACGATTCCTAGACCAAACAAAAAGACACAGAAATATTGGTAAATGGATCGTTTCAGTTGCAGTCACGAATCCATTGTGAATTAATTTTGTTTCAATTTAAACTTAATCCTTAAAATATATATATTTCCACACACATATAAATATCTTATTTTTGGGGCGTGGTTTCAGTTTTTGAAACACAGCAAGAAACTTGTCATTCAACTGCCTTTTAAAATCTACTCTAAGTTTTTTTTGAGGCGTGGCCAAGCGAAAAGGTGGCAACAATACTGGAAGGATGCCAAATCTGGTCACTCTGGCAGCGAGTGTGTAAAAGTTTCAGGGCTTATTCGTTTTGCCGACGCTAAAGGAAATTGGGTTCTTTTGGGGAAATTTGTTGATCGTTAACAGCTTTTTCATTAATTGCTGTAATTTACGCAAGATGGCGCTTATATAGTGTGGAATATTTAACTATTATTTACTTATTTAATGTCAACTAAAAAAATACAAAATGTAAAAAATGCGCTTAAATTTATTTAAAAATAGACTTTAATTTTACATTACAAATTAGAAAATACAAGCATTGTTTATGAAACTAAAAAGATTTATCATTTATTATTCATCGTTTGTGTTATTATTAAAATAAATCAAGTAAATTATTTTTGATTCGCTTAAAGCCATTTATTTTAACACAAACACTGAAATAAATACGTCACTTAAACATAAAAATATATATTTTTTAGTTTATCCATTTTCATTTTCTAATTTAAATAATAATTAATTAAAAAGTGCTCTCTTCATTGGAATTGTATTTATTTATTAAAGAGCAGCTTAACAAGATTATTATTTAATTTGCAATTAATTTGTAGTTTCGTTTGTTGAGAATCACGTATTCAATTTAATGAACCAATATAGGAACTAAAATACATGCAGATATTATTAACCGCAAGCTTCCATATATGTGTATGTATTATTTCCTTGAGGCTAAAACCACAAGCTTTATATGCTGGCTTAAGTAAACCAATTAGCCTCACCATGAGAAATGTAACACCCAATAAGTAACTGTATATATATCTAAATATATATATATATAAAATGTCAACTTATTAAATAGATTTATTTATTTAAAGTCGACTAAATTGAGTCGCAAAAAAATTAAATCAGAAATAAAATGTAATAAATCAATTAAATGAGAATTATTCTTAACAGATCTGTGGGATATTTAACTTTGTATTTATTTATTTAGTTTAAATCAGTCTACAAAATCTGAAATCAAATGTAACAAATAATATATAAATTAAATATAAAATTGGCAGCTAAACAATCCAAGAATCCAAAGCAGAAAATATAGCTGAAAATAGGTAAAAGAGAAAGAGAGAGGATAAAAAAGATAGTGGAAATTATGCGAATCTGTCTAATTAAATGAGTTTACCATACTTAAACCGATGGGACTTATGCTAGAATTAATAACTCAATTAAAGGAAGAGGGTAAATAGTTAAATTAACAAATAAATATTTGAATAAATAAATAAATAAAAATCAAACTAAATAAATCAGTAAATCAATAAGTAGGTTAATAAACAAATAAATAGCTAAATAAATAAATAAAGAAGTCAATAATTAAGTAAATGAATCAATAAACATATCAATAAATGAATAAATAAATAACAACTATGAACAAATTAGTAAAAAAGGCATTTGCAACTACAAAACAAAAGTAGTAAGTATACTATTGTTATATTATTGTTTAATATCCGCCTTCAGCTTGTGGCTTTTTTTAATTATTGGCTAGGGTATTTAAATGTTGGAAACCTGGAAACCTGGATACTGACAAGCTGACAAGTTGAGAAGCAGAGCAACTTTGTCTGCGACTAATGAAGACATTCCAAACTTGATGGTTTGATGCCTGATGCTGATGCCTTATTCTCAATGCCTAATGAAGCACTCCACTATGAAACCAAAAGAGAGAGAGACAGAGAGAGAGAGAGAGAGAGCGAGAGAGAGAGAAAGAGAGAGAGAGAGAGAGAGAGAAAGAAAGAAACACACAATAAATGACCAAAAACCGGTCTAATTGAACTTTATTTTCGAGTCGTTCGCAGCGTTATGGAAGATTGTAAATATATATCTATATATATATATATATATATATACATATATATATATATATATATATATATTATATGCGAAATAATTTTATGCTCGTCCATGTGTATGTGTCTTATAACCTAGCAAACAATGAAGTTAAATTGATTGACGTCTTATTTTGTAGACGCTAAAATAATTAAAAATGGAAACAAATATCGATAAGAAAATGAAGAACCATCAATAATGGAAAAAAGCTGAAGCAATTAAAAATATGTAAATATAAATATCGATGGGAAACAAACAACAGACTTTATTTATTTATTTAGCAGGCAATAGGGTGTTGCATTTTTGGCTTTTTTATTTATTAACTTATATATTTATTTACTTATTTAATTATTTATTTATGCATTAATTTACTTATTCACTTTATTTATTATTTTTGTTTTGTATTTACCTATTTATTTATTTACTTATTTATATAATTAGATTTATTTACTCATTTATTTATTTATCTAATTAATAAGCCTCCAATGGAGTGTTAAGCATTTTACTCTGTCTCTCTCTCTCTCTCTCTCTATATATATATATCTCTCTCTCAGGAAGCTCAAGTCCACTTTTTTTATACAACCGCGATTCGTTTGCTGCGCTGAACAGAAAGAGAGCACAAATGTATGTATGCCGTGTGTGTATGTGTGTGTGAAGTGCTCTCTTTTCAGACATGGGATCAATACTTTTGGCGTCGAACTAGTTATTTATGAGGTGAACAGCGCAGAGGTACACAAGGTAACAGAAAAAAACAGGTTGCATAGGAGGAGTTAAAGTTTTGGGAAAACAAAATGGCGAAGTCTACGCATCACTTACATAAAACGGCATGTTGCTTGCAAACCAAAAGGGGGCAATTCAAATTGTGATAAACGAAAACTTCCCTTTTTAAAATTGATCTAAAAAACAGCAAACAAAAGTTGTGAATTGATTCTTAAATTTAAGTAACTGATTTCCATTTAAATACCTAGATTATGCCATTATATATATTATATTTAATGTACTTATATATAAATAATTGTATTCAAATGAACAGAATACACATTTGGCATAAATAGTTACTGGGAAGCATTTATGAATTACCCGTAAATTAAATTCTACACCAATATTATAACAGCCAGCTTAATACGCGTGTGGGATCTGCGCCTTTAACATACACGCATACACATAAAAAATGCAGCTATAAGAATGTAATTTATGCCAATTGCCAAATAAATACGCATATTTATTTACTTATGAATGTAACTTATTTATTTATATTTATGTTTGATATGTTTATCTTTTCTCACATTCGAAAATATTAAAAATTAAAATAACTGAGATCTTTTGTCAGTGTTGTTAAAATTTTAAGGTGCATAGCAAGCAGCTTCTGCGAGACAGGCCTTATTGACAAGTTGCTAGACAGCACCAAGAGAAAATGCGTTTTAGCGGCTGGAAAGCTGAATCAAGACTGAAATTAAATTGAATTTTTTAGCTACATATTGAAAACCCTTTTTATGCAATCAAATCAAATCTAACAACGTTTATTATTAAGTATTCGGTTATTTTACAAAAAATTGTGCTTATTTACAAAATCCAACTGATTACAGTAAACAGTTAACAGTGAAAAAGGTCAAAAGCTTAGTTCTTCTTCTTTTCGTCGGCGTCCTTCTCCACTTCGGGATATTCCAATTTGACGCCCGGTTCGCAGATGAATTTGGGACAGCAAAATGGGAATGGAGCCGTCTTATTTGTCTTCTCCGTGTCCAGTTTGCATTTGTCGTTGGCTAGCGACAAAGGCAACGGTCCGCAATCCTCCACGAGTTCCAGCAGTCTATTTAGAAAATTATATTTGGGTTACTTTCATGTTATCAATTAATTCTGTGATCGCTTTTACTTGGCTGGATTCTCCTCGTTTTGCACGCAAGTTGAACGGCCACAGAACGGAGTCAATTCCCACGTCTTTCCAGGCTCAACAGTTGCACAGCGAGTCGAGGCGAAACACATTCCAGGAAAATCTACGGGAATAAACGAGAGAATTTAAATTAGAAGAGCAAATAAATATTGACGTTATAAAAGTAATAGGTGATAAATAATAAATTATAAATAATAAGTAATAAATATTAAATACGAAGTATAAATATTAGGTATAAGGTATATGTCAGTGATAAATATAAGTACAATAATGAGAGAATTTACATTATAAAACTGATTTAGCAAGTATAAGGAGTAAGTCGAATTTTTATTACAAAACTAAATAAATAAGTATTGAAGTAGTATAAGTAAAAAATATATGGGATAAGTATAAATAATAAATGCAGTACAAGTACAAGTAGTCCTTATCGAATTAAACATTGAAGTAGTATAAGTAATAATTATACAACTATAAGTATAAGTAACACGCACAAGTATAAGTTAGCTCTCATCTAATTACACTTCCATCTCTATCGACTTGCTGCCCAATCAATTTACTCTTCCACTCATCTGCTACAATATAAGAGTATTAAAACTGATTTTAATTTTAGCAAGCTATGGAATTTAAAAGGAAATCGTGTCACAGAATAAATATTTAAATAAAATTAATTAATTAATTTAAATAAAACATTTTTAGAAATAATATTAATATATCTATATATAATTTACGTAACTTTTTAATTTCAATAGTAAATTAAAAGGCTTGAACCAGTTTAATTGAAATAGCAGCTTTAGTTCTCCACTTTTTCTCTGCTAAATGCACTCAACACACATACACACAAAATATAAGTACAAGTAGACAATGGCTGTCTACTCATTTTCCTGTCTTGGAACTTACCCCACGCTACCCCCACCCCCCCCCCACCCCCCTCTCACTCCAACTTTTCCCCTGCCCGGCCTTGATGCAATTTGTAATTTGTATTTTTTATTGTGCTTTCAAAACGGCTCAAGCGAATCTAAATTTATCTATGTACATTTATATACATTTAGCAATATTCAAAGTTGACTCAGAAAAGTTTTGAATGTAAAACCTGGCTTTAATTTTTTTTTTATGCACAGCAACTGAAAGACTTAAACTTAAAAATATACACACACACACATGCATCCATAAACACGCTTAAGCCACGACTTCACTTTAATCCGTTAGGAAACACAATAGCTCACTTGCCAAATGTATATGTATATTTATGTATGTATATGTATGTGTGTGTTTACAGACAATGACTCACCTCGGAGCACATCGGCAGGAATGAGACGTTTGTAAATTTTTATTTCACCATCTGCTTTCGGCTCCTCATTCGTAGCGGTTTTCTCAGCTGCCCAGCCAGTGGATGGGACCAGCACCAAAGCCAAAGCGTATCCAATTAGCAGTGAATTAAATGTATTCATTTTTAAACAAATAAAATATCAGTTTTAATATTTATGACAGAAATAACAACAACGAATGCAGACAACGGTTCCGAAACAAGTCTGCTTCAAGCGAAAGTAAACGCCGAATTGAAATAAGCCGACCAGTGTTACCACTATTTATAGGCGAAATCGCGCTTGCTGGATTTACAAGTTTTTTTAACACTCCCTCCCACTCTCCCGCCTTGCCCACTATTTTGTTGTTGTCGCTAACAAAACCGAGCTTTGTCCGCTGCTGTTGACGGCGTATGTGTGTCACGTGTCTGTGTGTCTGTTTCTAAATGGAAACCACACACACACACACACACACACACACGCACACGCACACACACACACACACACAATATATATATATATATATATATATATATATTTATTTATTTATTTATATAAATGCTAACTACACACACACATACATAATATGTATGTCTGCTCATTCATACATTCATTATGCATATATTGAATTCGATTAATTCTACACTTTATACATGCAGGAAGAGCATTAATTAAGCTGGTGCTGTCGGCATTTTTTTGCCAAATTTGGTGCGCGGCAACATTTGTCGCCATTTCAAGTTGTAGTTTTAAATTTCATAACAAGCTGTATATTACGAAACAAATCTTGAAATAAGCACAAAATAAATTAAATTTATTGGTATATATACTTATTAGTATATTATATATGCGCATTAATTATTAAAACATAATTACACACCTCGCACCACTGTGCTAAAACATTCAAATCAAATGGCGGATTTGGGGCACGCACAGGCAAACGTATCGATATATCGATATTTAAATTTAGTTTTTGTCGTAATAAACTGCAAGTCAGTGGCAGTAATTTATTTATGTTCCTTATATTACAAGAAATGTTATCTGTATCAATTACCAAATATATTCATATTTACTTTGCGTTCTAAAAGAAAATACAACAAACAAAGTATCCCAGCATTGGTTTTTGCTGCCACCTAGCAGCCGTTCAATGTTGGGGCAAATAGGCTTGCCTAGCATCAGTTGTGGTAGCATTCACACGGGCGCCACCTAGCAGCTTTCCACAGTTACGAAAAATAAGTTGCAATGCATTTATGCATTAAAAATCGTTAATTAAAAACAAACAAATAAAATTTGTTTAACAATATTTTATATGAATTTTTATAAATACTGTACATATTGTAAATAATTTACAACAATTTGCTGCACAGCCCTACGATGCCATTCGATAGTAGCATTGACAAGTAGCAAGCAACTATCGATATCCAAGTAGCTGCAATCGTAACACGTCAATTTTTAGTGACACAAAAAGTTGTGTGAAAAATTTGGGTTTTAATTGTTTTTTGGAGGAGCAGAAGACAAAAAGAAAAAAACATGGGCCTAACAATATCCAGCTTACTAACGCGACTCTTTGGGAAAAAACAAATGCGCATTCTAATGGGTAGGTTGCTAAGGTGTGTGTTAAATTTCTGAGACGGTGGCAATTTACATTTGCCGCTAGCCACGCGAGTACGTAATAAATAATATACAGCGTCAAAGCTCCAGCCACGCAGCCATAAACATACACACACACATGCAAACATTGAGCACTGTTAAGCACACACGTACATGTAAATGTGTATGATATGTACAGACACACACACATCTTTTTATTCCAGTTGGCCTGGACGCAGCTGGAAAGACAACCATATTGTATAAATTGAAATTGGGCGAAATTGTGACGACGATTCCAACAATTGGTTTCAATGTAGAAACCGTTGAATATAAAAACATATGTTTTACGGTTTGGGATGTGGGCGGTCAGGATAAAATACGACCACTTTGGCGTCACTATTTCCAAAATACACAAGGCCTAATTTTTGTGGTCGATTCAAACGATCGCGATCGTATTAACGAGGCTGAAAAGGAACTGCAAAATATGGTAAACAATATATGGCCTATAAATGTATATATTCATTACAATTTATTTGTGCGCAGCTGCAAGAAGATGAGTTGAGAGAGGCCGTTTTGCTGGTGTTTGCCAATAAACAGGATTTGCCGAATGCGATGAGTGCTGCCGAATTGACTGACAAGCTGCATTTGAATCAATTGCGGAATCGTCATGTTAGCGCGAACTCTTCATTAGTTCCATTTGCTATGCTAACGTTACTGTTATATTTTTCGTTCTCTTTTAGTGGTTCATTCAGTCGACTTGCGCCACTCAAGGGCACGGATTGTACGAGGGACTCGATTGGCTCTCTGCCGAATTGGCCAAGAAATGATTTTCCCTTTTGTTTTGTATTAAAATAAACCAAAATAAAAACAATTACTATTGCTTAGATTCTTAATAAATAAATATATATGTGTATAAGACGAAACAATTCTTTTGCTTTTTCTTTTATATATGTATTTAACATTTTCTTTTTTTAATCAACAAAAACAATACAAAAATTGTCGCAGCCAATCAGCTGTTAACATAACATGCAGCTAACATGCGTATCAGATAAAATAACGTTTGTGTGTGTATAAGAGAACAGAGGAGGTAACTAAGGCCAACTACAAACAATTATGTATGTATTTGTGTAAAAGTAAGTACAACAGTAATGACAATTGGAATGTATTCGCTTAGAGGTTGTACATCCATAATATACATTTACAATCTTAACGATTTTAATTAGAGTTTAATCTACAAATTTGTGAGGCAACAATATATATTTATATATATATTATAACTGTTATAATATATTATATATATATATAGCAACTGCATTATTGTGACACATTTTTACTGCTTTATATATATATATATGTATATATATATATATATACATATATATATATATATATATAATAAAAATTATATAGATAGTTAAACAAGCATTAATTAATACTTATTATACACGTGTACATATATATTTAGATAGTCTAGCACTTTAAAAAAAAAATGCTAGCAAATAATACTCCCTAAGCTATTTTTCTTGCAGTTTCAAAGGCTGATCAAAGATCAATATCCAAGGCATCTGGCGTTAATAACATGGGTTCCCCATGATTATCATCCAACAAGGAATCATTTATCATGGCCGAATGATGATGAGGATGATGACGATGATCCTCGGAGGATAGCAATGGATCATTATCGCCACCATCATTGAGCAAACCAAAGGCGCCACTCTCCCTGGGATGATGAAGATTATGATTCTGATGGAGTTGTCTTCTCGAGTTGCTCTCGCAACTGTTGTAAATTGTGGTTGCTGCTGATTCTGTGCTACTCCTTGGTGAATGTGGGGCGGACAACAAATGGCTGCTGTGCGAGGATAACATGGGATCACCGCCCTGCACAGGATGCTTGCAATCCTCCATCAACTCATCAATTTGATTGAGACCCAAGCTGGCATCATCACTGCAGTTTACAGGCAGCTGTAACAGAATTAATATTAATAATTATAATACTAATAACAATAATATTAACAAGTGAAAGAGATTCTCCTTCTGCTTACATCCTCCATTAGGGAGACGGCGTGGCGTGTTTGTGCAACGGATGTCGAGGATGTTGACGTTGAGGTTGGACTGCTGCATTTGAGATACGAATTGGCGGGCGTCGGAGCCGAAACGGATGTTAAATTATAATCGGATAGAGAGAAAACTGGCGATTTAGCCTGCATTTCCAGTTCCTATAGAAGGAAAATTAACACCTACTTTTTTAGTTAATTTTATTAAGGTTAAATTAATTAAATTAAATATTAATTTAATGAGAAAAACAGGAATGGGAATGTATTTATTTATTTTGTTATTTATATTTAATATCAATATTAAAATTCAAATAATATTTTTTAAATAAATATTCAAATATTTAAAATAGTTACACTTTAATTAAAAATCTATTACTAAAAAATTTAGATATTTTCATAAAAGAATTATATTTCAGATTTATCAAAAAATGAACAGAGACTAAAGAATAGTTTAAGTTCAATTAAAAATCATATTTAATAATCAATTTAAGTTTAAAATAAGAAATATTTATAACAAAAATTTGCCAAATCTAAATAATAGCTTATATTCAATGAAAAATCAAATTTTATGCTAAATATTAATTAGCAAGTAAAATTAATTAAAAATGGAATTTAATATTAAAGTTATTTGAAGAAAAATAAGAAATCTATTTAAGTAGATGCAAGACTTACCCGCACACGACCAATTAATTTACGATTCTGCAGTTCCATTTGGCGTTGACGGCTCTCGTTTTGTCTGAGCCGAGAAACTTCGTGTTTCAGGCACTTGATATAATCCACAGAGGACTTTAAAATTGTGCCCTTATTGGGGCGTATATCGCGAACAACCTCGTAGAAGGCCTCGCTGCCCTTGGGCAGCAAAGTACCCAGCTCCTTGATTCTATCATTGATATTAAAGCGGCGACGTCGCTCAACTTGAAAATAAAACAATTATTGTATCAAATTTAATTCAAATTCGAATTTTATGCCCAATGTTTCAGCTCACTCATATTATGATTATCCTTTTTCTGGCGATCCTTAGCTAAAGCATTTAATTCGGCGTCCGTCAAATTTTGTGGCTCCTGTTTAATGGATAGTTCCGAGCTGAAGTTATTATCGAAATTGAAGGAATCGTTTTGCAATATGTCGTCAAAGAGATCGTCTGCCTGTAATTACAAGAAAATCAATAATTATAATTTAATTAAAATTAAATCAAATGCAACACTTCACTTCACTTACTTTTAATTAACTGTTTACGTTTCAACTATTAACTGTATATTCTTATTAATTATTCAATTATTTTCAATTAACTATTTATTTATTTTTAAACTATTTACTACTATTAATTTTTCAAACATTTTTAATTAACTGCTAACTATTTATTTTTTAACTATAAACTATCTATTATTAATTATGCAAATTATAAATATTAAATGAATAAATAAGTAAATAAATAAATAAGTAATAAATAAACATAATAGTGGAATTTTCCAACATCTCATAAATTAAATAATTCTATGAAATTTAGCAGATGAGCGCAGTAATAATAGTTTCGTCGCTATTCAGTAATAATAGTTTTAACAATAAATGATGATAACTTTGTTTGTTATTTAATTTATAAATTCACACATAAACGCACACATACATATATGCGTGTATTTCAAGGTAGGATTTGCTAGAGCTGGTCACACACATTTTTCGTTAAGTGCGATTATTGAGCAGAGTCATGATCTACTGATTAGGAAGCCAACTCACCTCTCCCCGCACCACACCACACTTAACAGAATGCCCAAATTGATTGCGTAAACAATTGGCACACGATAGAAGTGGATAAATCCACATACACACGTAAACGCACATGTATGCAACGTGCTTTTGAAGTTGGTGCTCTCACTGTTTGTATGTGTGTGTGTGTGAGTGAATGTAAATCGTTTGCTAAGAGCGTATGCATTGGCTGCTTAGTGCTGTGAGCGAGAGAGAGGAAGTTCTAGTGTGGAGGACACACAAAAAAAAGGCGTAACCAAATAACCAAATAACTGCTCAGCTGATGCTGTTGCAATTAATAACTGTAAGTGCAATAAAATAGTTGCCAGCTTAAAATACGCTAGTATCATACACTCACGTACATTGCAAAACAAAACTTAGTCAATGTTAAGCTGGTAACTCTTTTTTATTGCGTGTAGCAGCCGAAAGCCTGCACTGAATTTTAATAGATTGCCTTCAAAATAAGTAAAATAAGCGATCATACTGCTATATACCCTGTATTAAGATCTAAGTAAGTAAAAATAAACTGATAGAGATATTTATTCACTTACATCGCTGTCAAATGAGGGTAGCTGAAAACAAATATAAAAAAATGGTATTGGTTAAACAGAAAGTGAAATAAAACAGGGGCTCATTGAATCTTTATATTGAATCTATATATATATATATATATATATATATATATATATATATATATATATATATATATACATACACACATATAAATTTATATTATTGGGGGACACACATTGATGACAATTGGGGAAATGTTATGTATGATGAGTTTCGTATCAGCAAGCAAATGGTTATGATAAATACAAATTTCGTAACAACATATAGGCTTTAAAATCAATTAAGGTAATTTACGTCTGCTGTCCACAAGTCAAGATAATATATAACAAAAATCGAATACTTCCTCGTTTCAAAGTCAACATTTTACTCAGTCAATAAAGTTGACACTATCAAAAAAAAGATTTAACACTAAATATTGCCCAATCCCCCCCATCCCTCACAAATTTTCCTGTGTTCTATAAGAATGATTGAA
Source organism: Drosophila villosipedis (assembly GCA_035043025.1). NCBI lineage: Eukaryota > Metazoa > Arthropoda > Insecta > Diptera > Drosophilidae > Drosophila > Drosophila villosipedis. The sequence goes on along the minus strand of JAWNNF010000019.1, from coordinate 289,068 downwards.
CACACACATATACAAAAAAATAATCTATTTGAGCAACACTAACAGCAAACTCGATATATGCTAGCATAAAATTTACTCACAAAGGCAGATCATAAGCAATCAATCAAAATGTAATCGAAGAATGCATTTCTTCGAATTAAAGCTTGTCAAATTTACACACGCACGCACACATCTAAGTACATAAGTGTGAAATGAATATAAGAATTATCTGCGTATGATGTAATACTGTTGTACGTGTGCATATGTTAAGCAAGTATTTTAATATGCCAAGAAATTCAAGTAATTAATTGCATAATGATAGGGACATTTTTTTTCACAATATTAAGTTAAGTTTGTTTGTTGACGCAAGTTCTCAGATACTGTAAGTAAATGGACCGAAGCAAGTAGCTTCTGATTGGTTACCACTCGCATGTTACACACACACATACACGCATATGACACACATAACTCGCACAAGGGGTTACAAAATAAATAAAGACAGCCCACATAATAAATGAAATGTAAATGTAAACATTGCCATTGGAGTTCAATTTGTTAACATTATGATTACCAGCATTTTTTTATGGGCAGATATAGAGAAAATTCTATATCCATTGAGTAAAAGTGGGGTTTCCAATAAAAGAAGTCTTGGTGGTTTTTACTATATTTTTATGCATCTAACATGCATTGCACCTGTTAAAATGCTTATCAACTGTTAAACATATACATATGTATGTATTTACATAGAGATCAGTTAGTTTGTAATGACGTTAATTCCTCACCACGCAGTACACACACACATACAAACGCACACCCACAGCTGTATGTGTTGATAGCTGTTGTAGAAGGCCCCTTAGCGATAACAATAAAAAAAGGAAAAAACAAGAGAACCTAAATTGTTCATGTTATCTAAGCAACAGAAATCTTATTGTCATTACGTCTACACGCACGCAAACAAAATAAATAACTTGTTGGCATACATACAAACACACACATGCATAACAGAAACAGGAGCAAAAAAAAAATCAAGACTGAACTGCATTTAAAGAGAGAAATTATCAAACAATATATACATACGTATATACAGTTATATACATCTATACGCACTTATTAGAGATCACTCGTTAATAATAAATTTACTTATTTACACGTGTAACACACACACACATATATATAGTATATATTTACTTAATCAATTTGAGTCAAGTTAGCCAGTTAGCAGCGTTGCCGGCCGAATTTAAAACCGGTTTTTCAATCAAAATTGGAGTCTAATTCGCACGCGTTTACCAATTTGAAGGACTTTTTTTCCACAAATATATGCACACACATACACACAGACAGAGATGAGAATTATTTGACAGCCGTTCTTTTCTCTGCTCTCTTCTCTTTTAAACTTTAAAGTTGTAGTTCTTTTCTACTCTCTCTTTGCCTTTGCAGGAGATCAATGTGCTTCTGTCGCCAGCAATCTATACGTTCCTCAATGCTGTTCGCTATTTGTAAGCTTTTGTATAAATATGCATATTATGCACAGTATAATGCATATCTATGTATATATGTGTATGTGTGCATTATCAAAAGCAATTGCGCAAATATTTGTTAATTATAATTAATTGTAAATATTCGCAAACAGTCACCACAGTCAGCAGTCGCATTCGATGACTCGTTCGTTCCGAGCGAACTGAAAATCGAGAGTGGAACGAACTGGAACAAACCCTAAAAAAAAACTATATATGTAAAGCATACTATCATAAGTCTAACAGAAAATATAATATATTTAAAAGCTTTAAGTTGTCAATTTCATAAATGTTATGTATTCATTTTAAAAGTGTTGCAAACATATTCTCATTTTTATAATACCCATTTTGAGTTATTTTATTTTTAGGGTATATTAATGGAACAGACACACAGACGGACTTGAGTATAATGAGACTCGGCTACAAGGGTACAAAAAGTTAAATTTAAACAAGTTCTTTCAAACGCTTGTCAAAACACACACATAATAATTAATAAAAAATACATTTAAAAAAAAAAAAAAAAACTTTTCAATTCAAATTTGTATGCAATTATTATAAAATGGCAGATGAATGTGAATATGATGCTATAATCTCATTCTACATTATAGTGTTGGGCAAATTCAAGAGATTAATGCGCTCTCGCTCGCTCTCTTCCCTTCCCAAACCACGCACTCTTTCTCAAACTCTCCCTACAATGCAGCCTCCGCAAAATTGTTAGATTTTTCTTTCTTTTTTTGTTTTCACCTTTGTATGCCGGCGCGGTATAAAGCTGAGTATCGGCATATTTATGCATCGACTCGCTTGCTCAATTCTTGCCTGCTCTTCTTTGTGTCGCTCTTTCGTTTTGTTTATTGTCCTACGCGGGGGTGGACCGTTCCTATTGGCCAACGTTGTTGTTGTTGCTGCTGTAGTTGTTGTCGTTGCTGCCGAGGAGCAACGTTTGCTGCGCCGCTCTGGCACACTGGCAGCCGTTATCCAAGGTAGCACGTGCATTAGTTTTCTAACACGCCTCTCTCTTTTTAATTTATTTACTTATCGTTTATCGTCACGGTCATCGAATTTGTAAGCGAAGATCTCTTGTCAGTAGATAGACTTCGCAAATGTTGCATTTATCTGCTGCATTCATTCACAAGTCTTGTCACCGAGCACGCGCAATGGAATATCCTTAAAATCCTATACTTAAATTGGCAGGGACACATCATTTTCTATTTTTCCAAACACAGCCAATAACTTTTTTTCATATTGATGAGAGTATTATATTTGAATTGCATTTATCTATATATATATATATATATATATATATATATATATATTACGTATGTTTTGTAAGGCAAACACTTTAACTCCACTTCCCACTAAATTCAATTTACTACTAGTAGAAAGAAATTTCGCGCACACATTTTTTTGTAAATATCTAGCCATGACAACCTGTTTGATTGATTGCCTTAAGTTGGCAGCCCAATGGAAAATACCGCTCATATACACCACACTACCCCCTGCTGATCAAGCGCAACAAAAAAGGCAAAAAAAAAGAATACTAAATGTTAGTAGGCAGACAAAAGCTGCTTATCACGAAGAACATGTCACAATTGAAGTTTATACGCAGTTTTTCCATTTAAAAATGTGGCACCTAGCTAATTAAGTATATGTTTTTTTTTTTGCCAATAAATTGTTGACAGTCTAACAAAAGTTGCTTAGCACGTCAAAATTGCAATTTATACACGGTTTTCTGCACATCTTAAAATTTGGGGCGTTTCTAATTACGTATTTTAAAAACGAGGCCGATAATTTGCATAAATTCTGACAAAAGCTGCTTAGCACGATAGATGAGCCCATTAAATTGTTCGCAGTCTGACAAAAGAGCTGTATGTTATGCATAGCGTTCTCAAATTTAAATTCTGAAGTCTGTGAATTTAAATATTTGACGCGTAAACGATTTTACTGACTATAATAAATACGTTTTAGTTAAATAACTATTTAATAGATTATTAAATAAAACTCACCTCCGAAGCACTTGTGGCCACCGAACTCAGACTAGGTGACATGGGAGCTGATGTCGATTGCAATGGACTCGCTGTGCTGCCACCCGAATAATTTGAGGAACGCATTTGACTATTATTTATATTGTGCGAAGCACGTCCAGCGGAGCTCAGCGAAGAGTTAAGATTAAAGTTGGCTTTGCTGTTGCTATTGTTTAAAGCAGCCTGATCCTGATCCAAGGCAAAGAAATTACTGGAATTGCAACTGCCACCAGTTGTTGCAGCTGCTCCTGTTATAAAAGGTGAGTCTTCCGAGGAATGCAACAGTTTCTTATCGCAACCAAAACTGTTGGGCTTCTGCTGGGATTGTATTTGCTCATTATTGTTAATATTCCTATTATTTATCGTATTACATTGTAAATTTCCCGTTGATGCTGATGTATTTGAAGCATTTTTTGTGGTATTCTATTTTTTTTTTGTTTTTGGGAAATAAAACTATTTGTCATTAAATTTGTAAATAAAAAGATACATTTTAAATAAATAATTGGCTCACATCGAAATTTTGGCAGCCCCAAACGGAGGGTTTCAGCGATTCACTCAGATATTGACGCACTTGATTCTTCTGCTTCTGGATCACATGATATCGGGTTGGATTCTCAAGAACGGTGCTCACCTGTTCAAGAAATAAGATAATGGGTATTAGATATAGAAATGTAGAGAGTAATATTATTGAGCTTAATATGTGTTTTCTTAAATTTATATAATAAATATAGATTATTGAACTGTTTTTAGCTGCAGTTAAATCATTTATATTTTATAATTATAAATAAATAAAATAAACACGAATATTAATATAAAATAGTGATAATAATAATATTGAACATAATATGGGATTATAAAAATATATAAGTGAACTGCACTTAAATAAAATAATATGTTTATTTTAAAAATAAATATATATAATAAAGATATAAAATATTATTATTCATTTATTAATCTCTTTACCTGTAGCACTTGTGGCGGCACATCGACTCCAATGCTTTGGAGGGGCACTTTAAGAGTAACGGGACTCGAGGCTGGCGGCAGACGAGACGAGTTCAACTGGACTGAGGTTGACGATTGATTTGACTGATTTAGGCTGGAGGCGCCACTGCTGCCACAGGCACTCGTATTATTGCTATCGATGGCCGTTTCCTTCTCAAAGCAATCCGTCGTCATCTGCATTCCGTACGCATTCAACAAACCCGTATCCGTGGTATGCACTAATTGTTGGAGCTGTTGTTGTTGCATCAGCATTTGTTGCTGCTCCTGTTGCTGCTGCTCGCGTTGCAGTTGCAGCTTGAGCTGAGTGCGAGATGTGGGCATGGCTGTTTTAAAGGTGGGTCTACAAAATAAGGAATAGCATCTGAATATATTGTATTTAAATCATATTTGAGTTTAAATAATAACCCCCAAAATTGTGTTTGTGTGTGTAATCGATAAATATATCCTATCTCATTTAAATATGAGCGCAATAATATTAATTACTCAAAATGGCATTTCCATGAGTGTATAAAACCGCCATGTTAATTACTCAAAATAGTATTTTTTAATAAACGCCACTAATCGATTTTTATTTCGTCGATCTGTAAACTGGCCTTAATAAAAATATACCGATTACAATTTAATTTCCTTTTATGGGAAATACATACCCACCCGTCAGTGGCGGTAGGCCCACAATACGGGTCTCTGTTGTTTCGTTAACGCCAATATCACCCAAATCCACAATGCTTGGATCCATTTCGAGAATCATTTCCAAATCCTTATCGATGCCGACGTTGACACGAATATTTGTTGTGTGTTTCACTTCGTTGTGACTGGCACTTTTAACAGCTGTTGCCTCATCCGGTTCATCTAGTTCCATTAGCGCTGTTGGTTCCACTCCTATTTCAATGTCTGTCTTATACATCTGTTGTTGTTGCTCTGTTAAGATTACATCTTGCTGTTCGCCGTTGTCGGGTGACATTTGCAGTGTTTGAACACGCCGCAAAAATTGTTGGAATTCCTCCAATCTTTCCACAGAAGATGCTGCGGATTCGTCATTCCTTCCCGGATGAGTTTTCAATATTTCACTGTGTGCCTCCATTAAATTATTCGACCTTTCATTATTATTATTACTGTTTTTTTCAGCGTTTTTATTCGCCGCTGTTTTTTTGGCCCAGTAGGAAAACATGCTCAATTTGTATATTTAAATATCCAACTATTCACTTTAAATAACAATGTGTACAAAACATCACTAATTGGGCCTTGATCTTGTCTAGAACAATATCACTCGATAAATGAATGCGGAAAAAAGCTGAGAGAAATGTTAAACACTGCACACATTTACATATAAATAAATATATATACACTTAACACTCAGGTATTCATTTATATGTATGTGTGTATGTATTAAAAAAGCCGCTGCCAAAAAAATGGGTGCCCTTTTAACAGTGGTTTAACAGGATTCGTCTGCTCTAGTTTAGCAGAGTCATTTAACTATAATTTAATTATATTAATATTATATTTAATATGATCTATATGTTAGTCAAACTATTATATTAATATATATTATCTTTATGTATTAAATACGAATTAATTAATTTGTATATTATATTTATATATTATATTTTAATTAATTTATTAAATATTTATTATACTCTAATCATACAATTTAAGCTTCTCTTTTAATTATACAGCCAATAGCCCTGTATTTATTTGCTCGATTTATGTAAATACACAATTAAATATATGTAAAACGCACACATGCAAAAAAAGAAATATATGGAAACACACACTCACATATATACTTATTGCTCATTATATATGTGATCTAACATTTTGGCCACAGCACGGACATGCGCCCTTACAAAAATAACTAAGCATAAACTATGTTAAACGTTGCTCTTATACAGTAAGTAACGAGAGTGCAGTTGCATGATTAGATGACTGCGCTGTTAAGCGACTACTGTTACAGAAATATTTTAATACTTATGCAGTCGAAGCTATTTGCTGCTGCAGTTTGTAACATTAATATATGAAATATATTATGTACTAAATTTAATGACAAATAATAATAAGAAAATAATATTTGTAGCCATCTATTTAAGCCAAGCAAAATATACAAAACGTAGTCATTTGTAGTTTTGTTTCTGTTGTATGTACGTAAAACAAATTGGCCAACACTTTATTATCAATGGCCTACCCCTAGTATTGCTGCTCAATTGGCAACGCTAAATATCACACATTTGTCTTAAATTAACATACACACAAACATTGCGTATGTATTGATAACGACATGCAGAGAAAAAGACGTTAATCTCCAACACACACACACACACACAGCTGTGTGCTTGCCCAAATAGCCGATAAGATAGTAAGAAAAAAAGTGACCATCAGCCAATAAACATACGTTTGTAGACATATGTATATATAAATCTTTAAGCTACACACGCAGTAGACACACATACACACACAGATATATACTCACATTTCATCGGTGCGCAGAGAACGAGTTGATTTCAGCTCATAGAATTCAACATTATCCGCGTTGCCAGCAAAGAAATCCATATTTGAATCGCTATCGTTGAGCAAATTTAAATTTAAATCAAACTCCAGATCAAAGCCCAGATCAATGCCGGATTCCGCCATCTCTCCTTCAAATTTGTCTTATTTTTTACTATTTTTTATTGAAATTGTGATTGAGACTAATTGGGGACGTCGCCACATTTCCACATTATTTCGCACAAATTTATATGCGTGGAGAGTAGTAATAAGAGTAACCCGTAATCGATCGACGAAAATAACTCTCAATTTAGTTAGCGGTGAGAGCATGCCGAATTTCGACATCGATATCGATATTTAGAAAAATAAGAAAGCCTTGTTGTTGTTAAAATGATTAAAGGAATGGTCATTACTAAAAAAAATATCGGCTGCGGGAGATAAGGAAATTTTACTTGATATGCATGCGTGTTGATATCGATATTTAAATAAAATTAAAACTTTGCGCAAAATGTTGCACAAGTAATTAAATAATTAAAGGAATGCCTTAGGGAAATTTTAATAAAATAACTCTTGTTGCACATTAAAAGATTAAATACTGTTAATACTCATTGCTAAGAAATTCGCCAGCAATCTTACTCGAAATGGCAGCCCTAATCGAATTGCACCATCTTAAGAGCAGTTATCGTATGTGGCGTTATGTCGATAATTCGCGGCTGTCGAAAGTCACCCTTGCCTAATATCATTAATTGTGCCGATAAAATTCTTTCACACATAAATTTTGACAAATAAAAACTGACTTTTCGGTTTTTCTGGTTCTGAAGAGCAATTCGTTTTTAAACTAAATATTAATGTCATAAGTTGATTAAATGTTTTAATTGGATATTACGCTTACGGCTTACACACAGACACACACCCCGACAAACGGTTGCAGTTGCAGCTGAATTCGTTTTCGTACGTATATTCCATTACATACATACATATAAACGTGTATGTGTGCGTGTTTTTGCTTTTTTGTTTGTTCGCTTTGATATACATACATAATTATTAATTTAGCATAGAATGTTATTAAAATGTTATACAATTAACATAATTCATCTGTTTTAACATTAAAGTGAAATTGTCAATTGATTTTCAGGCGTATGTATGTATTTTTTTTTTGTATGTATTGTGAATTTTATGGTGAACATATGTGCCTGCTCGTGTATATGTGTATATTTTTATATGTATGTGTCTATTTGCAAGTGTATATTTTTAGACGACATGATGAATGGGTTTAGATAAATGTTTTAAATATTTGTTGGCTTAAAGTTAAGTAACATTTAATATAACTATAAAAATACCATTACTAATAATATAATATAATTATTATTTAAATAAATATATTAAATATTATTGCTTAAGAGTTCGTTAACATTATTTAAAACAGTTAACATAAAAACACATATATTTAAATTTAATACAAAAGCCGAAGCCAATCAATCGGATAAAATGGATAAAAAGATCTCGTCCACATCGCAGCCGCGCATACTGAAAAAGAAGCATTTTCGCGTCAAGCATCAAAAAGTCAAGCTTTTCCGTGCAAATGAGCCAATTTTGAGTGTTTTCATGTGGGGCATCAATCACACCGTATGTTTTAACCAACACTATGCATAACATAGACTTAACATTCACTTTACAGATCAACGAATTGAGTCATGTTAATATACCAGTCATGTTATTGCCAGACGACTTTCGGGCCTATTCCAAAATTAAAGTCGACAACCATTTGTTTAACAAGTGAGTAAATACTTAATATAATATATTAATTATTATATAAATATTATTTTTAGAGAAAATATGCCATCGCATTTTAAGGTGAAGGAATATTGTCCTTTGGTTTTTCGAAATTTACGCGAACGTTTTGGCATCGATGATGTGGATTATCGCGAGTCCTTGACTAGATCACAACCATTGGGCATTGATTCGTCTGGCAAGTCGGGCGCCCAGTTCTATCAGAGCTACGATAAATTCTTCATCATTAAAAGCTTGACATCTGAGGAAATTGAACGCATGCACGCCTTCCTCAAACAGTATCATCCAGTTAATTATCTATATATAACTTCTACTATTTATATCTATTAATGTTATCTCATCTTTTTTATAGTACGTTGTTGAGCGACATGGCAAAACTTTGTTGCCGCAATATTTGGGCATGTATCGCATTACTGTGGAGAGTGTGCAGTATTATTTTGTTGTCACGCGTAATGTTTTCAGCTCCCAATTGACCATACATAAGTATACATAACTATATCTATATCTTTTAATTTATTACATTTTCTATTTTTTGTATAGAAAATTCGATTTAAAAGGCAGCACTGTGGATCGCGAGGCTTCCGAGAAGGAGCTGGAGAAACATTTACCCACATTTAAGGACAATGATTTCATCAAGCAAAAGGTCAAATTGGAAATTGGCGAGGAGCCCAAGCAAAAGTTGCTCGATACTCTCAACAATGATATTGATGTAGGCATTGTATTATATTTATATTATGTATATTAGGCCTGTAGGTGTATTATATAATATTATGTATTATATTTTATTATATTATATTCTCTATAAGTCTATATACAATATATATTTATAGCTCCTAACCAAGTTGCATATAATGGATTATTCCTTGCTCGTTGGCATCCACGATTGTGTCCGGGCCGAGGAGGAGGCCCTGCAGGGCGATACTGCACCAGCAACGGGACGCAGCGAGAATAGCGAGAGTGAAGAATGCGATAGTGGTGAACGGTAAATAATATATCATAAATATACATATCTATATTTAATATTAAATCTGTTGACAGCTGGACGTACAACACACCACCGGATTCGCCACGAGGTGCACAATATAAAGAAGTTGTTTATGAAGTCGACATTTACGCCATTCCAAGCATTGAAGGTTTGTCTCTAAATGTATATTATGCATACATTTAAATATATTTCATATAACTTTAAATATATATTTAATATTTTAAATGTATCTCATATAAATATATAAAAATCTTTAAAGAGAGACGAGAAATCTACTTCATAGCAATTATCGATGTTTTAACTCAATATGGTGTAAAAAAACAGGTAAATTAAATAATGTAAAATATGTCCCATTTCTTTGATTTTATGTATGTTTATATGATTTGTAGGCAGCGAAAGCGGCTAAGACAGTAAAATATGGTAGTAATGTCGATGGTATATCAACTTGTGATCCTGAACAATACGCCAAAAGATTCCTGGAATTTATGGACAAAGCTATAGAATAAGATTATATAATTGTATTTGTCATATATATATATATATAAATTAAAAAAAAAACTGAATCATATATATACATATAAAGTATGTCGTTATTACATTATTTCCCTCCCTTCAGTTTAACCCCCTTATTATTTTCTCGAAATAAATAACACTCTTGGTGAGTTATCAACATTTATTATTATAAATTGTGGCAAAAAATAATCATGTGTAATGAAAACCAAAAATGATTTGGCCTGGTTTACTCAAATTAAACGCAATCAATATATATATAAATAAAATTACAATTTAAATTAAGTAAATTTATGAATTACTTTTCCATTTTCCAGTTGTTACTAAAATTGAATTGCGAAATATATGGAAAATATATAGAAATATAAATATGTCAAAATACTCACCACAAAACGATTAACCTGATAACGCGGCCCAGTTGGCGATTTGCGCTCTTGATTTGTCATATTTTCAAAGCGATCGCGTATGCTGAATTGTATATAGGTATTATTATACAATAACTACAAAAGAAAGATTATTGTGTGCGTTTCTTACGTCTTTGCGGTCTCAATTGTTGAATCATCGGAGACCTGCTGTGAGTAAATATCCACATAGCCTTCAATTAATTCGCGTTTGATTTCATTGGCCTGCCATTTTTCAAATTTGGCACGCAATTGCTTTGCGCGAGCTGCACTTTGTGCCTGTAATCGAATAAAAGGAGCAAGCTCGTGTTATCGAAAGGAGTTGTGTATGGGATCGATAGATAGGCGTCATTGCGATAGCAAATTGGAAAATTATTAATGCAGCCGCTTAATTTATTACTAATAAAATTACTTATATATATCTATTATTTAAAGCGAATGAAATTATTATTAAAATCGAATATTAATTGTGAATGATATTAATTATTATTTAAATCGATGTGTTATTTAATATATATAATTTATGTATAAAATAAATAAAAATATTAAATGTATACAATTTTTTTTACCTCTTTCAAAGCTTCGTCGCCATGGCTCGTACTCAAAGCTACTATTTCCTTATCGATTTCGCTCTCATCATCTTCCTCATCGCTCTCCTCATCCTCGTCGTCTTCGCTATTTGATTTATCGTAATAGGCTCGTCGATCTTCGGGTGGCGGCGGTGTAAAACATTTCAAAGGCCTCGGACCCATTTGTTCTGCTCCGCGGCGTGGATTCCGTTCCAATTCGCGAAACTTGTTCAACATTGTCGATGTTGTCTGGGTTTTTTGCAGTACATTGTCGTGGAACGATTTATCATTCGGAGTTGAATCCGTATCTGAATCGGGAGAGGGCATTTTCACAACACCCTCACGAGGTGGCGTTATGCGAAAACGGCGCTTTTCGCCATCTGTGGGTCGATACGTTTCGAAGAACTTGAATTTCTGACTCAATTCCGCCGTTTCAATTTTGACATCTTCCGGTTTGGCATCTGATTTGACAACATCAATGTCAACATTCTGAAATTAATTAAATATAAATATAAATAAAGATATATATATGTGACAAGAACTCACCTCTGATCCAAATTGAGTTTGATTAATGCTTCCACAGGGATTAACTCTTTGTTGTCTCCGCGAATTATCGCGATTTGCATTCGTATTCGAAGCGATATTTGCATCCAGCTCCATAAAAATGCTACGCGATTTTTTGCTGATAGCTGCAGAAAATTTTAAATGTTAAATTTTAGTAAATGTAATTTTAACACGCTGCAATAGCACTGCCTGAAAGCTCTAGCTATTCAAAACATGTTCAAGCAGGCTACAGCTCTTAAATTTAGTGATCGCAGAAGCTGTCAACGAAAACAGAAAAGGAGGAGGGGGCAATTAACACACCCGACTCAAATATATCGGCATCCTCGGACAAATTGGAGCCGTGGCCATTGTTAGCTGCTTGCGCATCGCGATCGCCTTTTTCCCCAAACATTTCGCCATTTTCGAAACGCTGCTTAATGGAGCGAGCAGCATCCCCGATCTCCACATCCGGTTGCTTGCCAATGGAAGTGCGGGCCTGACCCGATTCGGCGACAGCCTGTTGATACATTTCCTTAATTTTCGCCTGTTTGCCCATAAAGAGACGCGAGCGTATAATTTGAATTTCTTGTTTGCGCTCCTCGCGACGTTCTTCTTTTGATTGAAGCGTGCCTTTTTCAAATCTTGTTTTAATATCATTCATTGCATCGCCTATGCCAACGGGCCGTTCTTTTTGTATGCTTCGCTTTGAGCGCATTAAATCGGCATCTTCGTTCTCTTCTTCTTCGTCGTCATCGTCAGCGCTGCTATGGTTATCGTCGCCTTGGCTCTTCATGCGATACTTTTCGAGTACAGATGTGCTGCGCGTAATCACGGGCCGTTGCTGCAGTCGCAATTGCTCCTCCTCTATTTTGCGCTGCTCCACATTCTCAAATGCCTCGAATCGTGAACGAACGTTCAATTGATGAAGTTCATCCAGACCCAGATCCGGTTTATCAGATGCTGTTTTTTGAATACACATATATGTATTAAATATATATTTTTTATATAAGTAAATATTTATTAATTTACCCCTCACAACATCAGGTGGCAGCTCTGTCGGCTGGCTTTCACGAATTATGAGCTCCGTTCGACGAGGCTTTGGTTCCTCAGCCTGCTCTACCACCTTTGGCGCAAAGAGTCTAAATGAGTAAAAGGAGTTAGTTCAACTTGCGATAGCAATGCTGTCACATTGTGCATAACTCACGACTTGAAATGTACATTGCAATAGAGGTTGCCGTCGTGACTCTGATAGCTATCAAACCTGCAAGAGGAGAGCGTGTGACGTAATTATTAACATGCCTTGTACGTCACAAAATACGTACTTCAGCTGTTTGGTACACTCCTTGCAGCGCAAACAGCTTTTGTGATAGATGCTCTTATCCGTCTTGAACTGCACAACAACCTCTTCCATTTTGTACACTGGCTTCGAGCAGAGTCGACAATTTGTCTGCTGTTCATCTTGTGGATTCTAAATATATATATAACATTTTATTTAAATATATAATTTTCTATATGCTGTTTTCTGTTTGGGGCACATGTAAATTTTATTGAAATGTGGCAGAAATGTTCGGATTATTGAATGAATTTGATTTGCTTACACTGAAGATTTCTTGGGCTTTACTAGAATCGCTTGAACGTACATGGATTAAATTGCGCTTCTGCAGGGCATCAAACTTATTGAAACTGCTCTTCTACAAAATGAGCAAATAATAATTATTGTCAATCGATCTATCGATATATCGAAGCATTACTTACCACAGATATATTTTGATTATCGTATTCGCATTTCTTTGGCTTTTTTGATTTATTCTTTTTCTTAGCATTTACAATTAGATCATCTGCTGCATCGTTCGTTATATCTGATGTTGACTGTATTCTTGCCTCGTCTTCGACGCATATTTTAACTGATTCCGTTTTCTTCATTTCGCTGCTCACCAATTGCTCCGTTTTCGAACTAGTTTTTACAGACTTTTTAACTATCTTTTTGGCTGTTTTTAGCGACTTAGATACCAAATGATCCTCCGTATTTATAACTGTATTGAACTGGTAAAAAAAAATATTTAATATTTATTTTTATTTGTTGGTTATAATTAAATTATGCTTCAAATTTATATGCATACCTTTTTCGTTTCCATTTCGGCAGCGATAGAATCTGAAATAATCAAATATGAAATTCTGTATGTGTATGTGTCTAGTGCAACAGGAGCAGATATATTTGTTTTATTAATATATATATATATATATCTGTGTGTGCGTGTGCGTATGACGTACATTTACCTGAGACCTAAATGCACAAACATACAAACGCACACACACTTGTACATAGAAAAACTTGTATATTGCCCGTATTAAAATACGCATTTGTACGGAATTCGGACACAACATATGTATATATAAAAACACAAATACATATTTTTGTGTTGTGTGGGTCTTATAGACAATATTGTCCGCTTTGTGGTCTTACTCGTGCTTTTGGGATACACACGTACACATGTATATTGAGCGAGTACCGTTATAGAAGAAGATGGAGAAAGAGGAGGAGGGGAATGACAGAGATGCGTCAGCTTCTGTCCATTGAAAATGTTCTATTTTGCGGCTGCAATCTTGAAATGCCGTTCTATTTTTGTGCCAAGTATTTTTTCAGCAGGGGTATTTTTTCTATTGCTCTCAGGTACTTTAAAACGAATTTCTTTATTCATAAATTTAATTACTTTATTAATTTGTTATTTATTTATAATTTATCTAATTATTATTTATTTATTTTTTGGTTATTTATTTTATTTGCATCACTTTTAATAGTAATAATTATTTATATATTAGCACCTTAGTTTAGAAGTTGTTTCTAGTCTAAACTTCTACTTCCACACATATATAGTTTTCTAAATTTCACTGTTAGGAAGTTTCGCCGAGTAAATCCAATTGAAGACTGTTCGGATCCGGATACATACAGCATTATTCTATTGGGAAATTTTGCTAAGCTTTTGCATATCTCAATTCTTTGTGTTGGGCAAGCTTTTTAATGATCTCTTTTTTTTGGCCGGAAAGAAAGTTTAGAGATGCTACCCACTATTTAAATAAAATAAAAGAAGCTAAAATGTTGCAATTCAGCTTATATTTGATTTCTTTATGCTGTTTTATAGATAACATAGCTATCGTTAATTGATTGAGTTTATTTATTATTGTAGAAAGAAAATCGAAAATTACATGTAATTTTAACACTTTATTTAAACCGTTGAAATAGTCTAAGTTTCCTTTTGCAATATTTAATATTATGCACATATAAATAATTACTTAGGGGTTAAAACTTAAATGCTAAATTAATAGAACTGAGATGTGTGTAGAATGAAGGAACCAAATATACAAAACAAGTCTAAGAAAATGCTGTTTCTATATAAATATATATAATGCATGTTTAATAAAGTGATGCTGATAACTCGATTATATACATATATATATATATATATATATATATATATATATATATATATATATATATATATATATTAAACTTATGCCCACGTCTCTTTTTTTTACGAAGCGGTTTCTTTTCAAGCTCTAAGTATGCATGGACTATTATCATTATTATTATTAGTGTTAGTATTAGGCTTAAAGTACACATGCGGACGAAGAAATACATATTTATTAATTAGTTATCAATTCAAAATATGAATTTTGATCAAACAATTCCAACAAACTAAGAAACACTGTCCAAAAAATACTCAATTTACAATATATCCACATAAATACAGATATAGAAATCAGAAAATTACTCAAAATACTGAACTACTTTTTAAAAAAGTGAATGAATTGTTTGATGCATGTATTTAATATTTATATATTTTTTATATTATTATATTTATATCAAGTCTCCGAAGAAATGCCTAATTAGTTAATGATTAAATGCAAGCGTTGAATTAATCATATTGTTTTTAATGCCACTATTTAAATTATTTTCGATTTTTAAAAAAATATTTTTTCGCTCTAGCCTGCCTTGAGATCTTTGCCTCCTGTGCGTGTGAGTTAGTTTCAGGAAGAGGATGTGCTCAGCCTATCGCCTAATTTTAATAGGGGGTTACGTACATCGATAATAATCGATAACCAAATATTAGTCTATCACTTGTATTTGGCAGTGTGTTGTTGCCATATATATATACATAACAACAAATATATATACATAACAACAAAACGGGACTGCCCTAAATATATATATATTTTTAGAGTTGCTTGCGTTAAATTTAGCTAAATGTCCTTGGATGTCGATTTCAACTTTTGTGTGTGCGCATATAGCAATCGATATCGTGCAAAGCCTGCGATTTGCTGCGAATTATTGCTGTCGATGATAGAAATTGTGGCGAATTGGTGCCAGTTGCGCTGGGCAGATCTAAAATTAGAATTTAGAATTAATAATAAGTATAAAATTAACATAAAGTATATATAAGTATAATATATAAATAAGTGTAATATCTATAGGTATAATGTATATATATGAATATAAAGTATACTGTATATAAAAGTATAGAATATAATATTTACATAAACTATACTATATATACAATTATAATAAATATATAAATGATACTTATATGTATACTAGTATAAAATACAGATAAGTATAGTATACATATAAATATAATATACATACAAGTAAAATATATACAAATTATACATGTATAAAAGTATAATCTATATTTAACCGTAATATATACATATAAATCAAAAAATATATAAACAATTATAATATATATATAAAAATAATAGGTACAAGTGCAATATATATATGATTATAAAATATGTACAAGTATTTTATATTTGTAAACAAAATCTATAAATATATAATATAATATACATACAAGTAAAGTACAAATCAAATGTATATATATATATATACAAGCATAGTATATATGCATATAAATATATTTAAATCATTATAAAATCTCTCAAATATTACGTTCAGCTGCTCCAAATCTGGCCATTGTAGTTGCTGTTGTTGCAATATTATTGTTGCCACTGCTGCCACTGCCACTGCCACATCCACTCTCCACAGCCTGTTGTTCAAGGTTGCCACACTTGACGCTCGTCTTGCTGATGATGTCCGCCAGCAGATCCACAGGCACAGCGGCAGGTGAAGCAGTTGCCGTACAGAGATTGCCGCTATTATTATACTTAAAATCGGAACCAACGAGTCCAACGTGATTGACGCGTCCGCTGCAATTACTGTTATCGCGCTCGGAGGCAGCTGACGAGGTTGTGGCTGCTTCATGGCTACAATTGGTATTTAGGCCTGCAAAAATAAGATATTTAATTACCCAATTCAGAGAGTGATTGATGCAGATTAATGGTAATTGATTATTGGCGTGATTCTATATATAGCTACCCGTGACTGGTGACTGATCGCCGCTAATGCTGCCAATGCCCGCGGAGCTACCGCCACCGCAACCCAAGCTATTTGAGCCGCCTCCAGCTAATCCTCCACCGCCTCCACTGGAACTACTGGGTGGCCTGGGCAGCCGGCGTCGCAGCCAGGGATGTTTCAGCGCCTCCGATGGCGTCAAGCGCTTCTCCGTATCCCACTCCAGGCAGCCGCGTATAAAGTTGAGAAATAGTGGATCCTTGCAGCCTTCAAGCGCCTTGGAGAGACTCTTCGAGCAGGGCGGACCACGTGGCTTGCCACGCCTCGACTGGCCGCCAATAAGGACGACCATGCCATCGGACATAGTGCGCACCGTGCAATACCGTGGATAGCCCTTCGGGCTGAAGAAGGTTTTCGCTCGCTTGGAGCTGGCCAGCAGGGATTTGCTGGGCATACCCAACACTTCGATGATGCACGCCAATTGATCGCTTTCGTTTTCGCCCGGGAAGAGGGCGTGTCCGGAGAGCAACTCCGCCAGTATGCAGCCGAGGGACCACATATCAATTGCCCGCCCGTATTTGGCGCCCAATATCACTTCGGGTGCTCGATAGAATCGAGATTGTATATACGTATAGACACGCTGGCTCTCAAAGCAAGATGAACCAAAGTCGATGACCTGAAGAGGATATATATATATATATATATATATATATATATATAGTATTAGTATTATTATGATTATTATTATTATTATATTTACATATATATATATTCTTGGTCTAAACAATTTGTGGGATGGTTCGGATGGGGCTGAGCTGAGGCCACCAGGCGGGTCACGGGTTGCGGATAGCGAATGACCTCCCCCGGAGAGGTTAACTGCGAATAATACGAGATTCCTCGTAAATAAGCAGTCCCGGACAAACAGCCGGTGCGATATTGTCAATCGCACTGACAAGGCGGTTGTGTTGCCACCTTTAAAGTATAGTCTCACACAACCCCCCAGACCAAGAACAGCGCGGTCCCTAAGGCCATGGTGTCTGCGTATTTCGCAGGATATGGAGCCTGCCTACCACCAGAGATAGAAAAACTGGTGGATTACTGCAGGAGGGAGAAAATCTCAGTGCATCGGATACGATGCCAATTTGAGGGGCGAGTGCCTAACGGACTTTATATTCAAATATAATCTAGAATTAGGCAATGTCGGATCTACACCGACATTTGTAACTAGAATCAGGGAGGAGGTGCTAGACATCACCCTGATTAGTCGGTCCCTAAAACCTCACCTTAGGGACTGGCACGTTTCCCAAAAGGAATCAATGTCTGATCACAGAACTATCCTATTTAAGTTACAATTAAATACGGATAGTAGTATACCAGGTCGCAACCCCATGAAAACCAACTGGGAAGGTTAAAAGTCGGCCTTAGGGCTCTCCCTAGCCAACGGGTTATCTGGTATACCCAGAGAGCCGCTAGAGCTGGACAGGGCTATTGGTGACCTCAACAAGTGCATAACCAATGCATTTGAGGATAACTGCCCGGTAGGGAAAAAGTACATGGAGAAAGATGCCCCATGGTGGAACGACAGCCTAGAAAGACTACGCGTGACCACACGTCGCCTCTTCAATAAAGCAAAGAGAGACGGAATATGGGAGCAGTACCGTGAATGCCTGACCTCCTACAATAAGGAGATAAGGAAGGCCAAACGGAAGAATTACAGAAACTTCTGCGAAAGCATAGTTAGCACAAGCGAGGGCGCCATCAGCGTAACATCGTTTTTACTGAAAACGTTGGAAAAGCTGGTGGACTACAAAATCAGAAGCACTTTGCTTAGACAAAGGCCGCTGCACCCATCATAGCCGCTGCATGCATACAGAGTAGGCAGGTCCACGGACACAGCACTTTATCAGCTGCGACGTACTTTGAGTGCGGCAATTGACAATAAGGAAGTAGCACTGTGCACCTTCTTAGATATAGAAGGTGCCTTTGATAACACATCTCACGATGCAATCAATGCTACACTCGAGAGAAGAGGCCATACTACCAGCAGATGGATACTCGCACTGCTACGGTCCAGGCAAGCCACGGCATCATTACATGATAGCACTGTAACAGTCCTAACCACCAAAGGCTGTCCCCAAGGAGGGGTGTTGTCTCCGCTACTCTGGAGTCTGTTAGTAGACGAACTACTAAACAGACTTGCTAACAGTGGTATTCAATGTCAAGGTTATGCCGATGACATTGTTATCAAAGCACGAGGCAAATTTGAAGAATCACTCTGTGACATAGTCCAGTCTGGGCTAAGGATAACGTATGACTGGTGTATGGAGGTTGGACTCAACCTAAACCCTACGAAAACAGTCATCGTCCCTTTTATCAGACGACATAAGTTACAGAGGATGACACAAATATGGCTCTCAGGGACCCTACTAGAAACGAGTAGGGAGGTCAAATACCTGGGAGTCACATTTGGAAAAATTAGTAAATTATACGCGAAAAAAATGATTTTAATTAATTAAATAACAAGTTGTAGAGTAGAAAAGGAATTATTAGAGGCTAGAAAATTAATTACACAAAAAGTAATTTATGAGCAAAAAAAAGATTTTAATTAATTAAATGAATAGTTGTAGAGGGCAGAATGAATTAATGAATTCAGAAGTTGTAGAGGCTAGAAAATTAATTAAATAATTAAAAAGTTTTAGAGGAGAGATTTAATTAATAGATGCTAGCAAATTAATTAAATATTTCTCTTCAACTAGCAGTAGAGCTTTTTTTTGTTTTAAATCTATAAGCAGGCCTCTATAAAATAAAGAAAAGTGAACTCACCTTAATGCCCGATCGACCTTGTTGCTTGAGGAGGACATTCTCCGGCTTCATATCACAGTGGATAATCTCGTTCTTATAGAGTGCATCCAGACACTGTAAGAGTGAATGCGCAAATTTGCGCACCAGCTGCAAACTGAAACCCTTAAACCCGTTCTTCTTGATCAGCTCATAGAGATTGATGCTAAGCAGCTCGAAAGTGATGCAGGTGTGATTGCGAAATGTGAAATAATCATACATATGTATGATATTCATCGTATTGTATTTATCATGATGCCGCAAATGATGTAAAATGCGTATTTCTTCCTGTGCTTGCCGATGAAATCGTTTTTCATTTCGCACAATTTTTAGGGCAACATGTTCATGGGTTTTATGATCGTAGGCTTTGATCACCTGCCCAAAACTTCCTTTGCCAATTATTTTCAGCATTTCGTAGCGATAGGCGACATGATCGTGGGGTATATGTATATAGGCACCCTGTTCATTATCATAATCGGAATTGTTGGGCCCATAAATGCCGGACCTCTTCTTAGCATTGGCGCCTATAAAATAAATTTGGGGATATGCCAGGATCTCTGTCCTCTCGTAGGGGGTTAGCTTGTGCATATAGAGTATCATCACTTGCTGGGGCGAGACAACCAATGCTTTGGGTTTATCCTGCAGTGCACTCTTCTGCTGACCCGACATTATTATTTGATCGTGAAATGTAAAATGTTCCGATTTCGTTTGATGTTGCGATACTAAGGCCAGCGAATCGACGACGGCTGCATTTAATGAGAGCGATGTGGGCGAAACTTCCAAGGTGACATTGGGCAGAGAGCTCGCTGCAAATATATGGGGGAACATATAGAAATAATTAATATAGATAAATATATATATAGTGAACAAGATAGTAGAAGTAAATTCTAACGAATGTTATTTAACAGCTATAGCATAAAAACACCGTTTATACAGATCTACAGCTTGACTAGTGTAATTTAAACATAGATCTTATAAATATTTCGTATTATTTGTCTTTTATTTAAATTCTATATTAAATTTGATATTTAATTTAAGTGAACTAACTTTAGTTAGTATAAAGAGGTATTTCTATTTCTCTTAGATATATATAAATGAATATTGAATTTATCTAATAGAATATTATATTTTAATTATTAATTTAATTTAGTTTTTGTGTTATTTATCGATTGACTTTAGTTTATATAAAATAAATAAACAAATAAACTAAGAATAAAGTATAAAGTATAAAGAAATTAATATATAATTTAAGTATAATTTAAATAATTGAATTTGAATTTAATTTAAACTATTTTTTAGTTTCTGTATTTTTGAAGAATAAAGTAAAAGAACTCTAACTCGAACTCTTATTACAAATAGAAAAAGATATATATATATATATAAATTTTACCTTGAATAGTTCTAGAGATGCCGCAGCCATCTAAGCTAGAATCATGTTGCAATTCCTGTTGTTGCTGCTGCGTTTGTTGCACAATATTATTAACATTAACATTGCCACAGCAGCTGTTAAGCTCCGCTGTTTGCGTTAACATTTTGTGGCGCTCCTGAAAAACGCCAGGGCCGGAATTGAAACTGCTGCTAAAAAATAAGGCGCCACCTTCAGTCGAACAATTTTCAACGCTTTGCGCTGGATTTTGAGTGGAAATTAATGTTGAGGAGGATAAAGCGGATGAAGTGGAGGTTAATTTTAGCTGCTCCGGCTGCAAATCGGCCGCCGTAAAAGTGCTCGCATCACGAATGGGATGCGTTGAATGCGCCTTGGGTTGCGAAGAGCCAACCATTATATTATTATTTACCTTGAGCTTATAATCGAAATGCGCTAGATTATTAAGGTGATTGTTATTTGAATTCAAAGTGTGCCCCAGATTTATGGCTTTCAATTGCTCCTCGCGACTGGAGTTTGTCGCGGCTGTTGTCAAGGACATTCCTAATAAGCTCGGCAACTTTTGGATTTTATTTAAATAACCAATTTTATGCGACTCCAATTCCAGAGAGAAGTTATCAATTTTTGGCGCATGACTCTGGCAATTTTGCTGGGCGCATAATTCACTCAAATTGAACTCAGTTTGTTTATTTCGCAACTCTTTTGAATTCTCCGAATTTTGTTGTCGCCACCATTGCCGCGCTGTCTGTTTTTGCTCCAATTCGAGGCTCTCAATTAACAGTCTTGGTTTGGTTAAGCAAATTAAATTTTGTCCCTTGTGCTGGGGATTATTTAAGGGCCAGATGCGCAAGGGATTATCTAAAGAGCGGCTTTTTAATGAGGACAACTTGGGCTGCTGATCAGCTCTTGATTTATTGCGATCTTGTCTGTAATAATCTCTGTCATCGCTGAGATAGAAACGCGTCAGGCGTTGTTGTCTGCTTAGGGAGTGCTCCCGTTCCAGATATAATTGTTCCAGCTGCTTCTGTTCTTCTTTTTGTTCACTGTTTTGCTGAACCTTTTGCTCCTGCTTTAGCTGCTCCTTCTTCTGCTCCGCTTTTTGCTGCTTCTTCTGCTCTTTTTGCCCTTTCTTCTGTTCCACTTTTTGCAGCCCTTGTAACAGCTCCTCCTTTTGCTCTTTGTGCTGCTCCTTCTGTCCTTTTTGCTCTCTTTTTTTATCCTCTATTTGCTCATTTTCCTGTTTTTTTTGCTCTAAAAACAAGCTTAGATTTCTATAATTATTGCTCTCTCCCAGAAATTCACACGGAGTTGGCGTTCCACATCGACTTGTAGAGCAATCAGAGCCAATTCTGCTCCGATTGCGCCGCAATTGTGGCTCGAAACGTAACAGATTATATTGCGATTTGAGCAGTGCAATCGAATTGGAAAATGTACCAAAACCTGCAGCGGAACTTGCATCTGTTCCAAATGTGGAAGCTGTAGCTGTAGCTGGAGTTGTAGCTGTAACCCAATGTGTAGTCGAAGCTGTAGCCGAAGCTGTAGTTATTCCCAAAGCTGAAGCAGTTCCTAAAGCCCAAGCTGAAGTCGAATTTGAAGCTGAAACCGTTCCTGGAGTTGTTCCTGTCGCTGAACCCTTTCCTGTTGCTGTTTCTTTAGCTATTCCTGTGGTTGTTGCCGTCTTGTAGTTTAAATAGTTATTGTAGAAAGGAGTTGGTTGAAAACAGCTCAGATTTCTGCTTGCTCTGCGAATGGAGAACACATTGAAAGGGTGCTGCTCTGAGTGGGTTCGATGAGGATTAGATAATTTAAACTGCTCCAGTTGCTCCTCCTGCTCCTTATGTTTCCGCAGTTCCTTCTCCTTTAACTCCTGCTCCTTCTTTTCCTTTCCCTTCAGTTCCGTCTTCTCCTGCTGCAGCTGCTCCTTCTTCAGCTCTTGCTCCTTCTGAATCTTCCGCTGCTCCTCTATTTGCTCCTTTCTCTCTCGCTGCTCTTGCTCCTTTCGCTTCTGTTTCACATGCTCCTTCTGCTCTTTCCACTGCTCCTCCTTCAGCTGCTGCTCCTTTTCCTTGCGCTCCTTCTGTTTCTCTTCCACCTTTTCCTTCAGCCCCCTCTCTGTCCGTTGCTTCAACTTCAGCTCTTCCCAATCCTCCTTTTGAGCCTTCTGCTTCTCCTTCTTAAATTCTTTCTGTGCTTGCTCCGTCAGCTCCTTCTGCTTGTTCACACGCTGCTCTACTTCTCGCTTCTCCTCTTTGTTGTTATTCTCCCTGCTCGTCGCTACTTGCCGACCACACAGCGCACTCAGCAAATTAAAGCTGAGCACATTTTTGAGTGCATTTCTTGTGTGTGTTTGTTGCTCGTCTTTCTGCTCCCTTTTAATTAAACATTCCTCAAAACTTTTGCTGCGCTTTGTTGTTGTTGTTGTTTGCCTGCCACTGGGCTGCCACATCCAATAAAACGGATGCGGTTGCTGCTAAACCTATTTGTATTTTAATTATATTGACTTCATTCACAATTATACAAAAGAAAAATCCATTTCAATGTGTGTGTAAAAAAAATGGAAACATAAAATAAGCAAATCGCATTTGTTAATATCGATATATCAACAAAATCCATATCGATATATGTTCCAACAACAAATACGGTCACACACTCTCACACAAATATACATATGAGTCCATTTGGCTCTGTGTATGTATGTTGAAATTGAACATATGTGTGTGTGCAAATTGAGCACTTGGCCTGCTAACAATAGTAACAATCACACACACACTGTAGGAACTGGGCACGTTATTTGTTGTTCTCTAAATGTATTTTAATCTACATCACGATTGTATTAAGTGTTTTGTGTTCATCGTTAAGCAGTTTTTTATTAAAGAATTTTCATTTGGCAGAAACACAGAGTGACCAAAGCTCGTCTGATTCGCATGGCCACAGATGGTACCATTGCAGCATTGCCACACTGTTGTGGTATAAATTTATTAGTGGTAGCACTTTTGCGGTATATATTTAAGTTTTTTATTTATTATTTGGAATGTGAAAACTCATTTACGTACACATATTATTAAATGAATTTACATTTGGCGGAAACAGTATGCCCACAGTTCCACTGCAGCGTTGCCAATTTTGCGGTATTTATTCTAATTGGAATGTAAAATATTAATTTGCGCTTTATTTATTTATATTTATTATTCATTTAATAAATGTATTTATTGTAGGGTTAGCTGACACACCTATTGATTAAATTTAATAAGCAGCCCAGCAGCAACTTTTATCAAACGTACTTATCGGCGCTGGCAAAGCTTGTCAAGACAGTAAGTGCTATCGGCTTACCACCACGAGCCACCAATCGAGAAAGTGTAAAAACGTTGATAATCAGTAATTGTTAAAAATAATTTGGCGTCTCGATGCGCTAATAAGACAAAACACATAAGTATTATACTTAATTTAATAAATAAATAGTTATAATTGCAACAATGCTTAAATGAATTTTTTACATCATCCGACGTGCAAAAAAACCACCCCGAAAAATAGGAAAACGACCACGGGAACTTGCTTTCAAATCTGCTAAATCTATTTAATATATATAAATATATATATATATAAACATATAATTAGTATCTGGAAGTTATATCAATAATAATTATGTGCAAATCGCAACAGCTGCAACACAAAGTGTAAGTGTTAAAATTAAATTAAAGTAAATTAAATAAAGTGTTTCTTTTTTTTTGGCTATTGCAATTTTGCTATGTATGTCTGTGAGTGTGCGTATTTGTATGTTTAAATTCTATTACCAACCACTGCTATAAATATGTATGTATATACAATTATGCAAATATCTTTATGTTAATGTAAATGTTAATCTGTATATAGTTTGTGTATGCAAACTAGCATATAACCGTTATACACGTTATATCTGTACATATATTTTAACAGTGAGTATTTTTATTTAACAGCCAACACACTTTCCCTCTCTCGCTCGCTCTATCGCTCTTGCGTATGTGTTTTCCACCCTTATGCGTAATACATGCTTCCAACTGGTTCAAGGTGGGTTTGAGCGGGTGTGTGGAGTGTGTGCGGGATGTGGTGGATTTTATTTGAGTCTTAGTTGCCCATTTCAAACGAACAAACTTGGATGAGCTTAGTCCCCTCCACCCATTTCACTTTCTGTTTACGTGTATGTGTATTATTTAAGCACAAGAAGTAGAGTACTATAAATATAAATATAAATATATGTGAATAAATATAATTATAAAATTGAATTTATTTTGCGCAGGGCTCTTCGACAATTTTAATCGTGAGAAAAAGCTTCGCCAGCATCGGCCATGATTGATCCCAGTTCGAGTGAGGAAGATGGCGACGATGATACCGTTGTCAATTTGCCGCAAAAGGCGCGTATTGGTGCCGCGCACAAAGCACCACCTAGCGGTACCGCGGCAGCAAACGCCGCCGCGGCACAATCATCATCGTTATCGACGTCGTCGCCGGGGGCGGCGAGTCTTGCAACGACAGCCGTGCCAGCTTCCGCAACCGGTTCGCATATACAAAATGGTGACTATGCTGCGAATCAAAGACAAACAATGGCGGCGACTGCAAATAACCGTTTCGAGGGCAGTACCGTCGGTGGAGGGGGTGGGGGCGGATCAACAAAAAATGAGCAGAGCCAGCTGAGTGGAGAAGGTGGCAACCTTGAAGTGCCCAATAACGGTATTCCCAGGTTTGTGTTGACAATTTTTTCTATGTATAAAATAATATTTGTGAAATGTGGTGTTTTTTTGTTTGTTGGGTAAAATAAAGCGATTTTTGTGGCTAAATCATTTTATATGCTGACAAATACATTAATGTTCTTATATAAATATCATAAACACATATATAAATTTATGTATATCATTTTCTATTCAAGTAAGATTGCTCAAGAAGGAAAAAAAGATACTTTAGCCATTTATTGATTAGCTTTAATTTTATTTATGCAACAACTAGCGTAATTTATTTAATTTTATTAACACTAAAAAAAATAAATAATTAAATCATTATAAACTGCAGCCATTTAAAATAAAAGTAAAATAATATATATTTTATTAATTAATACATCAACTTAATGTTATTAAGACTTGTTTATTTATTATAATAAAATTTAAGTAACATGTAATAAGACAAATCTGGCTGCACGGTATTTCTTAGTGATCACAGCATGCTTATTTGTTGTTGCTGGATCGGTTTTGCCCGCTTAAGAAACGGGTAAGCGAAGTTCGCTGGTAGAAGCGCTGTCAGCCAATCAAATTCAACCAGAGACCTATCTCTCTCTTGCTCACTCTCACTACGAGCTTTCTTACTTGTTTTTTTTTTCAATCGATCAATTTCAAATTGAAAAATATTTTTTATTTTAATTGTTGTCCACATTTAATTGAATTGCAAACTTAACTCTCAATATAAATATATAATAATTTTTTTTCGGGTTTTCAACGTTCATCCAAATTATGCACAAAAAATATATAAAAATTAATTTAAAAAAACAACAAATTAAATATTGGCACAACGCAAAAAAAAACAAAAATTAACAATTCGAACAACTAATAACAATTACAATAATAATTACAACGCACAACTATATATATATTATATATATATATATATTCATGCAACGATTTTTGAGTGTGCATGCTTTGAAAATTGGCAAAAAAAATAAATACAAAAATCTAAAAAAAAAAACATCCATATCGAACATTGCACATCGATCTCATTAACGTTTGATCACGAACATCTAACGGGGAACTGGTCTGATCGATGTTGCTCGGTTCCGCTACCGGTTTCGGTTGTGCTACTGGTTCTGCTACTGGTTCAATTTTTATAGAACGAGATTAACTCACGGCAATAGTCGCATTATAATTCAACAATTATGCCCGCCAGCGTCGGTAGCAGCAGCAGCAACTCATCATCATCTACAAAAAAAATATGATTATCAGCAGCATCATCATCATTATAATAAAAATACAAATCAAAAATTTCAAATTGATTCTGGTGTTGTGGGTGGGGGGGTTGCTTGTGGTGGTGCAGCTGCCATTCACCACATGCTAAGATTAAAAGCTCCACCGTCAACACAACTGTTAAGCACCAACAACAGCAACAACAACAGTAACTACACTAACAGCAGCCACATTAACAGCATCATCAGCAGCACCTTTAACAGCAGCAGCAGCTGTAATAATAACAAAAAAACATTGATATCGTCATCTAGCGGCATTTCGCAAGAGACCCTCAACCAGAGCGTTGGATCGTCGCGTGCGAACTCATTGCCACGCCCCCTGTCACCGTCGCCATCGGTTGCCAGCGATAAGCACGATGGCGGCGATCCACATGTGAGTACCGTTATAACTGTTTCACTTGCCTGCAAAATAATAGTGCCACCTGTTATATTACTTGATAATAATAATTTATTGCTCATATTTTTATTATTATTTTGAGCGTGACTGTATATTTAAATAAAAATAAAATACCTAAATAGTTTTTAATACTTTGCAACAGTGTTACTATTATTTTGAGCATAGCTGTACACACAAGCAAACACTATTAACTCATCTATCGGTGTGGTTTTTTGTTTTAAACAGGAGAAACACGAACGTGAAGAAGAAGAACGCAAGCGTCGCATTCAATTGTATGTGTTTATTTCACGTTGCATTTCGTATCCATTCAATGCCAAGCAGCCAACGGACATGACCAAAAGGCAACCGAAGATAACCAAACAGCAGCTAGAGATAATCACTCAGCGATTTCAGGTGAGCATTAATTGCTAAAAAAAAAAACTAAAATTACTTCAAAACTTTTTTACTATTATTATTAATAAATGAACAACTGTAACTAATTTATATTTATTAATATTAATAGCTAAAAACAAGTCAAAACTAAAACAATTAGTATATTTTAATAATTACATACATTAACATTTACAAGTATATTTTTTTGTTATTATTACTAAATTCATACTTGTAAATCATTAATCATATTAATAATAACATTAATAGCTAAAAAAAGGGCAACACAAAAACGATTACTATGTTTTTATTATTATTAATTATTATATATATATTTAATTTCTTTCGCAGGCATTTCTCAAGGGGGAAACACAAATAATGGCCGATGAAGCTTTTCAGAATGCGGTGCAGAGCTATCACGATGTTTTTCTCAAATCGGAGCGTGTTACGAAAATGGTTCAATCTGGAGCATGCTCCCAGCACGATTTTCGTGAGGTTTTCCGCAACAACATTGAGAAACGTGTGCGGTAAATATCAAATATGAAATCATTTATCCAAGTCTATATTTATAATATACATATATATATATAATTATATTTATAAATATATTTATAGTTCTCTTCCCGAAATT
This sequence comes from Drosophila villosipedis, assembly GCA_035043025.1. NCBI lineage: Eukaryota > Metazoa > Arthropoda > Insecta > Diptera > Drosophilidae > Drosophila > Drosophila villosipedis. The sequence goes on along the minus strand of JAWNNF010000019.1, from coordinate 260,326 downwards.
GATGGCTTGAGCAAGGAAACTGTTTTAACATCTTGGATGGCCAAATTCGATATAATTCTAAAGGGCAGCGGCGAAGAGGACACAAAGCGACCCTCGCGCATGCAACAATCCTTAAATAGCGAATTAATCCTGTCCAAGGAACAACTTTACGATATGTTTCAGCAAATTCTATCTGTGAAAAAGTTTGAACATCAAATTCTGTTTAATGCGCTGATGGTAAACTTTAAATTGAAAAAGAATTTGTGTATTTAAATTAATACTTATATTATTATTTAGTTGGATTCAGCTGATGAGCAGGCTGCGGCGATTAGACGTGAATTGGATGGTCGAATGCAGCGTGTTGGCGAAATGGAAAAGAATCGGAAGCTAATGCCAAAATTTGTGCTTAAAGAAATGGAATCGCTTTACATCGAGGAATTGAAATCGTCCATTAATTTGCTGATGGCCAATCTGGAATCGCTGCCCGTTTCCAAAGGCAATATGGACAGCAAATATGGGCTACAGAAATTGAAGCGCTATAATCACAGGTAAATGTATATTAATTGTGTAGATATTAATAATGTTATAGAGATATAAATTATAGATTGTGTATGATATAAATTAAAATTGATGATATATTAATTGAATATATTAATAAAGCTATAATTATATATTATAAATTGTATATATTATATTATATTTATATTAATTCTACATATATTTTTAAATTATTTACATATACTTGACTGCTTTTCTATTCTATTTCTTGCGCCTACTTCTGGATAATTTCGATGTAACAGTACACCATCATTTTTGTAAGTATTAAAATATATCTACTTTTAATATTATAAATTTAATTATCACTCTCTATTTCCCATAACAAATAAATAGAAAAATGATTCTACGCTCGCATGGATCTCTGTCCAAGCTCGAAGGTGACTCCGAGGATGGCACCACCCAATTAACTAAACTGGATGTGGTGCTGACCTTTCAATTGGAAGTGATTGTGATGGAGGTGAAGGGCCTCAAATCTCTGGCACCCAATCGCATTGTCTACTGTACCATGGAGGTGGAGAACGGTGAAAAGCTGCAAACCGATCAGGCCGAGGCCTCAAAACCAATGTGAGTGTTATAAATAATATAGACATTATATTTATATATTATATATTCCTAATCCAGGTGGGATACTCAGGGGGATTTTACGACCACGCATCCTTTGCCTGTGGTGAAAGTGAAGCTGTACACCGAAAATCCGGGCATGTTGGCGCTGGAAGACAAAGAGTTGGGCAAAGTGACCATTAAACCAACGCCACTCTCTTCCAAAGTACGCGACGGGATAAATAATGAATTAAAATAAGTAATAATTAATAATTAATGCTTTCTTGTAGTCTCCCGAATGGCATCGCATGATTGTGCCCAAAAATGTACCCGATCAGGATGTAAGAATTAAGATTGCCTGTAGGTTGGATAAACCATTGAATATGAAGCATTGTGGGTAAGTGTAGAAAAATACTGATCTACTTATTAAAATATAGTAAATATTTTATTATTATGCTTATTTATTTTATTGTTAATGCTTATTTTATTATTAAAATTTACTTTTTGTATTATTAATATTTACTTATTTTATTAATAATATTTGTTTTTATAGGCATCTCTTCGCAATTGGCAAATCGGTGTGGAAGAAATGGAAACGTCGTTATTTTGTCTTGGTTCAAGTCTCGCAATACACATTTGCAATGTGCAGTTATAAGGAAAAAAAATCGGAACCATCCGAAATGATGCAGCTAGATGGTTATACCGTGGACTATATAGAAGCTGCTAGCGGTATTTACTATTTACAACTATTTATATATTTTGTATATATTAATTATTATAATATTTATATATTTATTTCTATTTATAGCAAATTTGATGTTTGGCATTGATTTGAATGGCGGTCGATTTTTCTTCAATGCGGTACGGGAAGGCGACAGCATTGCATTTGCCTGTGACGATGAGAACGAGTGCAGTCTTTGGGTAATGGCCATGTATAGGGCAACGGGGCAATCGCATAAGCCAACACCGCCAATTACACAGGACAAGAATTCGGCAATGTCAAAAATTCAGGGTGGTAAGTTTGTCAGTGAGTTTAAAATACCTGTGTGTATGTATTATTATATTATATTATATTATATATAATATATATATGTATATATATATTATTATTTATTATTATATACATTTAATCTAGATGCCGATAAGGCGCGCAAGCATGGCATGGAGGATTATATAAGTGCCGATCCCTGTACCTTCGATCATGCCACACTTTTTAAGACATTACAAAACTTAACGCTCGAATATCGCCTAAGTGATCCCTACGCATCGCTGGTAAGCTAATAAATATATTTTATATTTCAACTAAATTGATTATCTTTAACTTATTTTTACAGGGTTGGTTTAGTCCGGGTCAGGTATTTGTTTTGGATGAGTATTGCGCCCGTTATGGGGTTAGGGGCTGTTATAGACACTTATGCTATCTATCTGATCTGTTGGATCGTGCTGAGAAACAGCACATGATCGACCCGACACTGATCCATTATTCGTTTGCATTCTGTGCGAGTCATGTACATGGCAATAGGTAAAGTATCTGTCAAATACTCAATATTTATATCTCTATATATAAATATATATATAATTATATATTTTCTAGACCCGATGGCGTTGGCAGCATTACGCACGAGGAGAAGGAAAAGTTTTCAGAGATCAAAGAACGTTTGCGTCAGCTTCTAGAATTTCAAATAACCAATTTTCGTTATTGTTTTCCCTTTGGTCGTCCGGAGGGTGCTTTGAAAGCAACGCTATCCCTACTCGAAAGGGTCCTTATGAAAGATATTGTGACACCCGTGCCACCGGAGGAGGTGCGTCAAATGATTAAGAAGAGTCTGGAAACGGCGGCATTGGTGAATTATACACGACTCTCAGCCGAAGCGAAAATCGAAGGTATATTTCGGATTTTTAGCTATATATATATAGATATTTTCATATATTAATGATTTGTATATGATATTCTATATATTTTGATTAGGCATAATATGTATGATATTAATATATATCGTATATATTAATATATTTTCTATTTAATTTGATATCATATATATATAATATTAATATACTGTCATTATTAATTATTATTATAAATATATATATCATATTTGCTTTTATTATATGTATTTACTATATGTATAATTTAGTATAATTATAAATTATTATTATATATATATTTTATATATATATCATCATTAATAAATATTACTCACAGAGGATCTGCGTGGTGAAGTTATAGTGCCGCCACCCAAAAAGCTCGAGGATTTGATTCACTTGGCCGAGCTTTGCGTGGATCTGTTGCAGCAGAATGAGGAGCATTATGGCGAAGTAAGTTCTCGTTGCCAAGACTAAAAAAATAGATACAATTATATACACAATTCACAATAGACAATAAGTAAGTATTTAATGCATATGTATGTATGTGTGTCTATACTGTCTATACTGTTATAAAATTAACTCTTTCACTCATGGAGACTAGAAAAATATACGTTGTTTAAATGTTTGTGTAGGCAAATAATTAATCACTAAGTGTTTGTGTAATTACATTAATTACCTCTCTCTTTCTCTCTGTGTATTTATGCATTGTGTACAACTACAAAACTAATTATTAACTATTTTTTAAAATTAATTAATCTAATCCAACTTTTAACTTTAAATTTATTTTTTCCCCCTTTTGTTTTGGTTTTCTTTTTGAGTTTTGTTCAAGCATTTATTTAATATATATATATTAAACATATATATATATATATAATGTTGTGATGTCTTTTCTTCGGCACCCGCTGAGTTTAATAAGTGTGTGTATCCATATTCCTGTCGCATCTCGATTATATATATATGTATATCTATATATATCTCTATATCTTTAACTGACACTTGAAAATTTGAGGAAATTCTGAGAAATATCTTAAAAATTATAAAATATAATTCGGACCTGAAAAAGGGCGCAAAAGTGAACTAGTTCCCTTGAAAAATTATCTGCTTAGCTATTGTAAATTGTCAACTTCTTGAAAAAGTTTGATTATATTAATAGCAGGTTTTTTTTGTAATTGGCAATTCCTTAAACAAAATTCAATTCATATTACTAGCAGCTTGCCTTTTTATTTCATTTAATTTGGCAACTGCTTGAAGTTATTTTTTTGCTTTCGATTGGCAACTCCGTAGAAAAATTAGCTGACATTTAATAAGCAATAAAATTACTCTATATGAAGGAACTTAACTCGAATGTAGTTAAATACATATAAATTTGTATATATATACATACATATACATGTATATATATATGTGTATATATATATATATATATATATATATATATATATATATATATATATATATATATATATATATATAGCTGCGCAGCAAACACGACAACAAAAAGGAAAAGCTTAAGACAGTAAAGGATAACAGTGCACAAGGAGAAACAGAAGCTGGCTGCTGCGACACGCCTTCCTCTACTCAACCAGTTGTTGCTTCGCAGCTACATCAGGGTGCTATAAGCAGCATGGATCAATCAACAACGTCGAAGCTGACAATGGATGACGCTGCTACCGCTGCTAATAATGGAGCGCCACCTTTTCGTTATTGTATGCCAACACATGCAGTATACACATCGCCAGTACCAACGGCACGTACTCTCTTCTCTCTCTCACACTCACTCAAAAGCTCTTTTATTAGATAAACATTGCATTTATAACATACACACATACATACATACGTGAAGTTACACACATACACGCACAGGCAAAAAGCTACAAAAAAATTGCAATTCAAATTACATAATTAGCACATGTCGCGTGTGCATATAAATTAAAGAATTAAAATAAACTACAGGCAGCGACGTACACTGTTATTTAGTATTGCTGTAAATAGGATAAACGTTTTTAGGCTCACTTAAATTCCTGATTTCCCTCCTCACCACTTATAATGTATTTGTAAAAGTTGTGTGTATGTTGTATAAAAGCTTGTCGTGATCGATGTAAAATGTGTGCATGCTTAACAGTGTTAGACAACAGCAACGGCATGAGCATGTCAAGCACGGACCTCTTCTTATTCTTATACTTCATGTGCCTTATGTGTATGTGGGTAGGTGTTGATCGTATGTAAAAAGTATTTATTTGGTTTTGCTACTGTTAATGTTTAACATAACTATCTGTGACTCTTCGTTCTCCCTCGTTACTCTTCTCTGTTAATTCGCTTTTACAGAGCGACTAAAACTTTACATACATACATACATACGCTTTCAGCTGGTTGGTTAGCAAATGTTAGTAATGTGAGGCACATTTCCATTTGCCCCATATATATATGATGTCTTAGTGTTAAAAGCATGTGTGTGTGCGTGAGTGTGTTTTGTACTTAGGCTCATCTATTTCTGTCTTCCTCTAATACTCAATTAATTAATATCTCTATTGAAAAATGTACCAGCAATCAGTTCTACATAATAAACAACTAACTAACATTAACATTAACACACACACACTTATATAAATACATAAATACATATATATACATAGATGTACATACATAATGCACGCCTCTCATAACTCATAATCAACACATAATATATAATAATATAAAAATGTAAATGTTCATATATATTTAATATATATAAAAAATATTTTAACATTTGCAGAAATTAAATTGCACTCATACACACATATTTAATAGCCGGGTTAATTTATATTTATAAATATATAAATGTATATATATACATTTATATTTAATTTGTATAACTTAATTATGAGCTGTTAAAATATATATAATATAATTAGGAGCTGTTAATATGTACCTTGTGTGCAGCTTTTATTCTTGAATTAAAGCTTTTGCTTAAGTCTAACTTAACAGCCAGCCTGTAATTCAATTTCTTAATTACATTTTGAGTTACAGCTCTTTTCCTTTTTGCGAATTTCAACAAATCGAACGGTTAAAACAGCCTGTAAGTCTAATTAATTATTATTATAAAGCGTGCAATTAATTTCTACAAATGTGTAAATATTTCATGAATTAACGAAAATGGAATTGTGTAGAAAAAAAATACCCATATATATGTTTTGATCGTATATTAGAATATATATATTTATTACTCCACATAGTGTTTCGTTCATCATATATAATTAAGATTTATTTGTTTCTTTATTCCTTGATCTTTTCTTAATTGTGTTGTTTTTTATGTAGGCATTTGCTTGGTTCAGCGATCTACTGGTTGAACATGCGGAAATATTTTGGTCTCTATTCGCAGTTGATATGGACAGAGTTCTGTCCGAACAAGCACCAGATACCTGGGACTCATTCCCCCTTTTTCAAATACTTAACGATTACCTAAGATCGGATGGTAAGTGAATGAAAAAAAAACAAAGTTTTCGTTTTGCTATTTATTGAAGTGCTCATTTTTAATATTATTCCTATTAGTATTTCCCTTATAAATTTAATTTATTTATATTTTTTATTTATTATTTTTCATTTTCTTTATTTTTTTAAGTATATTATATTATATTAAAACTTATAAGTTTTGTTTAAATTTTAATTAAATTCAAATAGGTTGTTAAAGTTGAATAGAATTAAGGGTTTTTTTTCTGTTTCACTTTTTTTTCTAGAATCTTTTGCCATTTTTTTTAAAATATTTTCATAAGTTGCTTAAATTTACAAATTTAAAACAATACTTGTGAGTGTGCTATTTGGTTATTATTGTTATTATTGATTTCTTTTTTAGATAACTTACGAAATGGAAGATTTCACCAGCATTTGCGTGATACTTTTGCTCCGTTGGTCGTTCGTTATGTGGATCTGATGGAATCATCCATAGCCCAATCTATACACAAGGGTTTCGAGAAGGAGCGTTGGGAAAGCAAGGGGTAAGTCTAAATCTGTATTATCTAAATATATACAGAATATCGCATTGATTTGCTTGCATGTACATACATTCATAAATACATTTCATATACATAAATATAATTTATAATAAGGCTATAAATATAAATTCAAAAGGTGAGGTATTTTTTATTTGGGCAAAATGAATTTTATAAAATATTGATTATCTTAAGAGACCCAGGCATAATTTATAAACAAATATTGCAAATATGTACATATATACTTATATATATATATATATATATATATATATATATATATATATATATATAATTATGTATAAAGCGAGCGCATAGATTATACAGTTGAGGCAAAATTAATAGGACCATTTTGAAATTATTAAGTTTAAAAACTGGAAAGAAAGACTTAAAAAGAAAAAAATAAATAAAATGAAATAAATTAAATTGAATGAAAAAGTAAATAAACAATTGTTTTAAATGAATTTATATTGATATATTATAATATATTGAAAATACCTTTAATTTATGAAAGATGTGCTATTATTTTTGTCGCAACTGTATTTGTTGTGTGTGAATATGTGTATACATATTTTCGTGTACAAGCATTGATGTTAAGCAGTTGGACTTACGAAACAAAACGAAAATTAAGCTTAGGCTCAACTTCTGTATGTGTGTGATATGAGAATAATAAATGCTACATACACACACACATACACATACACACACACACATACGCATACGCATATATGCATATGCAAGAGAGTACAAAAAAGCTCTCTGCCATTCTCGCACTCTCTCGCTCGTTCGCTCACTCGACTCCATTTTCATTGCAAATTTTAAATATTCCCCGTATGTATATGATTTTTTCGATGATATTTAACAAATATTTTTATGTGATATATATATATATATATATATATATATATATATATATATATACATCTATAAGGATAAACGCCGCTTTGAATCCGACCGCATTAAATAATGCAGCGCAGGCGCTAAACACGGCAGCCCTCAACCCCGCCGCTCTGCTCAGCGGCAAGAAAGATCAAGTCAATTTCTATGTGCCGAAGTTGCCAAGGCGAACTGCGGCTGCTGCGGCTGCCGATGAAATGAGGTTTTTCATATCTACATACATAGCGTTCTCTCTCTCTCTCTCTATTTGCATTACGTTGTTGTTGTTTTGCTCTGCATAATATTTATCCTAGAGCTTTTTTAGCGCCATAACATTAACATTCACTGTTGTTGTTCACATGCAAATGTTAAATAACTGTTATTAAATATAATATTACATATGCCTATGACAAGTAGTAATTTAAATAATTAGTAAATATAAGATGAATTTATAATTTTAAATATCACAAATAAATAAATTGCTGATCTTCACATACATATACATATTATATGTACAACATTCATATCTAATTTTTGCTTTGTTGTTTTACGTTATGGCTTGGCTGTAATTAAAAGTTCACATTTCACCTTCAACTTGAGCTGAGAACGATCGACCGTTATGTTAGCACTCACACCTACGTTATTGCGTTACGTAAAATTAGCTGCAGCTTAACATTAACATATTGTTAGCAATGCGCTTGGGTATTTAGCCATCATTTATAGTATATATGTATGTATAAATACATTAATTATATTAAAATCGACATCAAGTTAAGTTAATTCCATACGCAGATTTAAAATCACATTTAAGTCTACTTAAATTATTATTATTAATATTAATATGAACATAGCTTTATTACCTGTAGTGAATGCAAAAGATTTTGTTGGACGCTGTTTTTTGGCCATTAATGTTAAATGCGCTTACGTAGGAAGATTGCGTAGTTGAGTCTTGTATGTAAATATATAAATATTTGAATATATAAATATTTAAATTATATAATAAATAAACATTTAAATATACAAATTATAATATACAAATATATTTCTGAGTAGGTTTAAACGAATTGCTTTTAGTAGTAAAAAAAAATAAATGCATTGAATGAAATCGAAAATAAATGATTAAATAATTACTTAATAATTGTTTTCTGTATTTTCCATTATTTAGAAATGGATGTGCGACTTCTGAGGATCTATTTTGGAAATTGGACGCATTGCAATCCTTTATACGCGATTTACACTGGCCAGATGCGGAATTTCGTCAGCATTTGGAGCAACGGCTGAAAATGATGGCCGTTGATATGATTGAGCAGTGTATACAGCGAACGGATGCATCGTTTCAATCGTGGTTGAAGAAAAATGTTGCCTTCATATCGACCGATTATATAATACCGTCTGAGATGTGCGCCATGGTAAATGTGATATTAGATGCTAAAAATCAAAGCTTTAAATTAACTACCATTGATGGTATTGATCTGGTAAGTGCAGCGATTATTGATGATTGAATGATGACCGATTAATTAATCTATTTATTTATTGTAGTACAAATTTCATGCGAAAATTGATGATCAAATTGACAAAGCGAATGTGGCGATGACACAAGGCCTCAGTGGCAAACTTATGTCAGTGCTGGAGTCGACTTTGTCAAAATTGGCCCGTTACGATGAAGGCAGCCTAATTGGCTCCATTCTTAGCTTTACGAATGTGTCCAGTTCCGGCAAGGATCTCGGCCAGGGTTATGTGAATTTCTTTCGCAACAACATGGATCAGATTCGCGGCAAAATCGGTGATGATCTCTGGACCCTCAACTTCTTCGAGCAATGGTATTGCCAGCAAATCGCCATGCTATCTACGTGGCTCTCGGAGCGCATGGATCATGCCCTACACTACGCCCAGGTCACCTCCATCTCTCACATCATAAAGGTAAGAGAGAAGTTTAATATACATATATATATATGTGGAAAAAAGCAACAAAACTAAAAAAATAACGTTTCCATTAAAACGCGTTTATTTCTTATCTGATCTTGTTAAAATTTGTGCAGTTGATCAATAATTTGCATATTTATATATATATATTAAGTTTTAAATATATATTATTTACATAAATTTGAAGTCAATTACAAGTTAATTTATTTATATTTTATGTATATTTATTATTATTCATATCAATTAGAATACTCTGCCTTTAAAATGATGGTTTTGATTTTATATTCCGAAAAACAGAAAATCTACTCGGACTTTGAGCTGCAGGGTGTGCTTGAGGACAAACTGAATTCAAAATCATATCAGACAGTTATACAACGAATGACTGCTGAGGAGGCGACTTGTGCTCTGACAATGCCCGACGTAGCCGATGGCGATGAGTAAATATAATTATAATTATTGCTAGGAATTTATTTAATACATTGAAGGTTCTCTTGTAGAAACGGCGATGATGTACGCAATGGGGATGAGGAGGATGCGGGAGATGAGGCTGGCGGTGCTGGTGGATCCTCATCGCGTGGTGGGATGCCAAAGGCTAAGATGGGTGCCTCACAGGCGGCAGCTGTTACCAATGTGGTAGCTGGGCGTGTTGGTAATTTACTGGGCAAGGGCATTGGTGGACTTAGCTCGAAGCTGGGAAGCGGCGGTTGGTTCTAAATTTAAGTTCATGTCCAGCTTTGTTCCTCATTTTCACTTCCCAGCTTAATTTGAGCCAAAACACCAACAAAAAAAAATAAAAAAATTATATAAACAAGAATATATGTAAAGAGCATTACTATATATATATATATATATTCTCAATTTAATATGGCCAGCAGTTTTAGCATATATAGTATATATATTTTTACCAACTTATGTTCACTTTAAGCAGGAACAGTTCTTTCTTGTAGCAAATACTGAAAATTCATTTGAAATACAGTTTAAAAAATACAGAAAACAAATCGTAAACAATATTACCTCTTAAAATATAATTATACGATTTTCAAATATACAATTTATAAATTAATTAATTATTGGAAAACTAATTCTCACTTATTAAATTATACTACATGCATATTTCTTTATCAACAGCATTAGGTTTTTTGTTTGTTGTTATTTAATACAAAATCTAGCAAAATAATCTTCCAGCATGAACAATTGTTAAATTTGAGAAAAAAAACTTAAATGATGATAAGAACAATGGCGAGAATTTTTGTTTGTGTTCCCTTCATTTGAGCTTAATTTAAAAATACATATCGGTTTGTTTTAGTACAGACTGAGATTAAATAAACTATCTACCCACATTATGTATAAATGTTTATGGTTAAAAAATAATATATAACTTCATAATATAAATATATATTTGGCCTTTACCACAATATAATAAATGACACAAGCAGCTGGCAACAAAAAATAAATAAATATTTTTTATTAAACGCCAACTCTTCACTTTAAGCAATTATATCTATCAGATATATAAATATATATATATGTATATATATATATGTATGTTTACATATATATGTACATATATAAATTTATATTGTGCTTACGGTTTAATGATTGCAAATAAAAAATGTATTCAGCATTTAGCGTTCATATTAGTTATTTATTAAAAAAAACTTAAAAGTGTGTATGTATGTATTTATGTTAATATATAAGAATAAATATATATGAACAGATGAATTTATATATTCCATATATATATATATTCAAATTATACAGCAATTTGATTTTTTTTTTGGTAATGAAACCCAAAACACATAATGTGGGGTGGTATGTGCTGCTGGGGAAATTCTATAAAAAAGAACAACTTTTGTCATCGTCCTCAGGCAATTCCCAGCAATCGATAACAATAATCGATTAAAAAATAAAAACCGCCCAGATTGAATTAAAAAACGGTGTGTGTTCTCTTGTCAACATGTTTTTTGTTTGTTGTTTTTTATTAAACCGTATTTTATTTGATATTTTCATTTAAATATCGTACATTTATTTTTTATATTTACCAATTTAATGTTTCTTTGATTTTCTTATGTGAATGCTTGATTTTTTCTTGTTTATTATGCATATAATATAACTACTATCTGTGTAATAAGTATGGGTGATATAACATTTAATATGTAGTATTTATTATATATGTATTTATTTATATTTATAGAATACTTTGTAAATCTAGATATGTGTTTATTTATTATATTATTTAATATTATATTTAACCTCTTTACTAATTACTATTGCCTACTTACAATTTAGAGAGCTACTAAAAAATAAACGGAACAATTAACCAATCAGTGTAATTTATTGACTTAGCTTATTTTTTTATTCATATTGTTTTAATGCAAAAACCAGCGTAAATCGTAATTAACTCTGCTTCTTCCTATCTGCTTTTAAATACACATGCACACACACACAAAACGCACACTATCAGACAGGGTGACTCATGCAGGAACAAAAATACTGTGCCCTTACGAGCCGCACAGGGTAAAAGTTCACGTGAGAGCGAACGTCTGCAAAGCTCAGGCGCATAGAAAAAGCAGGCCGATTCAAAGCTCTGCATATCAGCTATGTATGTATAATTGCCTGCATGTGTGTATGTCAGGTACAGGCAAAATGTTATTTAACATTTAATTGGCATTGTAAACATACATTTTACATTTGACATTTACATTTATCTATTGCTGCTCACATTGATCTACTTATACATGTCTACATAAGTATGTGTGTGTTAGTGTGTTCATTTAATATTTGATGCTTGGCAACATTTACGCTTAACTGTTGAATGTAGATGTATGTGTGTGTGTATGTGTAAAGACATTTGCGGAGCTTTTGTCTGTTAACAGTGCGTTTGTTAATAGCATACATGTAGGTACATAAATGAGAAAAGTAGAATTGTTAAAATTAAACTTAAGAGTTAAGGGTAAATAAATAAAAGAGTATAGATATTGCAAAACGGTTCCACATATGCACTACTAACGTACAAAAATTCAAATAAAAAAACACAGTAAATTGGAAGCATTATTCAACTTAAATATAAAACTTTCTTTTCCTTTCTTTTTACTAAAGCTAAATATACATACACATGTGTGTCTGTGTTTGTTTACATTTGACAACTCACCACAGCTCAGCTCAGCTCAGCTCAGATCACCTCATCCGTCGTCAATCGTATTTGGCTTTTGTGATTGTGATTCGTTACGCATACAAACATACATATGTGTGTCTGTGTGCGTGTGTATGTATGTAAGTAATTCGTGCCGTGCTGCATTTAACAGACGTAACAGACTCATGTATGTTATATATGTACACGTGTTGTTTTAATTTAATATGTTACTTAACAGTCTTTTTATAATTGGCAATGGCTTAACACACATTGTTGTGCTTACATATGTATATGTATATGTGTGTGTGTAACATTTAAATACACTGTTACTGTTAATATCGCATTCATTAAATTCACATTTACATTTACATTTATTTATTTATATTTATACTTGTTTTCTGCATTGAATGTTTGGCTTTTAGTTTTTTTTTACATACACATTTAATAGAAATTCACAACTTTAAATGTTAAACGCTTATGCTAAATATTAACATATCTATGTGATCACACATACATACATACAATTACATATGTGTGTATTCAAGTATAAGCTAATATTGAAAGCTATTTTTCTTTCTTTTTCTGATTCATTCTCCAATTGTTTCACCTACATGCATACACTTAACAAAAAGAAGCAGTGGCTCTTAAGAATTAATAAAATAAGTAAACAAAAAATTAAATAAGGGATTAAAAATAAAGATAAATTAAAAAAGTATTTGTTCTTTTTCTTTTGCAGTTAAAAATGCTATACATATGTACTCATGAATAAATATGCACACATATTAGACAGACAGACGGATACTTAATCTGCCATAGCAGCTAGGTCCAGTTATGCCAATAAATTCGTACGTTAAAAAAATTTTTTTTGTATACATATATACACACACATACATAAATACAAACATATATAAATTTTTGATACAAATTATAAATAATACTGTTGGTTTTAAGAACAATTTTTATTTAATTTGATTTTGTATTCAATTTTTTTGAGTGTTCGCATGATTTATATATATATATATATATTGCAGCAGCATAAAAGCTTCTTAAAGTCTTAAAATTAATGCTTTTGTTAAAGAAATAAAACTGAGCTTTTCGGTTCTAGCATTAATAGAAATGTGTACACTATTGGAAGCCTTGGAAGCAATTGAATTTGAATTTGCTTAACTTGATTAAAGAAAAAGACACTGTCAAAAATAAACCAACTACAAATTAAAAAAAAAAATTGTAAATGAAATGCACAGCATTCAGTGGAAAATTGCTCAATAATAAAGTTTTTTTTTGTGTGTATGCATGCTTAAATCTTTTTTCTTTACATGATTATCGTATATATATATAGATATATATATAACGTTTATTTTATATTCAGAGCTCTAGCTAATTTTTTAGGTGTGTGCATGTGTGTGTGTGTGTTTAGCAGGACTAGTTCACACTGGAATTATGATTTTTTTTTGTTTTTCGTTTGTTTCGCTTACTAAATTCGTTTGCTGGCCTTTAAATGTACAAATGTGTAGCTTTTGGCACTCTTCCAATTCATATTAATGGCCACATGTTACACGTTATGACGATGGCTTTGACAGACAAAGAGAGAGAGAGAGAGAGAGGAGTGAGAGAGAATGGTAGAGAATATTGTACTTATTGCACGTTGATATTATTATTATGCATATTCCAGCCTGCTATGAAACGCTTATGGCGCCCGTTTCAGCTGCATTGCCATTGGCTGTCGCCGGCGGCGGATCGTTTGTATTTCGACGCTTTATATTAGTCAAAGACGTCGGCGCATCGATCGCTGGCACAATGACAGAGTTGTTAACTGAGCTGACGCCGCCGCTGCTGCTGTTAACGTTACTGTTGCTGCTGCTGTTGGAGGCTGCTAACAGCTGTTGCTGAAAATGTTGACTCAGACTGCTGCCGAACAATGAGTGATGAGCATGCGCGAGCGCATTTTGATGTGTATGCTGGTGTGGAAGCTGATGCGGAAGCTGATGTAGATGTTGTTGTGCATGTGTATGCTGGTGTGCATGCTGTTGATGATGCGCATAGGGATTGTGTCGCAAAATTGACTGCTGTTGTTGTGCCTCAGCGATTAATGCAATATTGTTGTGCTCCTCTCGCCGCTTGGTCAGCTGATTAATGCTCAGCGGATTGTTTATGTCCCGCGGATTCGCACCAATTGGATTGCGATGCAAACTGCTGGCAGCGGCGAGCGGCAGTGAAGTCGCTGCTGTTGGCGCTGTTATTTTTAGGCAGGCGTACCCGCTAAAACCATTCGTAGGTGGCAGGCTGCTGTTATTATGGTTGGCGCTGTTATTGCTGCTGGCGCTGGTATTGCTGCTGCTATTAGCAGCTGGAAACAGCTGCTGTTGCTGCTCTGCTGCCTGCAGGCTGAGGCCCATGCCCAAATGGCTGAAGCGTGTACCAAGCATCATGGCTCGCTCAGACGCTGACGTTGACGCTGCTGCAGACGTTGCCGGAGACGCAGTGCTTGTTGCTGTTGTTGTTGTTGAGGTATTCGTGGTATTGCTGCTGCTGTTAAGGCTACTGCTCGAAGAGCCGCCGCTGCTGGAAGTCGTGCCCGCCGTTGCTGTTAACCTTGACGGCGTTTGACTGCTGCTGTTATTATTGCTCTCAGCCACTGCCAGTGAGAGCGAGAGGGAGAGCATATTGTTGTTGCTGCTGTTGCTGCCGACGGCTGGCGTCGCTGGACTAGTTAACATGTTCATGTTAAGTGGACTGGCCAAACTGGCCGTTGTCGAGGGACTCTGCAGACTGGAAAGGCCGCTCAAACAGCCCGGACTGGAAAGCGATTGACTCATTGATTCGTTGTCCTCGTTATCCGCCGGTATTTTATTCGTCGTCGTCGCCGTCGTCGTTGCTGTTGTCGTTTCGGTTTCGTCACCGCTGCCGCAGCTGATGTCGCCGGCGCCACCGATCAAATCCTCATCGTCCTCGTCATCGTCGCTCATCTGACTCATATTTCCAGTGTCATCCATGCCGCTGCCATCTTCGTGGCTGCCGCCGCCATTTCCATTCAGCGCTTCCATATAACGAATGCATTTCTTTTTGCGTCTGGTCATGCGAAGAAAAATGGAAATAAAACATATAGAAAGAGAGAGATATAGAGAGAAAATGCTTAATTAGTTGAAATCAGCGTGGAAAATTCATTATTTAAAAGGTGCTCTATGCAAATACATATAAAAATATATATATATATATATATATATATATATATATATATATATATATGTCTATATATGTTTAAGGCATTCCACACAACAAATGCACAAAATGACCATTGAGATTTGATTGATAAATTAATAAATAAATGCATGCTTAAAAAAATAAATTCAATCGTGCAACAAAAAAATGCTACGCCAAAAAAAATCAATTAAAAAGCGAGCCGTTTTTTGGGCTTTCCTTTTTCAAAACGTATATGGGTGCTCTCCAATGCGATACATGACTCTCTAAATATATATTTATATATATTTATTATTTCGGGATTTCTCCGGCATTTTAAATTTAAATTTAAATGCCAAATAATAAAATATATATCAACTTGTTTTCTATCAATTAATTGGGCCCTCTCTCCATATATATATTTTATATATTTATATATATAATTCATATGTTCATTATTTTAATAACCGCATGCAGGAATTTCACATAACAAAAAAAAAAAATAAAAAATAATAAAAATCTCAAAACAAGAAGGCAACAAAATTCTTTCTTATGATTATTAGAAAGATTAGCCGAGAAACCCATAATAAATAAACCGAACTGCATTATTCGCATCATTAAAGCAATTATTTGTATATATATATTTAAGAACCCAATACTTATTTTGTCCGTATCAATTATTTTCATTCACGTATATTTAAGAATTAATTTTCTATATTAATTATTTTAATATGTATTTGAGAAATCAAGAATTCTTTTCTATTAATTATAAATAAATAAAAGCAAATAACTTTGGCAATTGAGGTAAATTGAAAAAGATTCGCAGTGGTCTCCAAACATTCCAATTCGAAAAATATCAGAATCATTTTTTAGACAACAACAAAACAAATAAATAACAAATAAATATATATTTATATATATAATAAAGTTAGTTGGGGCATAAGCAAACCGTAAATTAAAAAAATATTCAACTCACTCGTATAAATCGAATATCGAATATTTAATAAGAATAAATTGTTGGCTAATCAACAATAAATATAAAAACAACTTGCTCGTTAAAGAAACAAAATTCAAAGATAAAAAAAAACAAATGGCAAACAACTGCAACAACAACAACAACGGCAACAACGACAACAACAACAATATCAAACATCTCTAGCAAAAAATTTAAATTAAAGTTCGATGTAAGTAGATTTAATTAATTAATTCAATTTGATTAATGAATTAATTATCAACGATATATGTATATAAATATATAATCAAATATATAAATAGTTATATTAATGCATTAATTAATTACATATATTATTTATATATGCCTCAAATAATTGCATATATAATTATATAAATATATATATAGGCCTCCATTAATTATATATACATACAACAATACAACAAACATTGGTTTATAAAACAGCAAATAAAATTTGTATGTACATCGAAGTAATTAGGAATCAATTGTGTATGTATACGACATGTATATAAAAGTCATATTTAAATGCCGCATCAGCACAATTTAATTTGTCTTATTTAATTACAATATTTTCCTTTTCGTTTCCTTATTTTTTTTAACACTATCAAAAAAAATAAAATAAAACGAACTGCGAATTAAATTGCAAATTGAGAAGAAATAAACAGAAGTAAAGATTTGCCTACAACCGAATAAATAAGTTGGCTTTAAATTAAAACAGCTGAAATTTGTAATTAAATTAATTAGAGCCTCAAATTTTAAATTAAAATAATGAAAACTGGAAAAAATAGCTTTGCGGAAGCTTGTATTGAAGTTAATATAATACGGAAATTTGCAATTAAATAAAACTGGGAAAACCGACTGCATTCAAAGATTAAATAAAGTTTTTCTTTGATTTTAAAGTGTGTGCTCTTGCTACAAACTATATTAAATGAATATTAAATAAATATTAAGTATATACACATAAAATAACAAACAAATAATTGTTGCTAATGCGGCTTACTTATTTTGTTTGGTAAAGAACATAACAATTTTTTTATATATGCAATTGCTTTTTTTTAGTTATTGGCATACAACAAAAATTGTAATTGTAGAATTAATATTTTATTTATTTACTGGCTTTTTAAATGCTGATTGAGATACGCCAGCCTCGCTTCGAGCTGATTTTTAATTAGGTGTGCAATGCATGTTGCATGTTGCATGTTGTCCGTCCACTTGAGGGGGACGGGGCAGGGGGGCAGGGGCGGGAGGGGGATGATGATCTTCTTTTATCTTTAGTCCCTTATTTTTTTTTACAAATTTACATAAGTTGGCGGCGCTTGGGGCGAGAGCTGTTGATTGCTGGCAGAGGCGCCACTCGCACCTCCTCCCCCTCCACCTCCACCTCCACCTCCTCCTCCCCCATTTAAAGGTGCTGCTGTTGTATTGCCAGTGCTGGCCATCATTTGGAGATGCGTCGTATGCGAAGAGGATGTCGATGAGGATGAGGAACTCGACGACGAATTGGGCAACATGACCGTCGTCGTTGGCGTCGTCGTCGTCGGATTGAGCATGCCTATGCTACTTATGCTATTCATCACATTGACACCGATACCGATGCCACCAACACCTACCATGGCACCGGCTGGGGTGTGAGTGAGTATGCCGCCAATGTTGCTGCTGCTGCTGTTGCCCAAGCCAACACTGGGACTGAGAGTGGAGAGTGGAAAGTTTCGAGTGGAGAGTTTATAATTGGAGATTTCACAGTTTGTTAAGTGCAAATTTGGAGAGTTTCCAGTTCATAATTGGACAGTTTCCAGTTGAAATTTGGAGAGTTTCCAGTTGGAGAGTTCCCAGTTGATAATTGAGGTGTTGGTTATTAGAGATTTCCAGTTGTAATTTCATAATTGGAGAGTTCACATTTATGATTTGGAGAGTTTAAAATTTAGTTTTGGAGAATTGATAGTTGGAGAGTTTTCAGTTAATAATTGAGGTGTTGGTAATTGGAGAGGTTCCAGTTGTAATTTCATAATTGGAGAGTTCGCAATTAAAATTTGGAGATTTGGAGAGTTTCCGTTGAGATTTGGAGTGTTGACAGTTGTACAGTTGATAATTGCAGAGTTGAGAGTTGGTAATTGGAGAGTTTGAGAGAGCAATTTTTAATTTGGTTCAAACAGATTTGCTTAGCAATTGAATTGAGTAGCTAAAGGATTTAGTTTATAGCAAAAGAGCGCTCAAAATATTCTGGTTTTTGTTTCAGTGTAGCTGTGTGTATATTGTGTGTGTGTGTGTGTGTTTAATTAAGGATCGTTTTAATGCAAGCATCATTTGAAAATGGGCAACTTTTCAATAATTCATCCAATAGTTAGTTATTAGAAGAAGAATAACCATCAAATTTATCTGTTTCTGCAATTTTCGAAATATAAACTGAATGCCTGCAGGTGTTCCACAAGAATTAATTCTCTAGCTATTGGCAGCTATCGTAGAAACATATCCCAAAAATCTTTCCAAACCAAAAAAAGAAAGAAAACTAAAAAGTTCCTCAGCCAAGAACTCATCTTACAATAAAAAAATTATATTCAAAATTCAACAATCGAGTGGAAAATCCAGTAAAGTAAAGCTATTACTACAAAAAAGTCCAGAGAGAATTATGTGTAAGTAGACTATATTTCTACAGTATATAGAAATCGTCTCAGTACAGTCCACAGTTACCAACTTTACAACTTTATAGCTTTAGAGAAAGAACTCTGTAAATTTGAGCTATCCTAGAAAAACTGGAAATTATACAAACTCATATTATCAATCAACAGTCCTATAACACATATATAATATATAATAATAAAATGCAAAAAAAAAATAGCACAGAAAAATTGGCTGGCAAAGCTGACCAATAATTAATTTACTCTGAGGCATCTAACAGGGATTTACAGGATTTTTTAAATATTGAATGCCTGCCACATTTAATTCAAATTTTAAATTTAAATATTCCTTCCCATTGAAAAAAACCCTTATCAGCAGAAGTCAAGGGGAAAGTTGCTATATTCACTTAAAGATTCACTCTTCAGATATCATAGGATATTTGGTGCTGTGCAGGAGGAAGGGACAGGGTGGCAGGTAGGAGAGAGCAGGCACTTAGTTTTTAATTTTTGTTTTGCATGCAAAATGGCCTTTTTTCGATCGTTTTACCAATTTATTTGAATATATATATTGTTGTGTGTATGTGTATTTCTGGTACGACTTAAAAGGGTATGTGGTGTAGATAATGGGGTGTGGAATACTTATAAGGGTGTGTGTGTTTTTGTCTACTTTATATATATAAAATACAACAATTTAAATGGAATTATTTAAATTGAAGCGATTTAGTTTGGGGTTTTGCCT
Organism: Drosophila villosipedis; assembly: GCA_035043025.1. Classification (NCBI taxonomy): domain Eukaryota; kingdom Metazoa; phylum Arthropoda; class Insecta; order Diptera; family Drosophilidae; genus Drosophila; species Drosophila villosipedis. The sequence goes on along the minus strand of JAWNNF010000019.1, from coordinate 239,982 downwards.
TTATATATATATATATATATATATATATATATATATATATATACATTTATATTAGAGTTGTAAAATATAGTCGAAAACTATGAATATTTAATGGCCAGAGTTTTAATATTTTAATATTTGCCGATTTTAGATATATGAATTTAACCTGATTTTATATATTTGAATTTATATTTATTATTTATTAATTGTATATGTTTTATTTATTGTACTTATTTTAATTATTTATTTAAATTTTACTGCTCCCACTAAAAACCCTACTTTTAGCATAAAATAGCAACAGATCAGATCAGAATGGCAAAGTATATAGAAATGTTGCCACAAATTGTTAATTTTCCTAATTAGTTGCTTTTTGAATATCATTTCAAATAATTCAATTATTAAATAACATATAATATTGCCTGCAGTATATATTTATTTAAAAATGCTTCCAAAGAGCAAATATTCTTGATCAGTAATTAATTGAGCATAATCTATATAAAAAATTGGGTGACTTAAGCGATATGTGTATATATCATAGATCATATATTATTTATTATATATACATATATATAAATAAATTAACTTTTTAGCAATCAGAGAGAGAGAGAAAGAGAGAGAGAGAGAGGGAAAGAGAGAGTGAGAGAGAGGAACAGTTGATTTTGGCTTATTCACATAATTGTGAATATTTAACTATGAATTTTTAGTTGTAAACTTTTAATTGTGAATTTGAAAGATTTTAATTTCAGTTTTTACCACATACAACTCTAATATAGATGTACGCTTGAATGTTTTTTTATGGTATGTACATAGAGGATTTCTTACTGCGCTTATGATTCATGATTGATTGGCTGATTAAGACTAATTTGAAATTTACATGAGCACATTTTATTTAATATTTAATTAAGACATAAGCGCAGTAAATGCAGTAAATAATAATAAATAATTTTTTTGTTTAAACAATAGATAATTTACCTGCAGGGTTTGCACCACTGATTTTGCTGATCCAAACCGAAACGCGCTCGACACTTTTTCATATTGTTGCCTGGTAGAATATATAATATACGTATGTTTAATATAATAATAATTGAATATAATATTAATTGGTAGTTGTTTTGTTAGTTAGTTATTGTTTGGGGGCAGCAGAACATTTATTCGCAGAGAAGCATTCACTACAATCACTGTAATCACTAAATTTGATTAAGTCTTAAGCACACACACATACACAGTGAGAAAAGGAGAGTGAGAGAAGAGATATACACTACAAGAAATGAGGACAGAAAAACAATTGATCAATATGTACATATATTAGTAATTAACTTATAGCTGTAGCCGTTTCTTATTATACACACAACTCCACAAATTAATTTTACATTTTAATTACGGCAATTAATAATTAATTAATTATTATTATTGTTATTTTGTATCGCTAGTTTCCACTTGATAAATAATTAAATAAGCGTTTAAAATTATTTAGAATTTTATGTTTAATTATTATTTTTGTATTTATCTTTATATTTATTATTTCCTCTAATAGATGTATAATAAATAATAACATAAAGTTAAATAATTTAATAAGCAATTAAAACTATTTATGCATAATATTTATTTGTTATTTTTGTATTTAAATTTATGAATATTAATTATAATTTATTTATCAGTGGAGTTTTGGCTATTAATTATTTGACTAATAAGCATTAGCTAATTACTAATTAAGTGACCGTTAATTAGTTTGTTAATTATATATTATTTTTGGGCGTATACATACAATACATATACGCATGCACTAAACGATGTACTTAATTAAATACAAATTTATATTCTATGTATGCCATATTCATGTTCATTTTTACATTCACTTCATTTCTAATAGAAAATAGCTCACAATGCTTGATGAATGATTAAGCGATTAATTGCATGATTAATGCATGATGTATGATGTATATGCATATGTGTATTATTTTTTTTCTTTTTGCATGGTTTTCTTTCGACTAGTGCCGAAAACAAAAACTGCCCTCACACACTCATATATATATATATATATATATATATATATATATATATAGGCAAAAGTCGGCTAAATCATTTTTATAATTAATTATAAATTTTGATAATCGTGTCTGATTTTGTTCTTATTTGATTTCAATTGCAAATCCTGGACCACAATAAGTATTTTTAATTATTTCTCATTTATGTACATAATTTCATTTAAATATATATATATCTATATAATAAAAAAAACAAACACAGATTAGGATGATATTTTGTTGGATCAGATTTCTTTTTCTTCTTTGATAGTTGGTATATATATTTATATATAAATATAAATATATATATATATATATATATATATATATATATATATATATATATATATATATATATATATATATATATATATATATATTTATATATTTCTTATGCAGAGAGAGAGAGAGAGAGAATATTTATAGATGTATATATAGAGAGGGAAATCTAACCTCCACCGCCTGCATCGCTGCTGTTGCTGCTGTTTGCGTCTTGTTTCCGTTTCCGCTTCTTGCCACGTGTGGCATTTGTGCGCGAACTCCAATCGGGATACATTTGCATGTGCAGCTGACGCTCCCTTCTGGCCAGCTCATAATATTTCGCCTGCTCCTCGCGGCCCAGCGCATGCCACTGCATGTGCGGAGTTTCAAGGGGGAGGGGGGGGGGGGGGGAGTGGTGTGTCGAAGGGATTTACGCGACAAATATATATAGTTTGTATATTCGTATTTTTCGGTTTGTTTTCGATTTTTTTTTTTTGCGATAAGCGCAATTGGAAAATATTGAAAAAATAAAGATAGATATAAACAAATTAATCAAACGTTGGTTCAGTTTTTTGTTTGCTATTTCTTTTACATGCTATTTGATATAGTTTATTTTATCTGACGACTATTTGGTACTGGTAACGGAAAGCATCGGTTCTTAAACGTTTTTACACTGCGCAAAAAATAGTAGTAGTAGTTATTGTTGTTTTTGTTGTTGAAAAGCTTTGACGGATCGATCTGGTAGACGGTTTCGGGTATGCATGCATTCGCCAATTGAAAGTCCACACAGAGAATATATATTCAGTTTCAGTATATATGTATATACATGTATATACATATATCTCTGATTTCTATGGAAATGAAAGCATTAAATAAAATGAAGTTTTCGTTTTGGTTTTTTTTCTATCTTTTCCCGTTTTGTTTTTTTGACTTTTGCTTGCCAATCTGAATAAATACAATAATTATATATATATATTTTTTGTGTATATATCTTTTTTGTGTGTGAGCGTGAGAGTGTGTTTCATTATTATTATTATTACTATTACAATGATTATAATTGCCAATTGAAACCCCTTAGAGATATATAGATGTATGTAGCCCTACATAAATAAATATTAACTTCTCTCTTAATTATAAACAATCAAGAGTTTATTGAACGAAGATGAAGAGTGGAATTTGATGGGGTATTTCTCTTTCAAGTAGGAAAATATACAAAATTTATTACCTTTAAAAGGAAATCATAAAGTCTATTACTTAAACCCTACGCTGCATATTAGTTAAATATATATGTATAATTTTTATTCTGAAGAATTCAAAACCAAATCATTAACCAAAACCAAAAAAAAAAAAATATATATATATTATTATTTATAATTACGTCTGGAAAAGAAAAAACAACCAAACAAACAACCAAAATTTAATATAATAATATAATAATTTACACAAGCTTTATTCTAAATCCAAAAAATATACGTAGAAGCAGCTAAATATTTATATATATTAACTATAGTCTGTGTCTAGTCTAAGTCTAAGTCTAGTCTAGTTTTAATTTTGTTGGTTTTCGAGGGTTTTTTTGTTGTTATTTTTGGGGTATTTTACAAGTGTTAAATGTATGCTAATTATTTACACAAATTACAATAAAAATAGTTACATTTTTTTATTTTTAAATTTTAATTTTTAATTTGTTAGTTGTACTAAATTTGAAATAATGTGTTTGTTTTTGCTTGTTGTGTGTTGTTATTTTTGTTGTATGCATGTTTTCATGTAGTTTTAATGGAAATCGAAACGAAAAACATAAAATTTCAATGCGGTTAGAGAGAAAGAGAGAGATTGATAGAGAGAGAGAGTGAGATAGAGAGTAATAGAATAATAATAAAGAAAATCGTTTTACAAATTTGAGCAAAATTTTTGTTGGTGTTTTTTTTATTTTTTTTTTAGTGCAATACCTCCCGAATCCGCTGTCGATCTGTCTTTTTTACGCTTTTTCTTTTTCGAGACGTAACCGTAGTTATCTCGTGCGCTCCACCCCGGATACAATTCCATATGCAATTGGCGCTCTTGTCGCGCCTTTTCGTAATATTTGCTTTGTTCTTCGCGGGATAGTTCGTGCCACTACAAAATTAATCATCATCATTATCATCATCATCATCATTAATTTTCCATATCAAAACACAAAAACAAAACCAAAAACACAACTTAAAAATTGATTTTGAATTATTAGTTTTGATTATTTATACAAAGATTTTTTGTTGCTGCAAATGCTGTGCAGCAAATGCTGTGTTCCTTTTTAATTTTTAATGGGAGCCCTCTAATCTGCAAGTCCTTCAGTTAGTTTTGTCATTATTGAGTGAGTTGATCACTGAAACAATTGAGAAACACGTTCGCAAAGCTTTGAATATATTTGTTTCCCCCCTCCCTCTAAAAACTACATGTTTTTTATTAGATCTTCATTTCATTTTATGAATATATATATTTTATATATATATTTTATATATATATTTATATATATATATATATATATATGGATTGGTCGGTCGGTTAGCTTACCCGTCGGCCCAGTATCTGATTGATCGCCGCCGACTCCTTGAGAGTGCACTCGGCGACGACCTTGGCACGCATCTCCTTCATGTAGAGCATAAATGCATTCAGCGGTTTTTTGATATGCGGCTTCTTCTTATCGCTACTGGAACTATCCTTGCAATCGTTGCTATTCCCCTGCGAATTCGATGAGCTTTTCATATCCAAGTTTCTGCAATTACAACCAGCACATCAATTATATATATTTTTTATTTTTGTATTACTAAGGATATTTGCATATATATTTTGTGCATTTTTATTACAAATATATAATATATTATAAAAAAATACTTTATTTTTAATTTTATTATAAATAAATTTTTAAAAAATTAACTAAAATATACTATTTAATCTGAATTTTTGAATTCGAATTTTATTAAATCTGAATTGTCGAATTCAAATTTTATTTACTCTGAATAATTTAATAATTGAATAAGAATTCTATTAAATCTAAATTAATTAATTAAATTGGAATATAAGAATAATAAATTACTGAATTAGAATACTATTTAATCTGAATTATTGAATTAAGAACTAGATTACTATTAAATTAATTAATATACTAACTGCATAAGTACTAAGGTTGTGTAAAGCATTCCAGTCTTATATATATATAAATCTGCATATATATTTATATTAAATTTAAATTTTTCAAGTCTGCTGTATATATAAATATTTATGCATGTGCTTATATTCAATTTAATTTTTTATATATATTTCAAATACTCTCTAGTCTATACAAATTTAAATTTTTATTATTCATTTTATTATTCAAATATATATATGTTTGCTAGATTGTTATAAAATTTACATATTATCATATATTTAAAATATTATGTTATTATTATATTATATTATTATATTATTACATTTTTTTAAGCCTGCTGCCAATGCTCAGATCGTAGGGTGCATCCGAGGACAAGGACGACAAGGAGGAGATGCCGTCAACACAGCTGTCCGCCGAATTGGCTTGGATTGGATGAAGGACACTTGCTGCTGGAGGACACCCGCCGCCGCCAATGCCCGCTGCTGCAGTCAGGGCACTAAACTGTGCCTTAAACATGTCCGAAATGGCCCGTTCCTGAAGAGCAGCAACTGTCGAGGAGGAGGCAGAGGCGGAGGCAGAAGCATCTCTAAAAACAGGCGGTGCCGTTGTGGAGCTGCTTGGCAAAATAGCGAGCACCTTGTAGCTAGTAATGTTCGGACTCGACTCCTGATTCGCTGTCAGAGTTGAGGCTGAGGCCGCGTTTGAATTTGCATTTTCGATTATGTTTGGATTATTTGCGTTATTTGTGTCGATGCGTCGAGCATATCTCGATTTGCGACGATGATGGTATTTATGCGAGGCACTCGTTACCGGTACGGTTGCGGTAGTAACGGTGGAGCAGCTGCTGTTGCTGCTCGTTGGAGGTGTTGTGGGTGTTGGCGGGAATTGTATCTCGGTTAAATACACAGAGTCATTGGTGGTAGCAGTGCGGCAACGATTTTCTGGTATTTTGCTGGAGTGATGTAGTGCTGCTGTAGTGCCTGCCGTCGTGTCCTGCAGCTTTGCTAACGTTGCATATTCGAGTAGAATTTCAGCGGCGGTATTGCAATTTTCTGCCTTGATTTCGGCTGGATTTTTACTATTATATTTACTATGCCAAATGCAGGACGGCGATGAAGGGGAAGACTGTTCCAGTTCTAGTTCCAGCTCCAGCTGCAGCTGCTGCTCGTCTTCTGTTTGCGCCTGCTCCGCCTGCTCATCCCCCTCCTCTGTTGGACTTGAGTCACTGCTGGCTATGCTTTCACTGTAACCATTCTTCACCACAGCTGCTGCTGCCTGCTGCAATATTAAATTCTCAACGTCCTGCAAGTTGCGTGCTGGGTTTTGGACCTGCTGCTCCTGTTCTGCCTGCTGCTCAGGCACATCCTCAGCTGTGCTTTCCGCCGATAAGGCAATTGCTGCCAGCGCCATAACATCATGCGTGGCTGTGTATTGCTGATTGCTTCTGGTCGTAATCGGATTCAAGCCCAATCTCTGAAGACTGCGCAAATAGTAAAGTTCCGCGCTGCTCCACTGCTGATAGAGGCGACGCACTTGCAGCAACATCGCCTCGATCTTACAACGATTTGTGGCCAGCTGACGTTGCACAGTCAGCTCCAAGTTGGAACTGGAACTGGAGGAGTTGTCCTGCAAATTCAGCTGAAATTGTGTGGAGAGTATTGTTAATTGCTCCAAGCCCTTTTTAACATCAAACAGCACTTTTTTTTGCGCCTGAAAGAAATAGGATTTTGTAGCGTTTGCTACTGTTTGAATATCCTTTTTCGATTTGCTAGTTGTGGGCTTGATTTTGGTTTGCCACTTGGCATTTAAGGACACTATATCCTGATTGGAAGGTTTCTGATTTGGAGTCTGATTTTTGCTCACATTTAAATTTCTATTATTATTATTATTATCTTGTTGCACGGATGAGACTGTAGCTACTCCTTCTCCTCCTCCCCCGGCTCCTCCCCCTGCTCCAAATGCAGACTTGCTCAAGCCAGAGAATTCTAAGATATGAACTCTTCTTTCTCGCTCCTGTTCAAGATTTAATTGCGGCGCTTGAAGAAATTGCGCATACAACATTTGTGTGGCCAAAAATTGTTGTTGTTGTTGTTGCTTCTCCAATTCCCAGTTGCGTTGTGGTTCTTCCAATTTAGACCATTGTTGCAACAAATCGTGTTGTTGCCTCAAAAGCAACTCTGACATTAAACTTGAGCTGGCAGTTTGCGGGGTGTGGAAAATGTGATCCTCCATTCTGGCATCCATATTATTATTATTAATATTATTAATATTATTATTATTATTATTATTATTATTATTATTATTATTATTATTATTATTATTATTATTATTGTTGTTTATATTACTATTATCTTCTATTAGTTTGCCAACTGGCTTGGAAAAGTCCTTTGGCTGCTGTTCTTCTTCTTGTTCCTTGCTATTTTCAATCGTTGTTTTTTCATTATTATCTGCGCAGATCTTTCTATAATCCAAGGATCCTCTTCCTAAGTTGAGAGCAGTTTCTGTATTATCCTTCGCACTCGCAGTATCCATAACAGCGCTACAGTTGAGATAATAATCCTTGTTTTTAATTTTTTTTTTTTATATGTCACAATTTGTTTTTATTTTTAAGTCAATGCATTATTTTATTTTTTTTCTTGACCTACACTATTCACATTAAGAGCGCCCAGTCCTACAAAGAGTAGCTGATTATTTTACCCTTATGCTTATTCTTCATTTTCACATATACACTGCGGCTATTATTATATTAAGAGCAAACAGTCCCTCACAAAGATACTGCTGCTTATTAATTTGCATGCCTCTCTTTATTGCTTACGCTCTCTTTTAAAAAGTTTTCTCGCACACGCATTATATTTTGCTCTTTTTCTCATTTCCCACTTGCGAGATTAGTTGCGCGAGAGAGCGACAGGCGCAGTAGCCTTAACCATATAACCCTGTTGCCTGCCTGTTGCGGATTTCAAGCATATTTTTGAGAGCATGGTTACTTACACACACATACATACAAGTATACAGGCGTGCATACATACAAATGGTTAAACATTGTGTACAATGCATGTAAATAAAATGAAAAGTGTTTGCCTAATTGTTGTACTTTTCAGCTAATTTACATTTATATATTTAAATAAAAATAAAGCAATTATAACTGTATAAATAGATAAAAACAAAAATTGCATTTATATGCCAATTCCAATTTCACATTCTACTTTACAGACAGCATTCAGCTGTTATGATTGTATTACGATAATGTCTCTTTGCCGCTGTCAACTAACTATAAAACGTGTGCTCGTGTTTGTGTGTGTAACTTTGTTAGGTATCCCTGTTGTCTATGTATATATATGTGTGTGAGCTGATTTATAGCTGACGCTTTAAACACAATATGTATATATGTATATGCGTATGTTAATTTAATGTAGATACATTTTCTCTAATTAAAGCAGACAAGTCGTATTTTTTTATTAGATCAAATTAAAGGCATTTTTGTATGCATTTTACAGTTATGCAATTTACAATTAAATAAATTATTTCACAGTATTGCACACACACGCACATTCATAGAGGCACTCACACACACACACACACTTGTGCATCGAATGCATTCAGAGCCAAATTTCGTTTTGCTTTGCTTTGATTTTCAGCATATGTTGAGAATATTTTTGCATTACAACATTTTACGATTAGATTTATTATAATTAGAAACTATTGTCTTTTCTTTGCACACAGCTTATATTTTTATTTGTATTTGTATTTGTGTATATATATTTTTTTTGGGTATTTTAGCTAACGAGTATAAAACTGTCTGCCCATCAATTTGACGAATTACTTCCGACTTTGGGGGCTTTTAAAGCTAACAATTTGCACTGCTATTCGAGACTCCATTCGCCTGGCACTCTTTCTGTCCTTCTCTGGCTCGCTCGCGCTCTCTTGCAGAGAGAGAGAGAGAAAGAGAGAGAGAGAGAGAGAGAGAGAGAGAGAGAGAGAGAGAAAGATAGGCCGGCGGGCGCTAGTGCAGCAAAGGTTTGCGCCGTGAGAGAGCGTTTGTAAGCGAGGGAGAAAGCGTGTGTGTAAGAGCGCCAAAGAATTAGAGCAGGGGCAGGTAGCGCCATCTGTGACGAGGAGTGCCATGTCGAATTTGCACTTTATTAGTTAGTTTTGTGTCCAGTAAGCCTCTAGCGGCAGCTGAGAGAGAGCTGCTCAAGGAAGACAGCAGACAAAAACGCATGTAAAAGTAATTTAATTACAACGTATATTATTATAATTATTAAAAAGCACTCAAATTAATTGCGTTCTTACTTAATACTAGCTAATAAAAATTACGGATATTTATTTATTTATTTAGAGCTTTAATTCAACTACTAACTGTAAACTAACAATATTTCAGAAACTTCACCAGATCAGAGAATGGAGTACTAAGAAAATGCCGTTCATTAAAGCAAACAGTTGTGGAACTGTTGCTAGAAATGCACTGGCAACGCCATCTATTGCACGAATTTTTTCCACTGATTAAGGGAAAAACAATTGGAAATTTCCCTGTTTATGTTATTTACGTGTGTGTTATTGTGTGTCTGTGTGTTGTTTTATTAAAGGAAAAAACAGATAAGATAAAATCTAAATTTCTGCTTTCAGCTTTGATAACAGAGCCAAACATTTTTTATAAGTGCAAAAAATATTGCAAGAGAGAAATGAATTAATTCAATTTCAATATGAAATTATGGAAATAAAAATACACATTCAAATCTAAATAAATCAAAAACTGAATTTGGATTTTATAAATAAAACACAAGTCTTAAAATAGCATTAAAAAATATACTTGGGGTTTTCTTCTATTTTTTTTTTTTTTGTATGCTTAAATTCCATCTTGCAATATATTAAAAGGGAATGATTCCTTTCTAAGGGTTGCAAGCTTTGAATTTTTAAAGGCGCAGACGCAAACCAATCGACAATTGGCCAATGGCAAACTTCAAACACACACATACATACATACACATACATAAATACGCACCTACATACATATACATATACATACGTACTTATGTATGGGATAGTGTGAAGCGGGGGTTAAAATTAAATATGGCGTCTGTAAGCAGAATGCACCCACACATTCAAATGTTGATGTGTAGTGTGTATGTATACATGCAAGTGCAAGTGTGTGCGTATTTGTTTTAATGACCGAGTGTGAAACTAGCTGATTGGGAATCAGAAAAAACAACAGAAAACATAAAATAAAAAACAAAACAAACCAATAGTAAATAAATAAGTAAGCAAAAACTAGAGTGCAATTATAAGCAGATTGTACGACTTTAAAATAAGCAGCAGCAACCTTAACTTCAATTTGTATTTAATTTAATGTAATTTAAGCTGTTGCTCTAAAAACATATAATTATAGGTTAAGAATTATTCATATAATTACTATTTAAGTTCAAGTTATTTCTTATTTTTATTTATAGCTTGAGAATTGTGTATATCTATTTTAAAAAATTTAATATCTTGCTTTATTTTTATATCTATATTTGACGTATAAATATCTTTTAAATTGAATCTATTCCTCTATATTTATTTTAAAATATAAAAATATAGAATACATATGCTCTATATAGTCTAAGGATTACGTAAGTATATAAAATAATATAGATGTAATTTCATCTGTTGCTCTATATTCGAATTAGTTCGTGTATTTAATACATATTTAATTTAATAGATATTAATCTGTACATTTGTAAATTAATTATTTTGTATATATATTATTTAAATTTCATTTATTTCTCATTTAAGTTTAGATATTAAGGATTATGTATATAAATCTATATAAAAAATATAAAGTTAAATCGCCTTTTCTAAATTTTTATTTAATTAATTAAATTGAATTTCTTGCTCTACATTTATGTTTTTCTATAGGTTAGATATTATCATTATATATAATTATATTATATTATTATATTATATATATGTGCAGATCTCACCTTGAATATCGATTGTTCGTTGTGTTATCCTGTACGCCGCAATCCTGTTTAGAACTAGACGCCACAATTGCCGGATGCGAACTTAAAACGTGATGCGGTGTGGCATGCACAGAAGGCAACAAACTCGGTGAGAATCGAAATGGGAAATCGCTAAAAATTTAAGTTTAAAATGTAAATATATATAAAATAAATATATATGCATATATCAGACATATATATGGCTAGTTATAGTCACCTGGACAACGTTGTATTTATCGGTAATGAGGAGGGATAAGGAGTTCTAAAACTAGATGCTGAGTAAACCGACGGTGTGTGCCTGAAATTAATTAATTACCACATTAATATTGATATTTAATATCTAAATAAATATAAATCAAATCAGATGCAGAAGATAGTAGACTACATAATTAATATTTATATCTACATATTTAAATAAGTCTTTGCATATTTGAATAATTCTATTAATATTTATTATTATTAATCTGTTCATATTTAAATAAGTCTATTAATATTTAAGAATTATATAATTTAATAAATATGAATCTGTAAAAATAAATTAAAGTCGGTTAATATTTAAAACATTTTAAATTTAATAAATATTAATCTGTACATATTTAATAAATATTAATCTGTATTTATATAAATAGGTTTAACATTTTTAATTGAATAAATACTAAACTGCAGATATACATAAAGTCTGTTAATAATTAGAGAAATATATCAATTATTTATCTGTTTGCATTATAAACTTACCAGGATGCTACTTGAGACATGTCGGGACTTAGCATCGGATAAGGATATTGACTGGCAGCAAATGGATACAAAGCTGGACGTGTAAGACCTAAAAAAAGAAAAACAAAAATAAATATTAAATAAAGTTAATTTAAAATGTAATTAAAATGAAATTTGTCAATTATAGAGATGCTGAGAGCTAAATTTAAAAGTTACAAATTAGTTTTAGTTTTTAGTTAATCATACAACTACTATATATAATTTAATTTAATTTAATTAATATATCAAATTGCAAAGCTTATTTATACATTAAAAACTGAATGTACTCAAAATAACATTTTTGTGAACATTTGTTTATCTGAAGGAAAAATCTGAGAGCGAGAGAGAGATGTATATATATATATATATATAAGGCCGATAACACCAACAAAAGGGGAGGAAAACCTGTCCCCTTTCTGCTGGATGTCTGCTTGTCTGCAGATAGAGCTTAAAATAGTCGTGTAAATATCGGATTATTTAGCGATTTGTACTTCATATAGCCTCTTCTCGTGTCCTTTTCATTTTAATTGAAAAATTGTTGTCGCATCTTTCGCTCCCCCTCTTGTCATCATTTGTTGTCATTTTCAAGTTTTATTGTAGTAAACCAAAGTTGGTTGTATAAAAAAAATGAAAAAAATAAGCGGTTGTCACATGAGAAAGGACGAAAGGATGGGTTGAGATAGGAAAGGGGTGAACAAAACACTCTAGGGTTATATTCTGTTCTGGATAGGGCGACTATTCCCAGCAATCAGCCGCGGGCGAAGTGCGTGTGCCGCCTCAGCAGGATTGAGGGGTGAGTGGGTAGGGGTAGGGGTTACGGGTTTACAATTCTAGTGACGACAAAAAGGATGTCGTCATCATTATTATGTGGTTGTGTGCAACATGTTTTTTTATTCATTAGGCGTTTTTTCTTATATTTTTTTCTCTGTTGTATTTTAGATTTCAAGTTGAATGAGTCGAGTCGTATTAGTGATACTGATATACTATATATGTAAGGGAATAGGGAATACCCTTACAGGGAATAGGGAATACCGTCAGATAACCCTCAACTGTGTAGCAATATAGAATCTGCTGTTTTTCTTTATTCATAAAGTTTGTTCTGCTACAAGAAATGATTTTTCTATATTTATTAAATCTGCTTTTCTATACATTTTTTTTTAAATATTTGTTAATCCTGCTATTCTATAACATTTTTTTAAATATTCATTAAATCTGATTTGCTACAAAAATCATTTTTCTTTATTTATAAAGTCTACTCTGTCGCAAGAAATGATTTTTTCCATATTTATTAAATCGGCTATTCTATAAAAAATTTTTTTATAATTATTAAGTCTTATTTACTACAAAAATCATGTTTGTCTATTTATTGAATCTGGCGTTCTTTAAAAATGATCTTTGTATATTTATTAAGTTTGTTGTTCTATAAAAATTATTGTTCTTTATTTATTGAATCGGAATATTATATTAATCTGCTGTTATATAAAAATGTTTTTAGTATTTATAAAGTCGACAATTCTTTAAAACTGATTTTTCTATACTTATAATTTTCTGTTCTTCTATAAAAATTAATTTTTTATAAATATATGGAGTTAAAATAAATAACTAAGTAATATTGAATAAATTCTTTTAAAGTTTGAAACTTAACAACTACAAATTAAATTATTTATATACCAAATAAACGCTTTTATATTATTATTAAATTTATTTTGATATTTGAATATAGGGTATTATTTAGTCAACTTCACAATTCAGATAATAATTTGGCAGTTTTAAATTGTCAACCCCTCACTGAAAAATGTCGTATTAAGGCTTATTACTTTAAAATGGGCAAAGTCCGTTCGAAATACCAAAGCCAAACTCAAACCCAGGCAATGCTTGGGTAATATTTAAGCTGAGCTGCGCATATCATTACTATTTCATCTCTTAGCTAAAAAGAGGCATGTGCCGATTGCGATTGCGATTGCGATCCTGAGGAACCAGAGAGAGAGAGCTCAGTATTCAGGGTCACGAGGGTTGATTACACACACACCACGAGGTCCTTTTCTGGAGTGGCGTTCAACAGACAAAAGACAAAAGGGAAAATCGAAGGGGCGTTCACAGTTCCAGTTTGAATAGGCTGCGGGGTGAAAGCTGAAAGAAAAAACGCCCCCTTTTCAGCACTACTAATAGTCCAGCAATTAGGCGTTTAATCATAATGTAGCGCTAACAGATTTTGTCAAAATACATCATTTAAATATATGTCTTCTTTCTGAGTGGAGTTGTAATAATAAATGGTAAACGAGTATTTATATTTATTTATGCTTACATGTTTATATTTAAATATATTAAATAATTCATAATAAATAAATAAATAAATTTATTTGGATATAGATATTTTTTATTTATATATTTATATTTATTTCAACTCGACTCAGATGCTGATCAAGATTTTTCTAGCTCTTACTACAATTAATATTTTATATTAATTATTTATATTTATCTATTTCTATTTACACATTAATATTTATTTATTTTTATTTATATATTTATATTTGCTTAATATATTTATATTTATTTATATATTAAAAATTCCACACTTTTCACTCAACAAATGGTTTTAAATCTCAAAAAAACAGGACATTTTGTCAACGCAAAATCATTAAAATAATCATAATAAATTACACGCCACTCGCATAATTACATATATAAAATCCCCCCACAAGCATATGAATTATTATTTGGAATTATTCAACCCACCTCGACCAACAAGCAAACAAACCAGTAGAAAGAAGCTGGCTGAGATTTTATTGTATTATTCAATTATTAGTATGGCAGTTTGGCATTGTTAAGGATCATAATGCCGTGTAATCCGCCAGGCAGGCTCTTAAGTGCATGCCTTTTATTTACGCCGTTGGTACTCATTAGATCCGACCAGACGGACAGACATACAGACGGACCATTAACAGAGCCCTTAAGCGGCCAACCACCAAAAAAAAAAAAAAAAAACCATGAAACATTTTTGAAGCGAGGGAAATTTTGAATGAATGAATGCCGTATGAATTTATTCCCCGTAATCGAGCATAGTAAGAAAAATCTCATCTTGTGCAATTATTATTTCATAATTTGTTTGAATTTCGTATCTAGAGAGAGCGAGCGAGAGAGAAAGAGAGCTGCAGAGGTGAAGGGTGAGAAAGTCAATAGCTTTGCGGTTGGGTTACTTTTTATTGTTGTTTGTTAGGTTTGTTGGGTAGTTCTTCTTACCCTATATATAAAAAACTGAGATCCTCAATATATTAATTGCTTGTTGCGAGTGCTTTTTTAAGTGGGCTTAGCGTGTGTGCAATTATTATTTAAATTACGCATGTATAATTTATTAATACATATATTTTTATTTGTCGTAGCAGGCCACTAGTGTAGTACTACGACTATAACTTAACATACAACTATGTAGCATCAATTTATAAGTTAATATTATATATATATATATATATATATATATATATATATATTATTAATAAATACTTATATAAAATATAAGTATTTGCAGTTCTACTTCTTCTTTAGAAATATATTTCTTAATAATAGTAAATAGTCCTTAAAAATAGCACAACTAGTTTTAAGTTTCGCTTATATTGAATAAAATTGAAAGAATATTCAAATCAAAGCTTAATTTAAATATTTATTATTGAGAAAAATGTGTACGTTTTAGTAATATATTGTTTAATACGTTCTCCCTTATTTTTAAAGCATTTTTTATTTTATTTTCGCTGGGGTTTATTTATGTAATAATTAATTTATTTTCTCCTTTTTTATTTTTATTTATTTATTAAAATCTTTTACAAACATTAAATATATATATAATTAAATACATTTAAAGGTATTGCTTGGCATTTTCAAGCTTCTTATCCACATTTACATATGATTGCCCAAATACATATTATGTATATGTGTGCATTCGATTTTCAAGTAAGTACTTAAAACAATGATTGCAATTTTCCACACAATTGCCAAATAATTATCATATTCATGTCATTTTACGCTGAGTCTGACAAATTCGAGGTGGAATAAAATTTGCATTGTAATTATTGTATGGGGGGAGATAGAGAGAGAGGTTATAGACAAAGAAAAGGAAAAGCATTCCGATTATGATTAGCCTTCAAATTCTGCTTCAGGATTGTATTTAACAGATTACAAATGTATTTAAATAATGTGTAAAGAAATTTTAAAAAGTATGATAAACTAAGCCCTGTCTAAGATTATTATTATATGTATATTTATTATTAGTATTATTATATTGATATTTAGTATTAGTATTTTCATATTTATCTTTCTTTATGTGATTTATTTTCGTTACTTTTTTTTATTAAATTTATCTTTCTGTTATTATATTTAGTTTATTATTGATATATTTTTTAAATTCATTTATTTATATATATTTATTTACATTTGAATTATTTTTGATCTCTTGAATAATAATTATAATAAGGCATGCAAGAATCACAACAGCAAGTTGTAATTATTTAAAAGTATTATTTTTTTGCTTACCAATTGCTTTGGGATCCAGCTGATAGGGAGGTATTCCACAGTGGGCGGGCGGTGGTGTTGTTAGTGGATCTCCATTGTGGCAAAAGAAAGGAGGCAGCCCAATTTTATTTGCCTGCAAATAAGAAATCAAAAAACACATTTAAAGTTAAATAAATAATTTGTGTAAATATGTAAAAAAAAAAAATCAATATAACATTTCGATAATATAAACCAATTATGTTATGTTTAATAACAGTGATAAAATTCAATAATTGTGGTGAATAATGTGTAAAAGACATCAACAGAGAACATTTCGATAACTTAATTAATTATGTTATATTAATATAAGCGATTTCAATACTGTGCTAGATAACTGTCAAGTCAAACATAATGAGTAACATATTTAGCATTAACATTAATCGATTAAAGCTTTTCAAGCTTCATTGAGAGTGTGTATAAATTATGGAAACTGTAATGAGAACATTTCAACATTACAAACTAAACTAAATAGTTCGAGTTCGAGTCCGAGTCAGAGTTCATTGGACTTTTGTTGACCTCTAGCGGTGACTTCGCTTAACCTGGCAGCAACTGCAGCCGACGCAGGCAATGCAGAAATGCGCACAGATAAACAACGGGTGAAAAGGAGTGAGAGAGGGAAAGAGAGAGAGGCAGAAAGGAGAGCGGACAATTGGTAAACAGAACGGAGTATGCAGTATGCGGAGTATCCCCACCTATCTCCCTTACTTATGCAAGCAGCTTCTCTATGCCTCTCTCTTTCCCGGCCCTTATCATTAAGCAGGCATTGTTAACAAAGTACACATTATCAATTTAAAGTCCACATTAATGTACTATTTTATATAATCATCTATGATAAATAGTTTCGAGCTTGGGCAGTGAATGTAATCGAAAATCTGTCCATTCAATTTTGCGTTCATTGGTTGGATTAAAATGGCAAATGCTCTCCATTCCTTTGAGTTTCTGCTTTACATTTTTACAGCTTTCTAGATCAAATAGCAGCTCTGCATGAATAAAATTGATAAAAGCTCTTTCTCTATTAGAGCTCCCTGCTCCGCACTGTTCTCTATTCCGTTCATTCGTACAGCATATTAGATCACATATTTTGAGCTCGACATGAATAAAAAATATATATATATATATATATATAAAAATATATATATATATATATATATATATATATATATATATAGAGAGAGAGTTTTGACATTTTATATATCTACTTAATTTAATTGTTTATTTTAATTTAATTAATTATTGTATAATCATCTATGATAAATTGTTTCGATCGTTCTTTTGACAGTTTTCAATTTATAATATCGCCATTAAGCAAAATTTATTTATACTGTGGGTTTAGTGACTAGAACTCGTTGTCGTTCTCAATTCATTTAAATTTAAGTGCAGCCTGCTAGATTATTTAGCTTGAGCTAATTCGCAAAAACTGTCTCGCGACTAGAGCTCTATTCGCCTCTCACTTTCCCTTCCTTTACATGTCTACTTTACATTTGCTGCCTTCTAGATCGATTGGATTAGATCTCTGCATAGATAAAAATGGAAAAGGTTCTCTCTCGAATTGAGCTCACTGCCTTTTTCTACTCTTTTAAATGCAAGCGATAATAGTTGTATTGCATTTGTTCATGCAACTTAAATATGGCTAAAAATATTCAAAGAGCGCTCTTAATTAGCACTCTCCTCTTCTCTTACTCTCTCCATATTTTGTATTGCTTTAAGTATCCCCGTTACACTTTTACCGCATAAAAATAAAGAACAGCTCTCTCTCTCTCTCTCTACTCATAGATCATTTGGCTTGAGCATGGCTAAAAAAAAGCTTTCTCATAGGGGAGCATAACAACAGTTGCCTGGCGACTACAGATTCAGTTTTCAAGTTGTTATTGTCAACTTTGTATGTTCAATGTAATTAACAAAAAAATTCAAACTGTCAACAATACAAACATATATACATGCATATATATGCATATACACAAATATGCAGTTAGATAGTGCAATGTGTGTGTGTGTGTGTGTTTAATGCATACTTGTAAGTTTGTTGCGTATTATCACTAATGTTTTTGTTGTTGTCGTACTTGTGGCTTGATGAATAAAACTACAAAAACAATAATAACAAAAACAAGAATAATAACAAGCGACGGCAGCAGCAAGCAGCGGCTACAAAGCAAGCGAAACCGAAAATATGTCTTTAATGTTTGCCGCCGCTAAACGAATATAAAAAGTGCCGCCAACGCTGCCACCGTCGCTTTCCCTCCACCCGCTATCCAATACTGCCAGCCCCCTCCCCTTGCTGAGTTGCCTCGACGTCTGCTTGGGTTTTTTTTTAAATTTTTTTTTGCGTCATTTGTGATTGTGCTGTTTTTTTTTTGTCGTTTTTAATTTAAGGTTAAAACTAACTCAGCTACAATTTACAATTTTAAGCGATTATTGTGCGCTGATATTTATCTGCAGTGCCCATTTTAATTTACAGCTGTTTGTTAACACGCTGTTAATTGGACCTTTAAATAGAAAAACAGATTTTACATGCTGTTATTAGCAGATATAATAAATAAATAAATAGTTATAATTTAAATAAAATCTGTTTGCATTTAATTAAAAATACACATAAATCAGGTTTTGCTTTAAGTGTACATATTTATATATACACAATTTTAAAGCTAATTAATACATACATATTTATTATTTACAGTTACTCGATGTTCTCATCATAGCTTTACCAAATGAATGAAATGGAATGTTGGAAGTGAGACTATGCAAAGAACGAATGAGAAAGACCACAAGACGAGGCAGAAGAAGAAGCAGATTGCTATTGATATTAAACATTTAACACTGTATTTACATTTGCAGAGGGAAGCAGAAAGCTTCCTTCATTTCATCTTTCATTCCTTTCTCTTGATGAGACACTTTTGCATGGGATGTGTGGGGAGTGCTTTAAATCGTCCTTAACTATTGTTATTAAACTTTGAGCAATATAGTCAATTTTTAAAGATTTGCATTTTTACATATATTTTTGATTACTCTTGCTTTGCTATGTTTATTATCTTATCTTTTAACTATTATTTTTAATCAGAAAAGGCATAGAGTTATTTATTTATTGTAAATTATATATAAATATTATCTTAACTATTATCTAATATTTTTATACCCTGAACCCATTAAAAATGGGTAAAAAAGAGGTATAATGGATTTGTGCAAATTTATGTAAAAGGCAGAAAGAAACATCTCCGACTTCATAAAGTATATATATTGTTGATCAGGGTCAACAGCCGAGTCGACATAGCTATCTCCGTCTGTCCGCCCGTCCGTCTGTACCGTCGTTACCCCGATACGATTGCGTGTACGTATATTTGTATGTATGTATTCACGTGTTTGTCGGCAGAGCGCACTGGCAGACCTGCTCACATTTTGGTGCAAAACTTTTAAAGGGAAATTTTCCAAGATAAGTAGAAATATTTAACAACTGGGTTCAGGCTAAATCGTAGTCGAGTGAGCTCGACTACAATACTCTTACTTGTTTTATTAGAAACTGCACAAATTTACTTATTTGTTTAGTATTTATTATTTACTGTAAAATTAATTTGAGTTTGCTACTTTAATTAACTTATCTATTATCTAATATTTTTCATCAGAATAAATAATAAGTATTAAATAATAAAAATGTAATATTTATTACAGAATAATATATATATTTATATTTATTTTTGTATTTAGTTTTATATATATATTTATTTATTTTTATCACATTCATAATAAAGTTATTTAGCTTTAGCCCTTTGTGTTTTTACATCAACAAGAATTGTAAGAGTTATTAAAAATACTGCAAAATTAAATATTATTATTATTACACTACTATTGTATTTATTATCTTAACTGTTGGCTATTATATTTCATTAGAAAATGCATAGTTTCTTTATTTTCTTAAATCATATTCAGCATTAATTATTGTGCTTTAACCCCTTTTTTTTAAAAATGACTTGAATGGGGAGAAGGAGATGCTGTAAGAATTGGAATTGGACGCCATTGTTTAAAATTGTAAAACTGCAGCGCAAGATGTTTGTTTTTTTTTTTTGGGGTTGTTCTTTGTTTCTCTCTCTTTCTCTCGCATTAAAAAAGGCATATCAACAGCAGCACTCGGCACTCACTTTTGGGTGGTTGTTGCTTGTTGCTGGCTGCTGCTCAGTTGCTTCTTCTTCTCTGTTTCTGCTGCTGCTCTGCTTTTCTGCTGCTTCTTCTTCAGTCTCTGCTGCTGCTGCCGCTGCCGTGCTGTGGTTCTGCTGCTGTTTTTTCTTTCGCTGCTGCTGTTGTTCTGCTTCTGCTATGCTGCCGCTGCTTAGTATTTGTAGTTGTATTAGTCGGCGTACGCTTTTTTATATTTTTGGATTTCTTAGGGTTTTTTTTGTGCGGAACAAGGCACGCACACAACGACGCTAGTTCTCTGTGTCTGCATGTGTAGAAGTAGGAGTAGTAGTAGTTAGTGTGCATGTGAATCCGTTGATTATGTTTACACACACGAATACGACAGCGTGAGTGAGAAAGGAAACGCAAGCAAAAGAGAGCCAACGATGTCTGTATGTATGCGTGTATGCATGTGTGTGTGTGTAACGAAGAAAAAATGCTTAAGTACCAACAACAACAACAGGCACCACCACCAACGACGTACAGCAAACCGATAGCAACCGAGGCGGAGGAGAGTGTGGAGCAAAGCAAAGCAAAGCTCATTCCAATCTTTTTTTTGGGGGTGTTGTGTGCTGCACTGTGCAACACTGTTCGTTGTTCGCCGTGCATCGATTAAAGAGATTTAAATTAAAATACTTCATTTTGTTGCTGTATTTTTTCCAAATAGATGTCTCAAAGCAAAGTTGTTTATTAACTGAATTCAAAGCGAACTAACGAGTAAAATCGATTTTTAAATGCATAATTCTTAAAGTCTTAAAGCTGACATAAAAAAACTGTAATTTATATTTATAATTGAATAAAAAACTGATAGTCCACATTAAATACAAAATAAATAATAAAATGTTTACAACTATTCACTTTTAGTAATTGTGCATTATAATTTATTTTTGATTTTAAATCATTTGAACATTAACTTAAACTTTAATTTAAAATTCCATTGATAAACCACATTTAATAAAATAACTCAATTAAAGTATTAAATATAAATAAATATTCACATTAAGAAATTGTGAATTTAAATTTAATTAAAAAATTTTAATTTTCTATAATTTAAAGTGTAAATTTAAATTACAATTGATTTGTAAATCTTTTTTAAGTTTGTTGACTGTTTTTTAGTTTACATTTAATAAAATATTTAAATTATACACTAATAATAATTGGATTTCCTATTCATTTATAAACGTTGTGCATTTAAATATAATAATTAATTTTCATTTTATATAATTTTATGTGCAACTTTAAATACAAATTTAATTTTCATTTGTTTTCTAAACCTATGTTTAAAATTAATGCAGTGTTTTATATAGAATAAATAAATTGCGTTTTCTGATAATAAAATAAATTAAAACTATAATTAATATTAATAGTAAATATAACTAATGTTCCTCTCCCAAAAATAAATGCCAAAGTGACATTACATAATATTATAAATGGAAAGAGACATTTTCTACAAGGGCAATTTCTTACCAAGAAAGCCCCCTTCCAGTCAATAGAGTGAACCTGTTGCGGGCTGGAAAGGCCTGCTGCTTTTCCTGCACGTTCTTTTCTTTTTTTTGGCTTAGAGGATGTTTGCTGCCGGTGTTTTGTACTTAACCTTTCTTTGTTATCATTGTCTGAAATGGCGCAAAGCTCCACACAAAACTAATGTTTGACAACAGCAACAACAAAAAAGCGTTCAGGCGCTCAGAAATGATGAAGAAGCAACAAGCTGACCATTTGGATTTAGTTGTCGGCGTGCGTAGTTTTTGTTGTTGTTGTTTATTTCTAGTCATTGCCTTCGCAAATACATTAAATGTTTTTTTTTTGTTTGTCGTTGGTTGAACACCCAAAAATTAAATTGACACCAACAACAAATTGGCAATTGGCATCAGGTGGTTTGGCCATAATCGAATATATATCCGTTCCTAATCCAAAACCCAAACTCAAACGGAAAGTGCTTCATCGACAACGGTTGTGGTCAAAATAATAGCACCACTAGCCAAAAATGCATGAGCAAAACAAATCATTATTTTTTAAATTAAGTGTTGATTTTTAATTCAAATTTTAGGGTATACTCGTATAAATTAAAGTTATTTCCAATATATTTACATATATGTTCCTTTCTTTGACAAAAAGTAGCGCAAAAAAAAAAAAGCACTTTCTAGAAATAATTTATTTCTAATATTTATAATTATAAGTTATATTATTTTAATCGTTAAATTTCAGACTTTTCACTGAATTTAATTTATTTAATATTAATTTTAATTAAATTTAAATAAGTTGCAAGTTGCATAGGATTTTTTTTTGTATCTCACTTTTTTTTAACAGGTTCCTTAATTTTAAGAAAGACACCTTTCAAGTGGTGTTATTATTTTTTCGACATTGCATTTATTAAATAAAACGAATACCAAAAATAATCAAATTCGAAACTTAAATTTTTCTATTTTTAAATTATGCATATGTTTTTAATAAAAATATATAATCAATTCCAACTATTAAAGCAGTTTATTTTAAAAATCGAAGCCTATAACAGTAATATTAAAAGAGCAATAGATTTATTTTTTCTTCTATTCAAACTCTAAAAAAAATTACAGAGAATTGTTATTTTTGAATCAGTATGCTGGGGCAGTCAACAAATGCTGTTGATGCTGATGATGATGGTGATATGATATTGACACATATGTGAGTAGTTTTAATAAAAATAAAAAAATATATAAAAAGGGAGACATATATAAAACGTTGAGAAAACCCTCCCCTAATAACCTCTCATTCAAAAAGGACTTTAAATGTAATTACCCTTTTTTTTTTGATAATAAGTAAGTATAATGTATCATCCCTTGACATTTTTATATGGTCGAAACCCTAAACTTAAAATATAAATATACAATGTAACATTTTTTAAAAAAATAGACACATTTTATTGAATATTAATTATTTCATTGAATATATTTAAAAAAAAAAAAATTAATATTAAACAAATGTCGAATATTTAATATTAATAATTTAATTTAATATATTAATAATATTTAATATTAAAAAAACTGTTTTTAATTTTAAATATTTAAAATTAATCATTTAATTTAATACATTTGAATAATATTTAATATTAAACAACTCTTTAACTGTTTCAGTTCCAGGGTATTTCCTAGTCGTTATTTCTTGTCTGGAATTTGCAATAGAAAATCAATTGCTATATTCTTTATATTTACCTTCTATTATATTTTTCGTCTCAATAATAATAATACTTATACGGTAAATTGATTACTTGTATCTGGCTCTTTTTGTTATTTTTATTGTCATTCATAAATAAGAATTTCTGTGGTTGTTTATTCTTTATTTTAATGCTCTTACAGCGATAAGTCTTCTTACGCTGTTTTATGGTTTTTCTTCTTTTTCTTTTTTTGGCAATGGATTTGGGATAAGCTGTCTTGAATTTCATGCAAAATTTGCGTATATCATTTGAAAAGCCGCAGGAATGTGCGTTTAATTTTATTATTATTTTTGAGAGGGAAAAGAAAGCAGTTGGGTATTTGAGACTGGAAATGAGTCTATTTTAGACTACTTTTAATTTTAGTTTGACTTTTTTCTTTGTTTTATTAATTTTTATTTACTTATGACTATATTTGGTTTAAGTATGACTTTATTTTGTTTTTTTTTTTTATTTTTTATTTCCTTATGTCAATTTAGAACATATTTAATTTATATATGACTTTCTGTTAATATATTTATATGTATTTAGACTATTTTTGATTTAAGTATACATTTTTTTTTCAGATTTTGATTTATTTATGACTGGTTAGACTGTTTTAATATTTTTAATGACTTTATTTTAGTTATTTATAGCTTTTTATGACCGTTTCGACTAAATTTTATTCTGTATAACTTTTCTTTTCTTTATTTATTTATTATTGATGATCATTTAGACTTTTTTAATGCATATATGGCATTTTTTATTTATTTACGACTATTAAGTACTATTTAGACAATTTTTGACTTATGCCTGACAATTTTTTTTATTATTCTATTTAATTTAGACTGTATTTGATTTCTGTATAACTTATCTTTTGTTTTATCAATTTATTGATGTAGTAAGGTAATTTGTAGAGAGTTCTTACCATTGTTACGGGCAGCCCGCCCGGTGCACCATTTGCATATGAGTAGGGAGACACCAAATAGCCCATATTGAAGGTAGGTGTATGCGGCTCGAGTTTATCTGAAATTTGGGAATGAAGCAATTAAATGCGTAACTATTAAAAAAAATTAAAAACAGGAAACTAAATCTTTTTTCGATCATTTTTTACGGCAGTAATAAACGCAATAGTAATAGAAGAGAAAAAGGGTGGCGGTGAAGAGGAAAAGATGAACGAGGGCAATTTGTGCGGAAGCGTTGATGTGGAGTAATATATCTCGCTCTCTTTGTGTCTCTCTCTCCCTCTCTGTCTCTCTCTCTGTGGCCTTCGTTCAGTTGTATGCATGTGTGTGTATTAGTTATAGCTCGCACTTTTAAACAATTAATAAAAGCATTCGAGAATTCAAATTAAGTTGCTGACCGACATTTATTTCTCTATGCATAGTTCTACAAACTCTCCCTATCCCACTCTCTCCTCTATCTTTCTCTCTCTTGCTTTAATTTATTAAGCAAACTGGCAAAAGAAGAAGCACGAATTAATAGAAATTTTTCCAGAGCTGATTACTTTTCTTCTTATATACACACATATACATATACATGCACACCCAGAGAGCAAAGATGATGTTAACATTGGGAAAATATCACAGTCGTATCATTAAATAATTCACAGCTTGTTAGAAAAGCAAGCACAAAAAACACGCTAAGAAAACCCAAAAAAAAAAAAAAAAAAACCAAAAAACACAAGCAGCAATGCACAAAACAAAAGCAAAAAAAAAAAAAAGATATATCTTCTTAAATCAAAATGTTAAGCAGGAGAAGTAGGGGGAGGAGGAGAAGGAAGCAGCAAACGCGGAATGAGAATCAGCCAATATACACACACAAGCAACGAAGGTACGAAAGGTACAAACAAAAATAGTGGGTAACAAAATAATCCAGGCGTTCTGGAAACAACAAGCGTCTGCTAACCATCCAGGCAGCCATCCAGCCAGCAAGAACTTCCAAACACACACACAACAATTTCGACGCCGGCAGCGGCGGCGGCAGCGGCTCGTCGATTCTACGAAAACTCATTAATTTCCAAGGATACACAATACCCAAGCAAGGCAGACGTACTTCGGAATATGTATATGAAAACAAACACACACACACATGCATACGCAAGTCGCTTATAGAAGAAGAAGGGCTACAATCATACTTGCATGCAAGCAAACTCAGTATTAAGCTGAACTGATCGACGCACAGTGGGCAAATAGTTTGAAATTGTCACGTAATTTGAGTTTTTTGAGTAAAGCAGCTGACATTTAATATATTATTAATCTGAATTATATTTATTTTTATATACATATCTAAAATACAATTTGCTGCAATTGTATTATCTACAATTAAATTCCAATTAATGCGCACAGTTCCAGTGTGCGACTTGCATTTGTATGTATGTTTGTGTTTATGTGAGTTTGTCCTCAACAAAACACATACTATTTGCGCTTATATGTGTGTTTTTATATGTTTGTGTATAAATGAATAAAATGTTTTCAATGCTACACACACACACGCATACAAATACACACACAGACGTTTTCAGGGTCGTCGCGATTTAAAGTGCAAGGGAATATGCATCTATAACAAATTATAAAGTTTTAAAATTTAATATAAATAAATATTTAAAAGTGCTCATGTAATTTTATTTATGTATTTTTTTGCATTATTTTGGCGCCACACAAAAAGCAACCCTTCTCAAATAAGCCACTGGGCTGATTATGCCTCTTCTTCTTCTGCTTAACATTGTTCAGCAGAATTCTCCTGCAGAGTGTGGTCAAGGAACTAAAGGTAAAAAGCTCGTTAACTGTTTTGTTATGGGCTTTAAAAAAAACAGCAAAAACAAAAAAATGTGTAGACGGCGGCGTCGGGTTGTTAACAAGTTATGCATGTCTGTCTGCCTGTCTAGCAGTCGCAATCTACGCTTTCTGCAAAGTGAGCACATATGTGTGTGTACATATATAAGTTGGTACAAATGTACATAGGTGCAATTTATGTGCATGTGAACTGTGCTGTGCAGTGTTAAGTATTGATCGTTGTATGCAGATGCTTAAAGCATGCTTATGTTAAGCATTGTTTATGCGCTGTTAATAAGAAAGTACAAATGTGAACTTTGCAGTGGTAAGTAATGATCGCTTAAAACATTCTTATATTAAGCATTATGTATGTAAAACATTTACTGTTCATAGAAAATAACAGAATAAATGCCAGGCAAAGGGAAATAATTTCACACTTGTCACAATCGTCGTTTTAGAAAATAAGCTGAATGTATATGTATATTCAGTGTTATATTGAATACAAATCAATAATGAATATCCAAATTTTATGTTGGCAGTGGTTATTTCTGTTTAAACAATCAACTGCAATCACAAATTAAATTTGAAGCGCTTACATACAGACAAACATACATACATATGCATATGTAACGTGTGTGTGTTCGCCTTTTAATTTGGCTTGCAAGCAAACCTAAAAATCATACATACAAACATGCACTAACACATGCGTTTACTGATAAACACACATACATACAAACATTTACTCGCTCTTTTCAAAAGAACAAACACACACACACACACTGACACGCTCCGAATAAGCCGCGCTGACGGCGAAAAGAAAGCAAAATATAGCAAACAGAAAACAGAAAAAACAAGAAACAACAAGAAAACAAGAAATGAAGTAGCGTGTCGACGAGGCGATCTGCATCACCTTGTTAGCACCAACCATGGAACGAAAACGAACGCAACACATACTAAAAAGCTAAAGCGACGCTGGCAGCAGAGCTGGAAGTAACCGAGGCAACAGCAGCAGCAGAGGCGTCGGCAGCAGCAGCCGGTTATTTGTCCGCCCCAACAACAACTGTGGCTTCAAAATGTAAGCACATGTTTGCCGCCTGTCTCATTTAAGTTTGTTTATAAAAACAGTGCATGACGAATGCGTTGCTCGTTCATGCCTGTATTAAATATAATATATATATATATAATTAATATTTATGTGTATATATTTGTTTTTATTACAAGAAATTGAAACACAGTCATGCTATCCTTGCTCCTCTTGGCGCTTCCATGTGATTACCAAGAAGTAAGCTGCCCTGCTCCTCTTGGGTTCCAATAATTAACGCCTGTTTAAAAGCCAATCTCACCTCAGTGTATTACAAAAAAAAAGCAGTTATGCTGTCTGTGCTCTTGCTTCCAATATTTGCCGCTGGGACATGTGGTTGTCAAATTTACCTCTCTGCTCCTCTTGGCGCTATATTTTCTCTTTGCCCGCAAGTCAAACTCAACTTGATATATTAAAAAAAAAGACAGCTATTCTGTCCACAAGCCAAATTCTCCTGACAGTTAAAGCTTCAATTAGTTCTCAATGCTAAGCAATCAGCAGCTCTCTCATGCTTCTTTCAGGTTCCCTGCCAATAATCTTTTTGCTTAGTTCTAAATAGGTTTGGTCGGTTTTCTACACCATTTTCTCGCAAGCCGCAGTCGGCTTGTACAGACTGCTGCCGATCAGCTTGCATTTAATTTTATCTATGCACAGTTCCCTACCAAATAACAATAAGAAATCAAGTAGCGATGGGCAGTGCAGCTTTTACTCGAAATGGTCAAACAAACAGTTATGTTTCTATGTCATTTATTTCCATAAATATGTGTATGTATGTGTGGTCGGGTGTATTTAGATGCATAGATAAAAATAATATAAATATTAATATAAATTAATGACACTTACTGAATACGGGACTGTGATCCGGCCTCGTCACTGTTTTGCTGCCCTTTTCCTGTTAAAAAAAATATAAATAATAAATGTAATTTATTGAATTTAATATTCGATCAATATTGAATATACATAATTAATAAATGTAATTAAATTAAATTTAATATTCTATCAATATTAAAATATATATAATTAATAAATGTAATTTAATAAGGAAATCAATTTTCAACAAGTATAATTTACCTCACTCTCTGTTAAATCGATAAGGCTTGATTTCTCTTCGACTAAAAGGTTCTCGGATGATATTTTCTCATCTTCGCGATCGCCTTCATCTTTGAATATCTTCACCTCGTCGGTGCTGCCTAAATCATCACCGGATGCACCATGACGCGAATGTGTATGAGGCATGTTTTAATACTCTTCCCACCACCACCAGCAGCAGCAGCCAGATACTTTCCAGCCACCTTCCAGATTGTTTAGTAGTGCGAGCGAAATTTATTTTAATATTGCCTTCGGGAAGCTGTTGCTAAATGCTGCATAATATGACGTCATCACCAGCGTCATCACAACTACTATTCCATATTTAAAGTGCTTCAGTTGGATTATAACCGGATTGACTAATTTGCCGGCCATATCTCTTCAAGCGCATTTACCGGCGGATTTACAAAATAAAAACAAACAAAAAACAGAAACAAATAATCCCTTAATGCGCCTTTACACTAAATTCCGTCCACATATGCACGCCTGTAAACAATAAGAAGATTTCCATTAATATTTGTGTCTTATACCACAACTTAAACATCTTATAAGTTATAATCTCTTATATCTCTTATACGCTTATAATTATATTCTTATATTAATGTTCTGTACAAGCAATGCATTTTAAAATTACATGACACACATAAACAGTCCTTTTAGTGACGCTTTTTCTTCTTCTTTCATAAGATGTTTTGTGCTTGGATATTTACCGCTGATCAAAAAATTACATGTAATTAATGTTAATGGAGTAGACTTCTAATTGAAATGCTGTAATATGCATTCCCATTGTGCAAATGCACAAATATACATATGTATATCATTTGCTGAGCAGCGGCAAAAGCTCAGTTAGTTGTCCACCGCAAGAATAGTTCGAAATGTGCCTAAGACAATCAGCTGTTTGTGTTTGTTTCTCAACTAACTATATCTTTAAAAAAAAAAAAATAGTTTCAATCACTGCAGAAAAGCAAACATTTATACAGACAGACATTTTGTATTTATTATCAGTTTCTATGCTGGCAGGTATAACGATCACTTAGTAAACATATATAAGCATCTGTTTGTATGTATGTATATATGTATTTTCGATGTTCTACTTGTCATAATTTTCGTTAAAAGTAAAAATGCACAAGGCCTTTTTTGCGCCTTTGCCTGCGTCTTCGTCTTCGACTATGTCCAGTCGATCATGAAACGACTTCCTAGAACAATCTCATCACTGTTTGCATTTGTATTTGTGCATGTGTGTGTTTGTGTTATGTTTCTTCTTCTGCTGTTTGCTTTTAGTGTGTAGAGCCGAGGAGTCACGCGGATCCGAACGAAGCCGAGTCGAGACCGAGCCGCCGCCGTTGCTTCTGCTGTCACTGTCTCTTTCGAAGAGACAACGAAAGAATGGAAAACGAACACACACAAGCGCAATATCTGCAGGTATGTATTTGTAAGTGTGTGTCTGTGTGTGCGTGTGCGCGTAGGGCTTATGCTGAAGTTTCGAAAATTGCTTCGTCTATTTCCATACACACACATACACACAAACAAACATACGCATGTACCTGATGATGAGGTGCGGGTCTCTGCGTGTGTGTGTGTGCACAGCAGGGAATAAGGTTAACTATTAGTTCAAGGTAACAAGCGAACCCAAAACAACAACCACACTACTACTAATGACACAACGAGTTTCTATTTAGAGACGTGATTGTAGGATAAAATATCAACAGGTAGACGAACACAGAAAAAAAAACAACTCAAACTCAAAGAGCAGAGAATATGAAAAATGTTTTGTATTTTGTATTTTCAGCAAATAAACCCACACACAACACACACGTACACAAACAGCATTGTGTGAATTCTAAAAATTACAATTTGGGCTAAGTATTTAGATACAATGTATAAGAAACTTACGGTTTGAAAATTGCAATTGCCGTCGGTAAAACAACAGATGCGTTTTTTATTTAACTGGCACTCGTTTTAATATGTAGATTTATATTTAATTATTTAGATTTGTATATATATTTTTTGTGTATGTTTCATATTCATTCGCATACACATATACACTAATAAACTTGCACATTCATATGTAAATTGTTATATCTAAAACAATATTACATTTGATTTGTAGAACACACTTTTTTTTATATTTATTTTTATTTCTGTTGCACACAATTTTTATGTATTTTGATTTGATTTGAATTTATCCCACTTTATTTTACTTGTTTTGTATTTTATTTTCTTTTTTGTCAACTTTTACTCGTCAAACGCACATGCCACCACTACATTGACAGAACCAAAGCATATATACATAAACAGACACACACATATACATACACACAGACGCTGACGATGACGACGATCCCGATCAAAAACGCCACACGTTACACACACATTGGCACATACTCACGCGATACGTTCATTGTGTGTATGCATAAGTATTTTCTGCTGTTTTACATGTGTGTACATTAACATTCACATACATTTACATACACACCAGTGTATATATAAATATGTATTTTGATTTCGTCAAGAAGTAAAATTTCGTCGGCACGATCCTTCTTTCTTTCGTTACTTAATTCGTGCATGTAATCAATTATTTACCTCATTTTGTATATAAATTTTAATTTTAGATACCATTAAAGAGTTACGACTTTTTCTCAAGTGCAATATTTGAAATGCGGTAAATTTAATATTAAAAAACGCTTGAAAATATCACACACAGCCAGCTCGCCAAACCTCGCGCAACAAAAACTGAGAAATTAACAGAACTTCGAACGCTTCCGTAACACAACTGAAAGCTGTTAGGAATAACAGCCAGCGCTGTGTACACATTTCAAAACGGCACTGTTACTATGACAGACGAGTTGCTTCAACTGTTAAGAAGCATTACTCGCTGCTGCACGGAAAACAGCTGATATTTGACAGTTGAAATATCGATAAATTCAACTTACACAAGTTACTTGCTATCGATTATATCGAGTACATCATAAATGTTGTTAGTAGCCAAAGCGAGCTGAAATTCATATTGTCGATATTTAATTTGCTTATCGATATCAAGTGTTGCAAATTTTTCTGCCATGACATTTTCTAAAACAAAAATCTGGAAACCCAAACATTGTTAATGAGTATATGAAAGAGACCAAAAATTATCAGTCGTTTTCTTGTAATTAAATATTTATTCATTTACTATATCGCAGTAGGAATTGTTTTAATTGTTAAATATATAAGAAATAACAGCTGCTTTTAATTTTATTTGGGATGCAAACAGTTCATCATCCGCTTCCCGGATGTATTTTGCCTGCAAATAAAGTATTAATTTTAAATAAAAAACTTATGGCTTAAATGACATTTTAATTTCAGCAGATTGGGTTTTGTCATTTATGGTGTAAGTGATGGGGAATCCGTAGATAAATCATAGTTCAAATTAAGCATTTTATTTATTAGTTTAATATTAAAGTGTACCTTTTTAAATACGGTAAATTTCCGCTAGAAATAAAATAGCCTCCTTCATGCTATAAAAGAGAAAATTTAAAAAAAGAGAAATTAGCAGATATGTGTAAAGGAGCTTATAAAGCTTTTTATAAACAATATCAGCAATTCATTAATTTGCGTTGGATTTAGAACAGTTTTCTTCATGGTTTATCGAAGCGAGCTGGGTAAGTTTGTCATCATAATTTGTATTGAATTTAAAACAATATAAAACGAACCTTTCTTTCCACAATAAATGTCGTTGCTAAAAAAATTGAAGATAATGCTCATTAAAATATTTCAAATTAACTTCAACTAAATTAAACAATCAATAAGCTAATCAGTTCTACTATCTTAAACAAAAGCGTTTACATGATTAATTCAAATACGATTAAATGTTCATCATTAATTTAATACACATTTTTAATAGTTATTTATTTTTACTTACTTTTTTAACAAGCAAATCACAATAAATTTCCAGAAACCAGAAGTTTCCAACTGCAAGCAAAAGAAAATAAATATAAACAAAAAATAACTTACATATATAAATTGATAAATAGTAAACATTTAAAATTTTAATTCAGTAGTTGGATTTGTCATTAATTGCACAAATGATGGGGAATCCGTAGATAAATCATCATATTTATTATTCATATTCATATATCTTAAATATTTATTAAAAACTTACTTTTAAATGTAGGAATTATTTTTCTCGTCATGCCACACACTGTAATTCAAAAAGTGTATAAAGCGCAATTAGCAAGTTTTATTTTATTTATTTATTAAATATTTTAAATCCAATATCAGCAATTAATTCGTTTGCGTTGGATTTAGAACAGTTCTCTTCATGATAAATCAAAGCGAGCTGGGTAAGTTTGTCATCATAATATATTTTTAATTATTATATATTTCATTTTACTAACCTTTTGGCTAAATTAATAAACGTCAGAGTAGATCAAGTTTTATTTCAACTGCAAAACAAAATAAATTATTATGAATTGGCATTTCAAAATATAAATTCATAAATAGTAAACATTTAAAATTTGAATTCAGTAGTTGGATTTGTCATTAATTGCACAAATGATGGGGAATCCGTAGATAAATCATCATATTTATTATTCATATTCATATTTCTTAAATATCTATTAAAAACTTACTTTTAAATGTAGGAATTATTTTTCTCGTCATGCCACACACTGTAATTGAAAAAGTGTATAAAGCGCAATTAGCAGGTTTTATTTTATTTATTTATTAATTATTTAAAATCCAATATCAGCAATTAATTAGTTTGCGTTGGATTTGGAACAGTTCTCTTCATGACAGATCAAAGCGAGCTGGGTAAGTTTATCATCATTAAAAAATATTTTCAATTTAAAAAAATCTAACTAACAAACCTTTTTTTTTTTTTTTTGCAATGTGGAGCGAGCAGATGTACAAAAGAAGTATATATCTGAAAAATAGAGAAGATTGATTTAAATCTTGTAGAAAAAATTAAACTACAAAAAAATGAATTTAAGCTCAGTTGCAAAGGTGAAAAGTTTCATCAGAGTGAATTTTCAAGAGTAGCAAATAAATAAAAAATCATCAGTAGAACTAAAATAAATATTTATAAATATAAACAACTCACCATTTGCAGATTTAATTTACTTAAATTCAATTTGTGTGCAATTCTGTAAAAAAAAAAATAGAAAAACAGTTCTTAATTTAATAACCATTGTCAATAAATAAAAATATTTAATTCAAATAGGGATTCATCAGTTTCAAAGGTGAAAAGTTTCATCAATTTAATTATTCAAGAGTAGCAAATAAAAGATCATCAGTAAATGTAAATAATAATAAATAAATATATAAAAAGACAGCTTACCATTTTTAGAAGAAAATGAGGCAATTGCTGCAAAAATAATTAAAAACACTTGAATTAATAATAAATAAAGGTAGATAAACGCTGGAAGATCAAAATTGTTGTGTGGCTTTCAGCTTAATTTTAGATTCTCATCAATTAATTGTACAGAGACGAAAAATAATTAAAAAAAACATCATGTTCAAAAATAAATATATGAAATTAATAAATAAAAATTTTAAACTCACCCATTTTTAAAAGGCCGTCAAATTTTAGAAAAGCCTGATAAAATAAAGAAAAAATAGACGGAAAATAAATAAGATTATAAATAAATCATGAATTAATTAAAGTTCAAAAATAATTAGTTTTACACTCACCTTTCCAGAAGGCCGTCAAATTTTAGAGGAAATGCCTGAAAAGAAATAATACAAATAAACCCCTAAAAAATTCCCAATAATTGTAAACAAAATACAATTTTCTTTTTTTTAATTGTTTGACATTTTGAAATAAGAATTCAAAGTGTATAATTTAGTTATTTAAACGGCCTCCTGGACAGGTGGCTCATAGCCCTCGGGGCGATCGATGACGGCCCCCTCGGCGGAGACAACGGCTTCTGTGGTTTTGCCACCGCCATCGTTATGAAGTTCGAGCAATTTGGAGACATCGAAGCGGGGCTTCTTGAGCACCTTGACCTTGCGAATGTAGACATCGTGCAGCGGATAAATGCGCTGACAACTCTTCTCAATGTCCTTGGCAATCGAGTCCAAGGCCAGCTTGTTGACCAGCTGCTTCAAATCGACTCCGCTCACCTCGTTCGTAATAATGTCAGTCATGCGGGCGCGAATCTTGCGCACCTGCGACTGCTGAGCGTAGCACGTTTTACGCTGCGACTGTTGGTCCTTCGATGTGAATCCGACGCAGAATATACGCAACAAATAACCGTCGCTTGTTTTGGCCTCGACAATGGCCTCGATGAGCGTTTGCCATTTCTTAACCATCGACCTGTGTTTGCAGAATGGAAAATGTTAATGTAAATGGTAACGGAAGGTATGCACATGTTTGTCTTTCGTATATTTTATTATACATATATAACCATTATTATACACTGCCATACAAACATATATTTAAATACTCTACACACGCCCATACCTGTATTTATCGGTGGTCAAATCCATGCCATGAAAATTGCACAGCACATTGCGATCCTGCACATCTTCGGCTATCAGGCGGAACTTGCGGAACGAGCGCTCGGGATCGATGTCTTTTTGCAAATCGGCCAGCGAAACTTCAAAAACGCGACCTTTCAAATAGTCGGACGCAATGCGTTGGCCCTGAGTACGATTGACGAGGGTTTTGCCAATTTGGCGTGTTTGGAACATGTTTGGTGCCTTGACATCGTACCAATCTTTGCGCGAGAAGGGATCGATTACCTTCTTTTTGCCACCTTTCTTGCCGCCTTTGGAGAGACCCTTATTTTTGCCGACCGCCATGGTGAACGCCTGAACCGGAAAAGGTAGTCACGTTGGCACAACTGTCAAAAGATGGCAGCCAGCAAACAGTGTTGTTAGTAGTACAAAGAAAGACATGCTACACTTTGCGATTTATAATTAATAAAAAGGCGTAATTGGAACATTCGGAAAAATGGAACAACTTAGATATATTTAATTTAAATGTGCGATTTTAAAATTGTTTATGATTCTTAAACACTTATTAAAATATTTATAAATTAATCGAAATAAAAAAATTTTATAATCAAATACTGTTTTGTTAGTTTTATTTTTATTTTAATGTAATAAAACAAATATTATAATAAATGAATTATTTAAAATTATTGAAATTCACAAGACTCTACAATTTGTGATAGTTTTTATTATTTTAAATTAGTAAACCAATAAACATTACATTTAGATTAATCACTTACAGCTCCTATACATAATTTTTGTTGTGTAGCTTAATAAATGTATAACTTTGTATTTAAATAATTAAATAAATGTTGCCAACGTTTTACGTCAAAAAACCACAATAAACAAAAGTATTGAATTCCTTAATTAACATTTAATATTTAATGTTAATAATAATAATAGATCTCTATTGATTGTAGCAGTTTCGTTTGTCATAATTTCACAATTGTTCCATTAAGCAAATAAACAACCAGCTTATCAGCACTGTTTTTGTTTAATTTGTGTTGGTAAAAGAGCGTGGTATTTTTCGGCGTTAAAACTCTGGTCACACCGTCAGTTATTCATCGCATCCATTTTTGTTCTTAGTTACTTTTAAATTATTTTCGCGATCGAAATAAAGTTCACAATTGTTTGTCTTCTCAACACAAATATTTTGCAATATATTATTATTCTAATCGTCTCCCCACAAGGCATAAGCAAAGCTAGTTTTAAAAACCCTGCCAAAGGACATAACAGAGCATCGTATTTTTCTGTGGAGTGTTTTGCATGAATTTGGCTGGCATTTGTGTCTCGTATACAAAATATCTGCAACTGGATGGACCACATTTAATTACTTCCCTTGATCTCGCCAAATGCAAAAATGTACAAATTTAGCAAATTAATCTAAGAAACGAGCAATAACAACAACCATTAATAAATGTAAGCGAAACGCTTCAAGCAAAACGAATAAGCGCATAACATATGTAAATAACATAAACACATATATATGCATGTGTATGTGTAACGAACAACGCTCAGGAAACGCTGCAATCATTGCGAATAGGCGCATTACATATGTATATAACATAATCAGTAAACTCTGTAAGGAGAACATATGTGAATATAACATATGCAAATATATCATATGTAAATGCACTGTACAATTGATGTAAACCAGCCTGTAATGGATCCAACTAATTTTGCCTATGAACATTATGGTATATTAGTTCAAAACGATGACGATGATATTTCAAAGGCCGATGAACTAAACACATTAAATGTGCAGCATTTAAATGATGGTAAGTAGACAGAAACATATGTTTTTTATGGAGTTAAATAACAGCTTTAACTTATTTCAATTCATCGTTTTTGATAAAAATCTCAAAAAAAAAAAAATAGATTAATTATTTATTTTAATTATTTAGCACTAATTTGTAGCAGTCAAAGAAAGCAAAACGAATCCTCGAAAAGAACCGAAGAAGACGACGAAGATTTGGTCAACTGCATGCAACAGTTGCAACAACAACAGCAGCAACAACAAAAGGTGGAAATTAAAGACGTTGATATAATGGATCGAAAGAGTGGCAAATGTCGACGCTGGGAACAGAAACTCGTTCAAATCAAGACAATGGAGGGGGAATTTAGTGTCACAATGTGGGCATCTGGGACATCAGATGATGAATATTCTGGTTCCGAGCAAAATGCCGATGAAATTGATTATTTAAATGCTGCCGCAGAACAATCAGAATTACGAAAAACAGAGACAGTATTAAATCAACAGCAGCAAAATCAACAGCAGCAGCAGCAACAATTGCTATTCCAGCAGGAGCAATTTCTTCAATTACAACCCCATTTGATACTACCCTTAACTGGCACAACTCTAGAAACAGCAATAACAACATCAGCAACAGACAAATGCAATAATCGACAGCAACAATCGAAGCGAAATTCAACAACACCTTCGTCAACGTTTGCTGTAATTTCGTCGCAGGATTGTCAACTAATTAGCAGTGATCCCAGCGGAATTCTTCCTATCGGAAATCAATCCATATTAAGCAACGATAATGATTGTGATCTGATCAGTCAGCATAATGAGACGACTAATTCTGGAACAACATTCTCCAACTATAGCATAGTGCGTTCAGGTAAGTCTTAGCTATTAAATATAAGTTATAATTATTAACTATTAAGAATTAGTTATTGTGATGAGCAGAATTCATTTCTTTAATCAGTGTACTATTAAATATTCTCTAAAATTTAAAATTCAATTTAATTTTAATATAAGAAATAATCAAAAGATTTTGTGCGTTTTTTGATGATACTGATTTGAAAAATCCCTAAAATTGATTTAATTTAATTCAAACTTTTTTTGGTAGAAATGTTATAACTATTTCTTTTTTAATTGAAATTACTTTTAAATCTTATTTATCAATTTAATTTAATAAATTTGTTACTTCTTGACTTTAGTTGACATTAACTAAATTAATAAATAAAAATAAATTATTGTACTATATTTTCGGCTCGATGTATATCTAACTATATTTTTTTATTTCGACTGACCTTAGTAGACTTGAAATAAACAAATAAATATTATTATAATATTATTAATTAATTTATTAATTTTAGCTACAGACTCGGCTGAAAATGGAGCTGCTGCGTTGCTGCTGGGGATGTCTCAGAATTCTCTCAATACAGCAATGATAAGAAGATCGCCTGTCCGCACAAGGGTTGTCACAAATACTTTCGGGATTCGTCCGCAATGCGCAAACATTTGCATACACACGGGCCGCGGGTGCACGTTTGTGCCGAATGTGGCAAGGCATTTGTGGAGAGCTCCAAGTTGAAGAGGCATCAACTGGTTACACGGGCGAAAAACCATTTCAATGTACCTTCGAAGGCTGCGGCAAACGCTTCTCTCTTGACTTTAACTTAAGGTATAAATCATATATTTAATATATATATTTATATAATATATTTATTATTTATATATATATATATATATATATATATATATATATATATATATATATATATATATATTGTATATATATGTTATCTGTTTCTCTGTAGAACGCATGTCAGAATCCACACGGGAGATCGTCCTTTTGTTTGTCCTTTCGATGCCTGCAATAAGAAATTTGCACAGTCCACTAACTTAAAATCACACATTTTAACCCATGCCAAGGCCAAGTAAGCAAATATAAATATATATATCTATATGTATAATATATATACAAATATTGTTTTTTTGCAGGCGTAATACGGGCACTCCGCGCCATAATAATTGTCTCAACAACTCGGAGCCTCTGAGTCCCGGCGATAGTTCTAGAAATTTAATTAAAGTCGAATTGCGTGATACAAATAATACTACTACGATTTCAGATAATACCCATGCCGCCGCCTCGTTTGTAATGTATGCCGATTAACATCCTTATTCGTTAGGAGTAATACATTTAAGGTATTAATAGGTACATAGTGTGTGTATATATTAAAATAAACTATCTGTGTAAGTTAAGAGACATTTATTTTCTCAAAAGATGATTACTATTAAATAGAACACAAATTTATATAAAAATTTGTGCATTTTTCCGACTGCTGTTCCTTTCATTATTTTAAGATCTTTAAAATGTATATAGCACTTATATTTGAATCTTTAATTTTTACAGTTTTATTTTATAGGGTGTTTATTTGATGATTAGTTCTAGGGAAATCATATTTATAGGTTGTATTCAGTTGATGCTCATTAATAGGCAGCGGCGTATTTTTGCGTAATGTGAAATCTGTAAAGAAATTGAAATCTATATATATATATCTGCCATATCAATTAGATTGCATATCTTATATATTTACCTCGCATATAGACTTGCGAGCTTTTAGTTCGTTGCAGTACCTGATCATTTAACTTACGATTTGGTCGAAAGTAATTTTTTAATATATTTGACTTGTAAGTTTCGGGTGATTCTTCAGTTATTAACTAAAAAATAATAGAAGCATTAAATTAAATTAGATTCGCAAGAATAGTAATAATACTTACTGTACTATCTTCCGATTCTGTAAAACCTATATCTTTTCCATTGCGTGCCTCCAAGTCCAAATTTTTAGATTCAATTAAGTTGATTTTTTGAAAAGCTACTCTCAGATCCGCTGGTGGTAATTTGATATTATTTTCTATATCATTGGGTAGCTTCCACGACTTAATATCATCATTCCACAAAGAGTTTTCCATAATTTTCTCTGGATTCCTAATGAAAGAAGTTGGAATTAAAATATAGAGCATATTTATACGATTATTATTATATTTACCAATTTTTGCCATGTTTGCGTAAAATTGGTTGCGCTTTAAGAAGGAGTAATTGATAGAACTTAAGATTACGACCCAAATGCCTAATTTCATCCAAATAATCCTCCCTATCCAATTGGAACTCCGAATTGAGATCAGCTACTTCTCGTTCCAGCATTTTGATTTTCTGGCTGGATATTTTAATGCGTTCATTTTTGCTATTGATCTCCTGTTGAATGCTGGCATAATGTCCCTGCAACAGATCCCGATCTTCGCTCTGCATGCGGCTCAAGGCATGGGCAATGGCACTCAGATGACGT
This sequence comes from Drosophila villosipedis, assembly GCA_035043025.1. NCBI lineage: Eukaryota > Metazoa > Arthropoda > Insecta > Diptera > Drosophilidae > Drosophila > Drosophila villosipedis. The sequence continues at coordinate 199,506 of JAWNNF010000019.1, read as the reverse complement.
TGTGCCTCCAATTTGCGCATTCTGTGCCGCTCTCGCAGCTGTATATCGTTGACTCTTTCCCCACCAATGAGTGCATGTTTTATTAAATCGATGCGTTTGCGTGCATGTAACTGAAAATCGTCCTCTCTCTCCTTGATCTCCTCTATTTCCACTCCTTGCTCCCTTTCGGTTTCTTTGTCATTTATCTCGTCCTGCATTTGTTGTCGCATCTTGGCCTTTTCCTCCTCCAGCCATAATTTCCTGTTTCTATCGTTTAATAAAATACTCTCCTGTTGATTCTCATCTAGCATGCGTTTCAGGCTCATAATCTCCTCCTGATATTGTCGCAGCTGTGCATCCTTGGGATCCTCGTTAATGGTGGGTATATTTGATATACTCTTCGCCCGGCAGGCATATCGTAGAGTGGATAAAGTCTCATCGTAGCTGTTATCGGCTGGCGATACACAGGATACCATTAAAGTTTTTGTATTGCCACCCAGGGAATCCTAAATATTTATTTAAATTTAATTTATAATATATATTTTATGTAAATAGATAATTAATACCTGTAGTAGTCTAGTTAGTTTTGAGTCTCTGTATGGTATATGCTTTGATTTGCCATCCACCAATGCTGAGATTACATTTCCCAGCGCCGATAGGGATAAATTAATTTTTGTTGCCTCTTTTAATCTCTCACCAAAAGCGCCCGTTTTACACTGTCTCTCGGAGCCCGCCAGATCGACAAGGTTTAATTTTCCTCTACGTATACCCCCAATTATAGGATTTGTTCCTGGCGAGCACGTTTCTTGAATCTGTTCCAAACTTATGGTGAATATTGTATGAGATCTCGAGCTCTTATCATTCATTAAGGTGGCAGCTGTGATCCGATTTTTATTACCAATATTTAGCCAATTATAACAATCCGTTGCACTCATCACTGCTTGAGTGGTTAATGTTGGAACTATGACTCCCAAGCCTGGCACATCTTTAAGTGGATGGTTTTTTATGCTTGTCGGATTATTCGCACTCAACAGATCCCTTATACTCTCATTGTAAATCTCCAAGTAGCTGACCAATGCCAAATATCTTACAGTTGTTGCTATCGAAATGGTTTCAAATATATGATCAAAGCAACGCTGAATAATGCCATTGTTTTCAACAGCCCCGGAATATCCGTCACCCTTTTTGAAATCGCAAATTTATAATGATATGTTATATATATTTTTAATCAATTAATTACCCACCTGCATTGTGTGTGTTTTGCCGCATCCAGTTTGGCCATAGGCAAAAATTGTGCCATTATAGCCCTCCAAGGTACTTTCGACCAACGAATAACACATATCATTATAGATTGTTTCCGTCTTTGAGTGTTCATCGTAAACGCTATCAAATGTAAATGATTTTCTTGGTGCACTACGCGCCGAGGGATTTAACACAGAGACAACGTAGTCACCAATTTCCACAATGCTCTAGGAATTAAAAAAATATAAATTATATATGGAATTAAATGTAAATTATATATGAAATTAAATATAAATGGTTTATGAATAAACTTGTTTATTTTGAGGAGGGTAATCGATAATGAAGAGCAGCTTAATATATCGGAAATAATAAGACTAAATATTTTCAAACTTAATAATTTTATTAATTTATTATTATTTATTTATTTAAAAAAAACAAACATTTATTTATTTATTATTATTGTAATTATTTAACAAACTTGTGTTTATAAGCTTAATTGATTTATTTTATTTATTTTTATTTGTTTTATTTATTCACTTACTACCAATTTTCTTTGGATTAATTTCTCTGATGTATAATACGTAGGCAAATGTTCACAAACAGAAGATTTATACAATTAACTTATTTATTTGTATTAAATTTATTCAAAAAGCCATTTTATTTTAGAATAATTTCTCTGATACTTATTAACATGTATATTTATTTATTTAATTCACTTCATTCATTCATTTATTTTCATTTATTTATTAATTATTATTTATTTACTTAAAAACACATACATTACACTTGCTGCCGATTTCCTTTAGATTCATGGGACGACAACGCACAATGACTTTAACATTTTCGCCCATTTTTTTCACTAATATTGTTGACCGTGTTTGCAATGCGATAATGTGGAAAGGACATTTTATACTAACTGGCCGTGTTGAGCAATCAATGACCTGAACTTGAACCAATATTCAAACGTGCTACTTACCATACATATATACTTTATACACATACATTCAGACAAAAAACACAATTATACGTGCAAGTATAATAGTTGTAATTATACTCTGCTATAGTGTTACAGTAAAAGAGTATATTGTTTGAACTGATCATGTTTTCAACTTACATTCAAAGTTTTTGGCCCTTGAAATTTGAAATTTTACTGTTTGCAAATTCTGACAACAGAGATTCTGTGTTACCTCTTTTGTGTGGGGCAGCTGTGCTGACAGAGTATCATGTGGCAGCTCGGTTGTCAGAGTATCACATAGTGACATAGTTGGCATAGACTTTTAACAGCTGTCCTCCGATAGAAATGTTTTCAGCTGTTACTGTTCTGTTGAGGTGTTCTACATGGTTGGCAACTAGGTTGTTAGAATATCACGTAGTGGCAATGTCCAGTTACAGCGCTTTTATTTATTTTCATGTGTGGTAATTACAAAGTCATATATATGTATGTGGGTATGTATGTGAGTACAATTAATTGTATTGTTTAGTTTTCCTTGGATAATCGATAAACTTTAATACTTAAGCACAAAAATCTGTAGTTAAACATTGCACGAGGCTCTTTAAATAATGCAATATTAATAATTATATGACACTCTTATAATTTGGTATAAGAGTGCAAGTAGTGTAATAAACTGTAATTTTACCGTTGCTTCAGTGGCTGAGCTTTCGAGCATGCGCTTTGCTTAGTGAGCAGTGAACGCTTTTTAAAGCCATATGAAAGCTTGCCCAATAAAATAAAATGTGACACAATTTACAGTTTTGTGGCTGCATAAATTCAATTTGCACACTTAATAATATATATATTGAAATAATATATATATTATATATATTGTAGATTTCAACTTATATTATATATGGAAATGGTGTAAGACACTTTGAAATTAAGTTTTCAGAGTGAAACAGATGAAAATATGCAAGATGGTTATACCAAATGCTTAGCTAATATTAATGGACAGCACAGATCTACTTTAATGACAGGGGAGCCCCTTAATTTGAACGCATCCTACGGGATCTACTATATGATGTATATAGTTTTGCTATCAATGCTTTTGGTTGCCAATGCACTGCCACCAGTAATACGAGTTGGTAAGTAAATTATTTAGATATTATGATAATATTGTATTATATATTTATTTCTTATATTTTATTTAGGAGCTGTTTTTACAGAGGAGGAACGTGAGAGTGGCATTGAGTCGGCCTTTAAATATGCCATTTATCGCATCAACAAGGAGAAATCTCTGCTGCCCCACACTCAACTTGTCTATGATATTGAATATGTGCCCCGAGATGATTCATTCAGAACCACCAAAAAAGTCTGTCGCCAGTTGGAGGATGGTGTCCAAGCCATCTTTGGACCCACAGATCCACTGCTCGCAGCCCATGTTCAATCGATTTGTGAAGCCTTTGATATTCCGCACATTGAAGTTCGGATTGATTTGGAAATGAGTGTCAAGGAGTTTTCCATCAATTTGCATCCGTCCCAGAACATTATGAATTTGGCGTATAGGGACTTGATGATGTATCTCAACTGGACAAAAGTTGCAATTATTTACGAAGAAGACTATGGTAACTATTTCCTAAATTTAAATTACTCTACTAACAGTCTAAAATTGCTTTTCAGGCCTTTTCAAACAGCAGGACTTGATTCACTCATCGGCGGAGATGAGAACTGAAATGTATATAAGGCAAGCAAATCCGGAGACTTATCGACAAGTTTTACGCGCAATTCGCCAAAAGGAAATTTACAAAATCATTGTTGACACAAATCCAACAAATATCAAAGCATTTTTTCGATCTGTACGCAACATGCATCAATTATTATTTATATATATATATGTATATATATATATGTAATTACATATTCGTGTATATGTATGTATGCATCTGTGATCTAAGAAACATATTTATTAATATTAATAAATAATTAACAGCTGCTAAAGCAATTTTTAATACCCGATGCATTGATCGCTAAATTTTCTTTTTTAAATTATCTACATTTTATTTGCAATATTATTATTATTATTATTAGATGCATACATATTTATAAGCCACATATATATATATATATATATATATATATATTTATTTATATATATATATAGATAATATGAGAAAGTTTATACATATTTCGGTATGGTATTTCAGATTCTACAACTGCAAATGAATGATCATCGCTATCATTATATGTTTACAACATTCGTAAGTAAATGGATAATCATTATAAAGATATGAGTTCTATAAATTAAGTTCATAGGATCTGGAGACGTATGATCTTGAAGACTTTCGCTATAACAGCGTAAATATCACCGCTTTTCGTCTGGTTGATGTCGGCAGTAAACGTTACCAGGAAGTTATAGATCAGATGCAAAAGCTGCAGCACAGCGGTCTAGATATTATCAATGGCATACCCTACATACAGGTTTGCTTCAGAATCTTCTACAATATATCTCTATTTATAATACTATTTCAGACGGAGTCGGCCCTGATGTTTGATTCGGTTTATGCATTTGCCTATGGCCTAAAACATTTGGATAGCAGTCATACTTTGTCTTTCAAGAATCTTTCCTGCAACTCCGATCAAGTCTGGAGCGATGGACTCTCACTATATAATTATATCAATTCGGTAGGATATATAAAAACTTTGTTTATTTGTAATTATTTATATTTTTGGTTATTTAGGCCACCGTTGATGGCATGACTGGCAGGGTTAATTTTATGGAGGGGCGACGCAAGAAATTCAAAATTGATATACTCAAATTGAAGCAAGAAATAATACAAAAAGTTGGCTATTGGCAACCGGATGTGGGTGTTAATATATCAGATCCCACAGCATTCTACGACTCGAATATTGCAAATATAACACTGGTCGTCATGACTCGAGAGGTTTGTTTAAATAGTTTCATAAATACATATGTATACATATATATTGGGCATTTTTAGGAACGGCCGTATGTAATGGTTAAGGAGGACACTAACCTAACGGGAAATGCCAGATTTGAGGGTTTCTGCATTGATCTGTTAAAGGCCATCGCACAGCAGGTGGGATTTCAATATAAAATTGAATTGGTGCCAGATAATATGTATGGGGTTTATATACCGGAAACCAATTCCTGGAATGGCATCGTACAGGAGCTAATGGAAAGGGCGAGTATTTTATTTATATATATTATATATATAGTAATTTCTGTTTTTTATTTTGTGAACTATATTAACTAAGAATTGTAATTAAATTTAGTACATTTTATTTTTTTATTTTGTGAACTAAATTAACTAAGAATTGTAATTAAATTTAATAATCTCTGTTAATAATTTCTGGTTTTTAGCTTAACTAAATTAATAAATAGTAGCTTTGAAATTTCAGCGCGCAGATTTGGCTGTGGCCTCAATGACCATAAATTATGCGAGGGAAAGTGTTATTGATTTTACAAAACCATTTATGAATCTTGGAATTGGCATACTCTTCAAGGTAAATAAGTTCAGCTCATAATTGCTATGTGAATACCCATATATGTATATATATATTTATATATATGAATATCAGTTAATTTAGATGCAAGTAAATGTGTCGCCTGTAATCGTTTAGGTACCGACAAGTCAACCCACACGACTGTTTTCCTTTATGAACCCATTGGCAATTGAGATATGGCTTTATGTGCTAGCTGCTTATATCCTTGTATCGTTCGCACTATTTGTGATGGCTCGTTTCTCGCCGTACGAATGGAAAAATCCACATCCCTGCTACAAGGACACCGATATCGTTGAGAATCAGTTTTCTATTTCCAACAGTTTTTGGTTTATAACGGGCACATTCTTACGACAAGGATCCGGTCTAAATCCAAAGGTAAGTTCAGCTACTGAGATTTCTGTAAATAATAAGGTTCGTATTTAAATTTGAATAGAGTATTATGTATGTATTTTCCCTATGGCTAAATTATGCATTTATTCATTATGTATTTTTTTTATTTTATTATTATGAGTTTTGTATTGTTTTTCAGATCTCAGATCGTGCTCAAACGAAGTTTTTCTCTTTTATGAATCCGCTTGCGATCGAAATATGGTTATATATAGCATTTGGCTACATTCTAGTCTCGATCTGTATCTGGGTTGTGGCCCGATTATCCCCAGTCGAATGGGTTCGTTCCAAACCAGCCTGTTCCATGGCCTGCGATCATATGCTGTATAAAATACGAAAAGCCAATTATATATACGATCAATTGGAACTGAAGTCTTTAACAAGTGCTAATGAAAAATTAAATAATGATTATAAAGATAATACTGATACTGATCTTGTGGATTGCCTGACGACAACAATAAGAAAACAGCCAGTTTTTCATGCCGACAAGCATAATGATGATAACGATAACTATAACGATAACGATTTCGAGGAGACTTTGGAGCTAGTTAACGTCCAAAATGATTTTACACTGAAAAATAGTTTCTGGTTTGCAATTGGCGCCCTAATGCAGCAGGGAGCCGATTTATATCCTAGGGTATTAATTTATTTAATTTCTATCTCTATTTATTTATTCAATGTCAACTAAAAAATACAAAAAGTACAACAATTATTTAAATTGAATTGAAATTAATATTTAAAATTAAATCCCAATTAATTAGTAATATGTATTCCATCAAATATTAAGTAATTAAGGGAAGGCGAGGGGAAATTGGTTGGCACAATAAAGATATATATATATATATATATATATATATATATATATATATATATATTCTATATATATATTTTTACTTATTTATATTTAAATCAAATTCTTTTCTTATTACATTTTTAGGCCACATCTACGCGAATCGTTGGCGGCTGCTGGTTTTTCTTTTGTTTGATTATAATCTCATCATATACAGCTAATTTAGCTGCATTTCTAACTGTGGAGCGTATGATAACCCCGATTGAAAGTGCGTCCGATCTGGCAGATCAAACGGAAATATCCTATGGCACCTTGGAGGGTGGTTCGACAATGACTTTTTTAGGGTGAAGATTTGTGGAAAGTAATTTTAGACATTATTAATATTATTTATCGCAGGATTCCAAGATTGGTATATATCAAAAGATGTGGCGTTATATGGAGAACCGCAAGTCGTCTGTATTTGTGAAGACCTACGAAGACGGCATTAAACGTGTTATGGAGGGAAATTATGCCTTCCTAATGGAATCTACTATGTTGGATTATGCTGTTCAGCGGGATTGTAATTTAACACAAATTGGTGGTTTGCTGGACTCCAAGGGTTATGGTATTGCAACACCAAAAGGTTCGCCATGGCGCGATAAAATATCATTAGCAATATTGGAGCTGCAAGAAAAAGGCATAATTCAGATATTGTACGACAAATGGTGGAAAAATACGGGAGATGTTTGTAACAGAGATGACAAAAGCAAAGAATCAAAAGCCAATGCTTTGGGTGTGGAAAATATCGGTAAGTTATCGATATCTAAAAATATATATATATAATACTTAATATAATTAATGTATACCTTGTATTTTGTTATCGATAGCTTAAAAATATAATTATTTATATTTATATATATTTAATCGTTAATTTGATTAAATTATATCTTTTATTTTAGGTGGCGTATTCGTTGTTCTACTTTGCGGCCTGGCGCTGGCTGTTGTTGTGGCCATTTTTGAGTTTTGTTGGAATTCCAAGAAGAACTTGCACACCGACAATCAATCCTTGTGCTCGGAAATGGCCGAGGAGCTGCGCTTCGCGATGCACTGCCAGGGTTCCAAGTCCAAACAGAGACCAGCCATAAAACGGGATTGCTTAAAATGTGCTCCTGGGTCCACCTATGTCCCCGTTACAACAATGCCAAATTTGGGCGTTCATTACAACTATTTTAATTGAGAACATTGATTTTGGAGAACGCTTTTAAATTCTAGTTAATGATATGTACAAAACATCATTTACATAATATATGGGTAACTGGCTTAACAGAATCAATTATTTTTGTATCGAATCTTTCAAAAATAAAAAGCGAATAATACAAAATAAATAACTAGTCTTTTAATGGTTTTTGCTGATTTCTTATTTCGTAAATATTTAAGAGAATCCCTTAAATAGTGAAAATAAATAAGAAGCATTTTAATTAAGTGCACAAATCACTAATGTGGATTGAGCTGAGAATCCGGATAATTCCCTAATTATTGAAAAAAAAATCTTGATTACGTACATTTGTACACAGGCGATATTTATTTGTAGTGCATGTACATTTTGTTAATTGTGCTAAGCAGACTTTAATTTCTAAGACTCTATATATATATATATATATATATATATATATATTACCGTTTATTCTTTTTATGAGACTTGCTAATTTTACGTCGCTTTAATATCATCTCATATAGAGCATCGAGTCCTTCTTGCAGACCCTCGCCAGTTATAGCACAGGCTGGTTGGATATACCAGCCCTTTAGCTGCATCGACGAGGAGGCGGAGGAAGAGGCGCTGAAGCTATTGTGCTTTATTGTAAACTGCGAGGAGGAGGAGTTTATTCCTGTTGTGGCTGTTGCAAGTGGTGCACCGTGTGGCAAACTGGCAGCCTTGTCCCTGCGCTTATCGCTGCCCTCATCCAGATCGGTTTTTGTATAACTTTGGTTTGACGTACAATTACTACTACTACTATTATTATAGCCAACAATGTTGCCTGTCGATGTTAAGTTGGCTGTTGATATATTCGAAATTGGATTGTGTAGTTCCTGCAAGCCCAGCAACTTTTCAAGCTGCTTGGCGCAACAAGCATTTGGTAGATCTTGTTTATTGGCCAATATCAGCACCGGCACGCCCTGAAAATTATATTTAAAAAAAAGTACATAAATTATATGTTATTTATAGACTTACCTGATTATCTGGACATTTGGCAGTGCGCATTAGCTCCATTTTTGCCTCCTCCATGCGTTCAGTGTCCACAGAGTCCACAACAAATAGAATGCCATCTGTGCAGCTACAAAATAAACAATACAAATATAAATTTAAATTTGAAGTATAAAAATATATATAAACTGAACTAAAGATATTTAAATCGCACCGCGTATAGCTTCGCCAGAGCGGTCGTAGTTTTTCCTGTCCGCCCACATCCCAAACGAGAAAGTGAACCCCCTTCGCCTTTCCCAGTGTGCCCTGTACCTGCAAAATATAAATATTTATCTCTTGATTTACCTTTTTTTTTAATCGTTTACCTTCTCACAATTGAAGCCAATTGTGGGCACTGTGTTTAAATACTGATCGAATTTGAGTCTGTAAAGCGCTGTTGTTTTGCCAGCTGAATCCAGGCCCAGCATGACTACGTGCAGCGTTCCCTGTAAATATCAGATTCCTGTACAATTTATAAATGTTAAGTTTATGTTAATGGCTGACCTGTGAAGGCAAGGCATCCAGTAAATTGCCATTTTTTACCATCGTTGCCCCCATTTTTTTTTTGTTATTTCTTTTTTGTTTTTTGCTGTTTCTGTTTTTCTTACATTATGTTTCCACAACTTTGTTTAGGGATGCTGCTCTTGTATCGATACATCGATAGGCGTAAAATCTACTTCCATTGATTTTATCAGGTGAATTTTAGCAACCAGCTGGCGCGGTTCAATGTTAACATATCACTCTGTTGCGCATCTAAAGCTCAAATGCCGTTTTATGTTTTTTTTTTAAAGACGTTTTTGTTTTAAATTTTAATTTAAGCTTATAGTGGCTATTTCTATTGTTGGCAAAACGTTCCCAATTGAAAACTCGCTTTTAAAATCCAAAAAAAAATGTTTTGTTTATTGCTGCTCATTGCGCTCTGTTGAAAGCGAATAGTTTACAGCTGTTAGTTTTCTTTTTTCTAGCAGATTGCTTGGAAACTGTCAACATACATTTAAAATGCTATATGGATAAATAAATGGGAAAGTGTTCGTCAAAAATTTGAAAAACATCTAACCATTTTCCACGCTTAAATAAGTAGGAGAAAGTAATTCTGTAAATTACTCAAAAATATGCTGTTGAAATGATTAATCGAGTTATGCTGTCAAATGCAAACCAACAACGCTGACATATGCGCTGTTAAGATCATTCACCGTTATTTTGAGTTGTTGAATTAAATATACTTTTGTTAACAGCCAGGGAAAAGAGAAAATATAGAATAATTGTTTTCAGATGCTTTTCAATTATAACAATTTATGCAGAATTTATCCTTCCATCTTGTCAACTAATGCCAAGTATAATGCGGCAACTGTTTAAATAACAGCATTCATGTATCATATCCATATACATATATATTTATATATTAATGTATATATGTATTTTTGTAGCCAGATTTTATGTGCATGTATTTTTAAATGGGACTGTATTAAATGAAAAATGATTTACGTGTTTGTGTGTTCGATTTGTGTGTATGTCTGAATGGATACACACACACACACACACACACACATGCATACATAATTTGAATACGATATTGTGAATGTGCGCGGAAATTCTGGCAGGCAATGTAGTAAATAAATAGAATGTGGACAGTGTGGACGCTATCTTTGATGTGCACTCATATTCTTTGAATCGGCATATAAATCGGCAATATATATATATATATATATATATATATATACACATATATTTATTATATATTTTGTACTACATACATATCTATACACATATGTAGCTAGACTTTATTCATTCGAGGTCATTGTTTAAATAAGTACGGTCCGAATTTAATTTTATTTCGTATCTTAAATTTAAGTTGCAGCAATTCACTTGCAAATTTCATAAATTTAATAAAATATTAACTGTGGTGAGTAAATAATGAAGTACATAAAGTGATGTAATAAATATGGATAAAAAAGAAGTGAATTAAAAATATATGCATTCAAATAAACAGGGATTATATAATGGACAGTGGTAAACATCAGTCTTTCTTTACCATTTACATTTAAGGGCATTAAATAATTAAAATTGCACATATATTTCTATAAATGTTTTTAATATTTTATAAAAACTCGTACAAATATTTGTATATAAATAGATATATACATTAAAAAAATTATAAATATATACACAGATATACGTATGGATATATAGCGTTTTTAAAAAAGACTGACAGGTGTCAACAGCTGCTAAATGCAATGTTTGAAAACACGCAAATGTATTTTCTAAAACATAATATAAATTTATACATTATATATTATATATATATATATATATATATTTTTTTATTTTTTTTTTTGCTATGCGATGCGTAATTAATTAATTTTATTATTATTTAATTATTATCTACTTATTATTGTTATTATATTTTGATATTATAATATGCAAACATTTTATTTATTTTTTCAGAGAATTATCGTTGATTTTATCGTAAGCAATGGAGTCTGAGGGCGTGGTAAGTTTAAGATAACATGATCAAATATTATTTGATATGATATATTATTTATATCTTGATTTATTATTTATTCAACTTAATATGCTCAAGCAAGTTGCTTTAATGCTGAAAATTACTTGCTGTATTTATATTATATTTTTACAGCTTTCTTAGAAGGTATTTTTTTTTCTAAACTGAATCTTTTAACAAAATTCCCTATACTTTTTTAATAGAACTTAACTTTAACTTTATTGTATAATTAATTGGGAAATATTTAATTATTAGTTGTATTCTAATGGGCGTTTAAACAGATTTATACAAATGTGTTTCATTAATTTCCATATACGATATAACCTGATTGTGGTCCGAGTTTTAAACTTTATTGTGTATTACTATTTCAAGTGAATGCTGCTTCTTCTTGCTTACAACGAAATATTTGGTTTTTTTTTGTTTATAACTTTGTTATTGTTTTTTATTCCAACGATAAAGACAAAAGTGAATGAAACGGAAAGTTTGCCAGTGGCAAATGAGTCCAAAGAAAATGCAATTGATAAAACAGGTGAGCAACAGACAGCTCAAAAGGAGGAGACAAGCGGATCGAGCGATAAAGTCGTGGAGAGTGTTGCCAGTGAGGCAGACACCGTTATTTCTGCGACTGCGACTGTCGTCGCCGCTGCAAGCGAGAATGGCGAAGAAGAAGAAACGACAACAGCAACGGTGACAATCACTAAGAAGGAGAATGTCGAAACAGAGCCCCAAACAGAGACAAAAACCACAACAACAGTTATTGTGACGAAGAAGGAGGACGATGCAATCGAAGCAGAAGAAGAAGCGAAGACGACAACGACGACAACAACAAGTACAGTTGTTGTTACGAAGGGCGAAGCGCATCCCACAGAGAACGAAACTGTGACAACAGTAGTCATTTCGAAAAAGTCAAAAGCTGACGAGGAGGAGGAAAACGAGAATGTGAAAGAAGAAAAGGAGGAGAAAACGGAATTGGAGAAGAAAACGATTCCCATTGCAGCTGCAGTTGTCGCTGACGAATCCGAGGAAAGTGAGAGTGAAGAGGAGGTGGAAGAGGAGGAGGAAACAGAGGCGGAGGCTGAGATGGAGCCAGAGCCTCAGCCGGAGCCGAAGATCAATACGGAAAAAGTATAAATATATTTTAATTAACTATGTAATTAATATGCGCACTTTCATATGCCCTAATGCAATTGCTTCAATATCTATTTTATTCATTTATTTATTTATAATTCTGATTATTACTTTAAATGGAAAATATTTAAGTTATTTATTAAAATTTTAAATGAAAAATATTTAGCCGGGAAATCATTCAACTATAAATTTGTATTAATTGATATTAATAATTATTTTTCAATAATAGATCGAAGATGTGCACGCTCAAGCTAAGATTACTGAGCAACCGGAAGTTAACAATACGGAAGTTGAGACAGATGGAAAAGCTCATGTTAGTAATCGTATATTAAAACTAAATATTATATATATATTGCAAGTACTTAAATATTGTATTCAATTTTTTTTCATTTGCAGAAGGATATTAATAATCAAATTGAAAACATTATATCTGACATTGATATCAATATAAAGGCTCAAGAAAAGATAACTCAGCTCAAGGAGCAGGAGCTTCAACTCATACAGAAGCAGCAGGAGTTGGCCAATCAAATACAGCAGCAACAGTTGTTGGCTCAAAGGCTCATTGCCCAGAATCGATTGCAGGAACAAGAGTTGCAACAACAGCACCAAAAGCAGCAAATGCAACAGCAGCAACTGCCACAGCAGCAGCATCAGCAGTTTTTGCCTCAGGAGGAGGCAGGTCCAAAACTAACGCATGAATATACAAAATCTTATAGTCGCCAAGAAGATTCCTACGATTCAAAGGTAAGTACCAAAAAAAAAAAACAATAAAAAAATATATATATAATAATAATAATATTAATAATTATATGAAATATTAAATATATATATTTTTTTTTCCAAGTTGGTCCCTTTTAAAAACTCCCCTTAAACCGTTCCTAATATGATACGTTAAATTAATAATTTGTTTTTATACTATATAAGCTATCAGCTATAAGCAATATCTATATATAAGAGATATAAGTACATGCTTATGTACACTTCTCCTATATATATAATGAATATTTTGGTTTCTGTTTATACGCATATATATATATATATATATATATATATATATATATATATATGTATATATGTATTGTATTGTATTGTATATATATCGTACCATCCGAGTTCATTTTACCCACACTCTCTCTATCTCTCTCTCTCTCTCTCTCTCTCTCTGAGTGTCTCTATAATTAGCATCGAAGAGAGAGAGAGTCTATTCCCAACAACTACATTCAAATTTCTTAATGTGTGTGTGTGAATGATTTGGTTTTTAAAACAATTTGATCTGTACGAACGGCTAGTATCGAAAAAATATAGCAGATTTTATGATTTGCTTGAGGCGAGTCCTACAATTTAATTGACTAACATGCAAAAAGGCTGCACACCCAGCCATTTTAGGGGGGACTATCCCAATCTACATGTTCCAAGAACTGGTCAATAGATCGGAAACGTGGTTTTCGTCCCAGCGATCGTTACGACGAACATAAAAAGAGAATTTTACTCGAGCTAAGCAAAAAACTGTGGCAAAGAAAAATGTACGTCGCCCTGCTGCTACCAAAATCAAATTAAAGATACACAAATGTATATATATATATATATATATATATATATATATAGAAATATATATATATATGTGCATGATAAATCATACAACATTTGAATTAGAAACCATGTATGTATGTATGTATGTAATTAATATATAGGAATCATCAACCATGTCGAGGACATTTGATTTGCGCAAAATATTTACTCCAGCTACCGATGCACCCCAAATATTGCCCAAGAACCGTAAGTAACAAACTACAACAACAAAGGGTGATACGTAAAATAATAAATACAAAAAAGGAAGATTCAGATTATAAACATAAATGTAAATGTTTATACTTTGAATAACCATCAACATATATTTATTGCTAAGGCTACCCAATTTATGCCAATGCCTTTTACATTGTTTTCTGCTATTTTCATCATTAAGATAACCCAAATGCAGCTGCGATCAAAATAATAGTAGTGCACACATATATTTTTGAAAAATCTACATATACTTAAAATAGAGTTGAAAAATTATGAAAATTTTATTTAAACAGAAGCAGCAAATACTGGAATATAAGTAACCATTAAAAGTTGGCATTGTTATCGAATTTATTAATAAAAAACAAGTAAAGTTTTATATTGAATAATTGTTATATATTTAATTTAATAAAATTTTTATTGAAATGGATCATTATAGTAGTAGTGGAATAATAATGAAGATTTCTCTCTAAATAATCTTACTATAAACTTGATTTGATGGGTGGTTATATTTGACTATGTTTAATATTTGGAAAATTAATCATGTATTTTATTAAAAACTTTGAGAAGCAGCATTACTCTGATTGTGACCGCAACTGTATATATAATAATTACGTATATTGCATGCATTCTATTTGCAATTCGCTTTTGCTTATTTAGGCCTTACACAGAGTGGATTACGTATCGCCTTTTAACTATCTACCAACTACTTTTTTGAATTGATGTTAAATTTGTTTCAATTTGTTAGGAAAGCTATATGCCTCATCGGCATTTTATTCGCCAACACTGCATCCCACTGTGGAGGACCAGGTTGAGCTCGCTCGCCGAATCTCACATTCATTGAGTGACATTAGCAATCAGAAATCAAAGGGTCAATCAATGTATGTGAATCGGAAGAAACGCTCTGTTAAATGGGTACACGAGGCTAGTGGTCAAGGTAATAGAATTGTCAATGCATGCTTAAGGACCTATCCTATCATATTATTGTTATGATGTGATGTAAAAATTCCATATTCGCACACAACAAGTTTGGAAACTGAGTCATTGAAAAGGCAGACTTCTCGAGTGTTGGACAATTTTCAGATAACACAGTTAATAATAATAATAAAAAATCACATTTAAGCACTTGTTTTCAGTACACTTATATTAAGTATAATTTATGAATACAAATTTGGTCATTTGCTATGTTTGTTTTGTCTTAAATTTGAGTACTGTATATACATATATATATATATATATATATATATATATATATATATATATGTATATATATATATATATATTATACAATTGTAAAGTTATATAGTTTAGCTCATTAAATTTAAATCATAAAGATATTAACTATAAAATACTATTCCGCAAATGCACATATAAATTTATTATTGATTAATAGTTTGAAATGCAATATTAAATTTTTGAATCAGATATAACTAACTAAAATCATCTTCTCTTAAATAGCTTTAGGTCTACCGACTTAAATGGAGTTCAAATAACATAAAGACTAAATTTTAAACTATAAAATTGATTACACTATTCCACTTGCACACTTAAGTATTTTATTAAGAAAACTTCTTCATACATTCAAGGTAAATGTTTAAGATAACTTACAAATTCATTGTGATTTATTAAATGTTATGAAAGTGTTATATTAAAATCTTTAATTAATGAATACCGGTATTGCATAAATATAGGAGAAGATGATATAATTGAAACGCAATCATTAAATAAAGAAAATGCCGAATCGAATTTGATGATGACTGAACTAACCAAGCCGCCGGAAAAAACGCCATTAAAACTTGTCATGAATCCACGAGGTCAAATGCGCGACTATAACTCACTGAAAGAATCGATAAATATTGAATCAGGCCTCTTATCACCTGACAATTGCGCTGAGCTAATAACTGCGCTGCAACTGCATAAGGGCCGAGGTAATAATTATTAATAATAACAACATGTATCATTTAAAACATCTAGTTCAATAATTATTAATATTTGAGCTATTATTTTTGTTACTATTATATTTAATTATTATTAATATTAATTATTAAAAAGCTATTATTACTAATTATAGTGTTAAGCGTAAGCTGTTTCCTTGGGACTCTCGTGGGGTTTATCTGTCAGTCTTTAGGTCAATAACTGCTGCCGTTTCTTCGTTATCGAAGTTGATTAACGATAAATAGAAACGCCGGCATTTTCACGGTTTTAAATTAAGATTGCATATTAGTTATTACCGATTATAGAACGAAATTAAGAAATAAATTAAGTAGTTATTTGCC
This sequence comes from Drosophila villosipedis, assembly GCA_035043025.1. Lineage (NCBI taxonomy): Eukaryota > Metazoa > Arthropoda > Insecta > Diptera > Drosophilidae > Drosophila > Drosophila villosipedis. Next base: position 182,745 of record JAWNNF010000019.1, on the reverse strand, counting down.
TTTTTAGTGTTTTAATTAAGTTAATTAATTGCTGACAGCCTGTTGTTTATGTTTATGGACATAACACTTTTTGACAAGAAATAATTAATCAATCTATAATTTCTTCAAACATGTACCTTACAATAAATCCGCTTTACCTGCCACTGCCTCGGTCTGCTTATCTGCGCGCTACTCTCAACAATAATCAAATAAATACAAAAACAAATAAATAAAATATCAAATCGCTTTCAAGGAGCTGAGCTCTTTGCCAAACGTCGTAGAAAGGCGGAAAATTGGGTAGTCGATGAGACAAATGCCGGCATTTACAGTCCGTCTGGTCTTCCAGATTACCAACAATATCAGGCAAGACCCCCAACTTCTCCCAATCTCCTACCCGCCTATTCGGATGCGGGCAAGCATCGTGTCCAGCTAAATCTGCATCAGGATCAACTGATTGAGAAATATTCAAAGCCCGGCGTTCAAGTTGTGAAATCCCCTTGGGAAGCGGCTCTTCAGACCGGTTCGGCAAGCACAGCATTTTTGGATGGTTCCAATTATCGCAGTCAGACACCAACAGCTTCGCTGGCATCACCGGTGAACTTTAATCAGGATGCCATCGATTACCACCAGGGCTTACCATCGGCATCCCAGTGCAGTCCATCGCCTTGCATCGAACAGAATCTCTATAATAAAACGGTTAGTCTTTGCCATTTTGCAAATCTTCCTTTATTTATTTATTTATTTTTTAGAAATTTGATACACCAATTGAGGCGTGCAATCCCCAGAGGGAACTGGCTTATAAGCCAACTGTGGCCCAGGGCTGGGGCGGTCGAAATGTTGAATTACCAAGAGGTAAATGTCAAGGAACTGTTTTTTTTTTTTTTAAATATTATAATTAGAATAGTTATATAGATATAGTATAAAGAATTCGTAAAAATTAACAAACTTGTTCTTAAGCAGATATTTATTATTTCCATTTAATGGCAAATTAAATATTTACAGAATATTATTCTCAAGAGTGGGAAACCCAGAATATCGATAATATAAATGAATATTATTTTGACTCAAATGAACAAGCTCTAGCTCGGAATTTCAACGATGACATTCAGCAGCGGCTACAACAATTAGAACAATTTCAGGAATGCTTTATGCAACAGCAAAGATTGGCTGCTCTTAATAGGGATTATAAAAATATAATAACTATTGATAGAGGTCAACAATCTAAATATATTAATCCAATAAATATAAAAAATATTCTTTCAAATACTACAACTAAGCCAGCACCAAATAAAGTAATATTAACAGAGAGTGCAGCAGATACAGACGATGATATTAATGAACCAGTTAATGTTCGTGAATTGATTTATTCATTTGAGCAACAATCGCTAAAAGAACAGGAAGAATTGCGGATAAATCGATGCCAAAAGCGAATGAGCGAAGACAATTGCGAATTGGAAAAGGAATTAAATCAAAGCGAAGGCACGATTTTCCAGACCCCTGAACTCTTGTTTCATGTCTTTGATAATAAATAATAAATATGTGTTCTTATTACATACATACCATACATATATATCTCCTGCTACAGTTAAGAGTTGTGTGCTGGGACGCCTAAATAAATACTAAAATATATGTATCTCCTGTTAAGTTTTACAGCTATGTGATGGGAAAATCACAAAATCCTAAATAAAACCAATTTAGTTTCATCTCTGCGTATATCTAATTAATGTGGGATGTTTTAACTAAATTAACAAATTGTCTTTCTTTAATTCTTAACATATTTTTATAAAACAATCTCATAAATGTATATGTTTATGTTTATATTTTTATCACTCCATTAACTCTTAAACTTTCTTTTATTTTCTTTGGTTTTATATTCATTTAGGCTTATATGTGCCCAAGGAAATCTCATTATCGAGCTATGCACCTCCGCCCGTCCAGTCGAGGGATCAACAGGCGCGCAGCTATAATTTCCCGAGCTCAACAAACGTTGACTATTCACAGGGCTATCAAAATTTGCCGACTGAGTTTCCCATATCGACCCCAACGAACCCATATTCATCAGTGCCACCCAAACAACAATTGTTCAGCCCACAAAGTTATCAGAAGGTGCCGCCCATCTCGATGCAATCAGCGCCCCAGGTCAATTTCAATCCTTCACCGTTGTCCTTTGATAAGTTGGCGAAATTTCAGGAATCGGCTCCAAATCAACGATATCTGAATGTGAACAATCAGATGTCAAGATATGGTAGCGGTGTACGCAATGCATCCCCAACTCCCTTTGGATCTGCTGGCAATATTGATCATCGATCAACGCCAATAAAATCGCCGCAACAGCATTTTGGCGGCTATGGTCAGAACATTACGCAGAGCGCCCCAATAACAACGCCGCCTCAAGTGCGTTCCGCTCCTGGTCAGTGCTTTAATAATAGCGCACGGGGCTGGAGCGCAGGTTCGACGGTGCCCCAACGAAATATCTATTGTCCAAGGGTTCCAGTTGTTGTAGAGGCTCTGCCCTATTCTGACTTTTAAAGTAATGAAAGTTTTGGAAATTTTTCAAGCGATTTACGAATTACGACTTGCTTTTTATCTTTAATTCAATAATAAATCTATATACCATATATCAAATACCTAAAGGCTTATGCGTATATGCTCTCGTTAAATACATACGATAATATATATATATGTTTATATTCATTGCGATTGTTTATTTGCGTCTTTTAAATAATAATAAATAATTATGAAAACAATTAGTGCGTCTTCATTAAACAGAGAGGGAGAAGGATACAGACAATATTGTTTAGCTTTAATTAGGCATCTGCTCAGACTTTGAGCGATATCTTCAGCTGTATATGAAAAGTATACCTAATACACACCAAGAAAAAACTTTTGCCCCTTTACAGAAGCTTTCTAGAAAAGCTCTCTCTCTCTCTCGAAAATTCCGAGCTGGGCCCGATGTAAATTTGGTGGTTGAACAAAGCCGAGTTGCGCACTAAACCCACCAAATAAATTGTGCATACAAATTGCAAGAATAAAAATTATATTGAACAAGTTTTTCTTCATCAAATCAAAGCCAAAAAATTCCTTAACATTAACATTACAAAAAAAAAAAAAAAAAAAAATGTTATTAAACTTTATCAGTGCTCAGAAGCGTTAAAATCATAAAAGGAAAAAAATGTGGATCGAGAATGCAAAAAAAAACATATTTTATAATATATATTTCATAAAAAGGATGATTAGGGTTTCAAGCTATTGAAAAAGTAAGCAAATAGCAACTGTAATATTATATTATCAAGTTATATTTCTACGAGATTTTCAGCTAAATCCAAGCAGCTTTTACTAATGTATTTCAAAATTTCACATGCCCCCAATTTGTATGGCTTGTTTATAAGCAACCAAAAATGTATATACCAAGTATATGTATATATATAAATCTATACATATGTACAATGTGAATTTAAACTGAACGGCGAAAATTAAAAGTCATTGTAATTTGTGATTGTATTTTGGATATATTTTTAAAACAAATAAGTTTATATTTTTTAAGAAGAGAATTTTCTGATTTACAGATTTAAACGTCAATATAATAATAATAGAGGAACTCACGTGAACAAAAATAATGTCTTCGTATGGAAGTCAAATAAAACAAATCATTATATTCATTTTGCATTTTAATAGTCGTATCCAGCATATCAGCGCATCCTCCTTCTTAAATGTCAATGGTAATATATTAATTAACTGGAATAAATTATCAACTAGGTTTTAAAATAATGCAAACACTTTTTATAGACTTGGTCAATATGGATCAACCTTATTTTGATGACATAAGCCCTAGAAATATTTCAGCTGTTGTCGACGAAACGGCAATTTTGAGATGCCGCGTTAAGAATAAAGGCAATCGAACTGTAAGCGTATATATACCAAAGAAGATCTTTCGCATATCTATGGTATTAATGAGTTTAATGAACAGGTTTCATGGATGCGCAAACGGGATCTTCACATTCTGACTACGAACATTTATACGTATACCGGTGACCAACGATTCTCTGTAATTCATACGCCAATCAGCGAAGACTGGGACTTGAAGATCGAATACGCCCAAGCCAGGGACAGCGGCATTTACGAGTGCCAAGTGAACACGGAGCCCAAAATCAATTTGGCAATTACTTTAGAAATCACAGGTAAATAAAATTAAAGAGAGTATTAAGGTTTCTGGCACTAAAAACGGATTGCTTTTTCGGCGGGTTGCATTTTCTCTGTATTGTCGAAAAATCGTCGGCTGCGCTTCGGGTGCTGAGATTGGCGAACCGAAGGTCAGGCGCCGGGCGTTTAGCAGGCCTCTTGCGTTGAGCAGCTAACGCAGATCATTCTTCGTTGTGACGGCATGTTCTGAGGGATCGGAGAGAGCCAGCAGTTTTTATGAGTATGACTTCCAGGGCAGATCCTTGAATGTGTGCAGCAGCAGCAGCACTCTCTGTACTTGTATTTGCGTGTCTTTCTTCTCTTTCTCTTTTGCAAACTATATAGCTTACTTGTTGTGAGCATAGAGCGCAGAATGTTTGCTGCAAATGTAACAGAGTATCATTGTATCCGCAGTGCACATTCTTGGTTCTCTCGCGACGGACACAGATGCACACGCATGCAAACAAAACTAGGCATCAACTGGATCAGTTTATAATAAACTTGACGCCTCTGGATGAACTCTATCGCCTAGATCATTCATTGTTATTTTGTTTTATTTGCAGCTGAAAGTGATGTGAGAGAAAGAAACTCGGAGAAACTCTATTATGACTCAAAAGGTTTGATTTATGCTTATTAAACTATAACAATTCCAACTTTTAATAATTATGTAATATATACTTGAATAAATTAAAGCGGCACGTGCCAAAATACTGGGTTCTACAGAGATACACGTGAAACGAGATAGTACAATTGCACTCGCCTGTTCCGTCAATATACACGCCTCATCCGTGCTGTGGTATGCTTGCATAAATATTACTTTCTTTTTCGCCAGTGTAAATAATTATAATCTTTAAAGGTATCATGGATCGGCGATTGTTGACTTTGATTCGTTGCGAGGCGGCATCAGTTTGGAAACGGAAAAAACCGAAGTTGGCACAACGAGCCGATTAATGTTGACACGTGCCTCGCTGCGAGACTCCGGAAATTATACATGCGTACCCAATGCAGCCGTACCGGCCTCTGTGCGTGTTCACGTGCTCACTGGTATTTCTACACATTTTTTAAATTAATTAATCATTCTTTGGAATTTATTTAAATATGTTATAGGTGAGCAGCCGGCTGCAATGCAAACGAGCATTGGAAATATTTTAAGTGTATCGATTGCAATCCGAATTACGTGTTGGATTATCATATCAGAAGAAGTATTGTTGTTGTTTAACACTTTAAGCCTAGCCGAATACATACTCGTACATCGAAGTTCAAGATGACTAACTTAGTTCATTTAGCCATAGACCCAAGATGTTCTTTAAAAGGTATACCATTCAAATTCAAATAGCTATTATATTTAATTAAATTGAATTTCTTTCTATTACATTTATATACATATATAGATAAGAGAAGCATATTCCAATGGAATTGTAAAAGAACAAGTTTACCGAAAGTTTAATATACAATAGATACTACATATTAAGTATAATTCCTATAGTCTTATGTAATAAAACTTACAATAATAATAAATACTTATATACGTATACAGATACAAAAATTTCTTGTTAATAACGTACATACATATAACCAAAAGTATGATCCATTTACAATCTTGACTAAATCGTGTGCTGTTTATAAGTATTTCTACTATTACTTGATTTGTTTCATTTATATATATATATATATATATATATATATATATATATATATATATATATATATATAATGTAATTAATGTATTAATTTGTTCGTCTTGCACTAGGTATTAATTGCTGCCGTTTATAGAGTGGTCTCGCTTTGGATGTTGGCATTTGTGTCCCATTATAAATGGTATTCTTACCAGGCGGCGTTTTCTCAAATTCCGCAGTCTTTGCATGCATTGTTGCTCCACCAATATTGGATATACTCGCTGGTAGTTTGGGTTCCGTAGTAACATTTTGTATTTCACCCTCTAGATGATAAATATTTAAATTTGCAACCTTGTTGTGATTTATTTACATTAAAGTATTACCCTTGAGAGCGGTTGGCTTGGCTATTTGTAGAGAGGCCTCCTCCGGCACTGATATTTGTAGACGGGCGGAGAATACATTCAAATGATCAAGTAAAACTGGAGTTGATTGTCGCCTTTCATCAGATAAAATAGCCGAATTAAAGCTAGCTTCGCTTAAGTGAACCGGGCTCCTAATTGGCGTAGAGCTTTCAATTTGATTACTGCGCATGGGTAAATAATATTAAAATATAAATATAGCATATATCGCATATGTGAGAATATAAAGTGTATACCTTAATGACTGATCCACTTTGTTTGTTATTAAGTCGTACAGTTTTTCTGGACAAGTATCCAGCATATGAGAGTAAAGCACATCCATAATTTCAACAGGCACTTTAAAGATTTCCTCACAGTGATCAATCATTATTCTATGCAAAAAATGTGAACAAGAGAATTATAATTATATTTCGATGTATATTAAGAGTATTATACCTAATAACATTGATTGCGTCCCCCATATTTCCCTGCTCTTTATATTCAGCTGCTTTTGGCGTCGAGTCACGCAAAATATTTGGCGCAAAGACTGTGGATAAATTATTGCTATCCATTTTGTTGCCGATCACTTGAACTGTTCCATCTCTAGCACAGATATCATCACAATGGGCTGCAACATTTCCCAGGAACTTAAGCAAAACATATAATGTGTCACGATGCACAATCGGTAGCAATTTAATAAGATGTGATATGGCTTCCAGCTGCAGGCGACGATTCCGTATACCTAAAAATAAATAAATAAAAAATATCACTATTTATCAGTATTTATTAAATCTGTCATCCTTACGTTGAGTCTCCAAAAATGCTGAATATAATCTTTTGCAGAGCAGGGGTTCTGGTAGATCCCTTAAGAACTCTTTGAGCAATGTTGCCACATCATGTGGACAGGTATTGTCAGGAATACACATGCTATTATTCCTATCAAATTCATCACGGAGCTGCAATAGGCCAGCATAAATCGTTATCAATAAATTTACATAAATATCTAAATAGATTTAATAAATTAAAAATTACATTTAATTTCAATAAAATAAGGTAAGACAAATTATTGGATATCTTATTTAGTATGCTCGACTTACTTGCTTAACCCGTTTTTTGGATGTACCAACGCGAAAGAGACCCACTTTTTGTAGTCCGTGCTCCTCCAGATATTCTATGCAGATCATTACGAATATCGGCACATTTAGCATGAAACTATTTTTAGATTCTTCGAATAAGATTCGATCGAGATCCAGTTCAACGTGTCGCATATCAAACTGGCTACAGGACATTTTTTTTGATATCGATGATGATTTCTTAAGCTCCATAAACTGCTCGGAGGGACTACTGCGACCGCAATCCAAGGATTTCGTTGGTAAACTTTCATAGGAACGTATCTATAAATTAAGCAACTTAATAAGTTATATAAATAAAATAAAAACTAAAGAATTTCTTACATTATCATTGGGTTGTCCAGCTCGACGACAGCGGTTGTCGTTGTTACTATGAAAGACTGAAGTCAGCGAATGTTTTGAGCCACACTCTGAATCTCCGGCTCGTTTTCTATCCCTCGACAAGCAATTTTCCAGCGGGGCCCCAAATAAAATATCACGCCCATCTTATTTAATGAAACATACGTTAAATAAAACTGTATGACATAAGGATAAATTAAAGCTAAGCAGTTATTATGTTTTAGTAATCATTAATTAATTAATTCAATAAATATATATCCAAATTATTTTATCGCTTACTGTTTTCATCCTTTTTGCCAATATCAAAGAAACTTGTTGTCAGAGCTCTTTTCTTTGAGATTACTCGTCTTTTTGCAGCTTTGCGTTGTAAATCTATGAAATTTGACTTTATTAATTAACATTAATTTTATTTAGCTTAATAAATTTACCAATATTCATTCCAATATTAAGTTCTTTAATCTTTTCTAAAGCAATGTGCATAAGCATCTCTGCTTCGACATCGGATAGTTTTTCCAAGGATGTATCCGTTAAGTGTAGGATCTGTCCTTGCGTCGATATCCATGTGCAGTTCTCCTAAAAAGTCCGAAAAGTTTTATTATAAATTCAAAGAAATAATAGATTAGTGGATATTTATTTCTTACCGATGGTGCCCATTTTTCACGCTGCGCCAGAGAGTCCTGGCTGTGATCCTGCCTACTCTGACATTTTGAGCGACTTCCCCAAATCTTTCTTGAAACGTATTGCCCAACATTTGACAACGATTTTGATTTTTGCATATTGGTTGTTTCATTTTTAGAATCTATAATACATATATATGTAATGACAAAGAGTTTAAACTATTAAAATATAATTACAAAACATAAAATTTAGAAGGAGATTCATAAAAATCAAATCAAAGCAGGAAATTAAGGCACGGAACGATTTTGTATTTTTTAAATTGATGAAATGTCGATAACCCTTTTTCTTATTTTTTAAATTTATATTTAATTTTAAAGGTTTTTTTTCCATATATTTTTTTTGTAGTTTTCTGCGTCGACTGACTTTAGTTGTCATATAATAGATAAATAAATAAATAAATCTCTATATGTAAATATATTGCCCACAATTTAAAACATTATTGCTGTGAATGAGTTTTATTATTTATTACATTCTCAATATAAAAACAGTTAAATTTGCTGTAAGCTAATTACTATTTTGTTAATAGTATTACTTACTTAGATATGTCTCATTTACATTCCCGTTTTTATAGTTTTGCGAAGTGGATTGTTCAGTTGGATTTGTGTTCCACAAATTGGATAAAAACTGGGAACTCGAACTGAGTAAGGCGCCCGCAGTTTTTCCAGTCTTCTCCTTGGGACTGTGCATAGATCTCGTTGGGGAGGTTGGAGCCGAGGCGGGTTGGAAGTGATTCTTGGATTGATTGGCGATTTCATTGTCTCGCTCCTGTTGCCGGTTCATTTCCCACTCGTTCCGCTTGCGAATGCGCTCGTCGAACTCCTTTTGCCAGGCGATGTGTGCATTCTGTAAGTTCCTTGGATTCTCATTGCCCCGAATAAAGTCCAAGGCGACCAGTGCCCAAGCATCCAATGTTTGTACTGCCTTATGATTATCCTCATCCATGCCTGGGGGATTTATTTCACCCTTTGCCTTGATATTTCTCAGATTCCGATCATAGTTCACCGACTTAAAGCGACTCGCATCGCCATCGTGTACACTTTTCTTCCTCGCCATTCTCAGATATCGCTTAATTGTATCGCTCACGGATTGGGAGACATCCTCGTTATCAATGGAACTTCTTCGCCGACTCGAATTACCTCCCGCCGCCGCCACCTCTTCGGCCTCCGATAGCTCGGAGTTTTCCAGCATTAATTCATAGTTTCTTGCCAGTATTTTAATTTCGCTTAGTTGTATAAAATTTGTTTGCGTTCCACACGAATTGGTGGATTTTTGTGCTGGCCTGGCATATCCAATTGGAGTCTTGTTATATATATTTCTTGTACTGTGAATGAGTTCCAGCGATTCAGGGGGAATTTGTTGGCGTTTTGTTGTTGTTGGTGTTTTTGTTTTTAGGCTTTGTAATAGTTTTGCATTAAGATCATGGTGGCCTTCTAATATGGGGTTTGGTGCCTTACGCTCCTCAAAATTGCACAATTCTGTTGGGTTATTTTCGTAATTAGTGTTAAAATTGAATAGACTCGAAAATGATGTTGCTCCTCTGAGGTTCGACTTTGTTTTTGGCTCTGAGGAATGTAGAATGCGATGCAGTTGCTGTTTCTTTAATATATTATAGATTTTCCTTAGATGGGCTTTATCTTCTAATATTTCCGGTGTCACATTACCTATTTGGACGACGCTGAGTGAGGAACTTTTTAGAAATTTCAAACGCTCCAAAAGCACAGACTCGATTTGCTGCTGCTCGTTCGAAATTGAATTCGAATCGATTGCAGCCGAGGAACTCGACGAACCCTTCGAACTCAATAGTGATTTACCGTTATTGGGGCGCTGAGAGCTGGGCGATGATGTCTGATCGGGCCGAACCGTTTTGGTGCCCAGCAGCGTTGTTGTTTTATAAGAATCGCGTATTTTAAGATAGGTTTGCAATAGTTCAATTGTTTGATCTACATTCTCATTGAGTTCACTTTCGCCCGACTTTGAGTAGGCCGCATAACTACTCCGATGTCGCGATAATAATTTAAGTCGTTTCCTGGAATTTTTCGATGCACCCGGAAAAGAGGACTTTCGCCGCCATAATATAAATCGTTGCTCCGAGGAGCAGACACGCTGAAACTGCTCCTCGATGTGGGGCAGACTATCCGCCCCATGTTGTATGCCATCTGGTAGCAGTTTTCGACCAGCATCTGTCATATATCGCCATGTTTTGCGCGTTAAAAGCCAACGTTCCCGTTTCTTCTCCTTTTCCTTGGTATGGCAACGCCGGCGTCCAGCTGAAGTTGGCGAATTTCTGCCCGAAGCAAGCCACGTTGTTGTTGCTCTCTCTCGCTCCGTCTGATTACTGTCACTTACGCTCGAGTTGAAGTTCGAGCTGGAGTTCGAGTTCACGTTCGTGTTCGCGTTGGAGTTCGGGTGCCGGTTCGTTGTCGAGGCGTTTGTGGTAATTGTTGTAGTTGCATCCTCGGCACGATTGAGCTCATCGATCATACCATCTAATGGACCCGATCGTTTTTTTATCACTGTTACGGGTCGACGCAAAGTAGTCGGCCCCTGCCCCGTCGAACCAATCATTTTATTCGCTTGTTTTTTTGTGTTTGATGATGCCATCTGAAACGAACATAATGTATGAATAATATTACCAGGTTCGATATGTGTCCTATGCATTTAATAGGCCACCATTGTTATTTATTATGGCTTAGATACCTTTATAATATGCATAATGGTAATGGATATAAATATATATGTATAGAGCAGAAATATAAGACTTCCTTTAAAATTAAATACAGCCCAGAAACACTTACTTTACTTACCTTGTGCAGTTAAATACACAAAAAGAAATCACTTATTTAAACATGCTCAAAATCAACACCGATCTTAAGTATCCGTATAAGGAATACGCTTAAGAATTGCCAATGCTACACTCTTTTCTAAGTTAAGCTAAGCTAAGCTTATTTCAAATTCAAATTCACAATTAATTAAGCGATGTCAACCATTTATTATTTAATCCACAAAATACGCTTGAGTATTTAATATATGTTTAATTTTATATATATTTTTAATATGCATATATTTAAACATACGCACATTCTTCAAAAATACGTAATTTCACTTTGATTTGATTTTCTTCTCTTTTTGCAAATGTAAAAATGAATATAGAAAAGTGTCGTTTATCGTATATATATATATATATATATATATATATATATATATATATCATCATATCATATCATAAATATATATATATCATATATATATATATGTGTGTGTGTAGAAAAATTAGTGGACTAATACTTACAGTAGTTATTACGTTATTATATGCAAATAGGAGGGATATTTTTATGCCGACTTTGTAATTTGTTATTGTTATTCAGTTAAAATTTTATGCAACACATTTTTGGTTGGAATGCGTTTGTTTAAAACCCAAAAAAAAATCAAAATAAAACAAAGATCTCTGCAAGTTGATATTTCTTATTTTACAAAACTTAAAAACACAACGATTTAGACTGTTCAACAAACTCATGTCTCGAGAATAACGTAAAATATTTTGAGAGCACGCATAAAAAGATAGAATACATAAAAAAAAAGAAAATCAGTTTATTCTTGAGAAAATATGGCTGTATGTATACATATGTTTATAAATACATACATACACTCACACACACACATAAGTATATATGCGGACATGTGAGTCTATACACATACACAGGCATTAATACACTCTCTCGCAGACATTCTACATATGTATATGTAAATATTTGTGTGGACTTATGTTCGTACGTTCATTAAGTGAAAATACCTATGAATATATTCGTATATTGATGTATGTGTATCTATATGTGTATTTAAATATAAAGTGATAAATACAAATGTTGAAATATCTGCATACACATATTGTAAGTGAGTATTTTTGAGGTGCTTCTCTAGTTTATACTAATAGATGATTAATTTATGAATATGTCTTCGGCGCTCATCCATTTTTTTTTCCAAATGTCTTTATTTTAGATTTCCTTTTTTTTTTAATCGAGAGTCGTACAGATTGTGTTGCCCTTTCTTAATTGACAAAGCAAATTGCAAGCAAATTTGTAAAATACAAGCTATATATATATAAAAAAAAATATTAAAATAATATAAGAATATATTTACCTGTTAGTTGAAATTAAAATTTTAGCTATATTTTGACACTTTTCAAGTGTTTGAAGTGTTTTCTTCGCTGATCCCATAATCCTTAAATGCAGTTCGATAGAATTGATTACAATGCTCTAAGTCTTTTCAGAATTTAACTAATTTAGAGCTATTTTCCTTCCCCAACCCACAGCAGAAAATTGGTAAAGCCTGTTTATAAAATATGGTTTGTTTGCTTCTATTTTAATTTGATGTATGCTTTTATTTAGCTTTACAATTTTGTAATTTAAATACATAGAATTGTCGTTTAGCTATGTAATAATAAAGTAACTGATAACACTCGTTTATGTGGTATTTTGAATTTTTTTTATAAATGATAGATACATAAGCGATTTATGTACAGATGTGTAATAATAAAGCCTTCTTAAGTAAGTATTTTACTTACCAGCATTTTTAGCAATAGACTATGCTCACAGCCAATTTGTCAACGTACAATAAATGTTTTTAAAATGTTTTGCACATGCCCTTTGCCATTTGTCTTACGACTATTATTGTACTAAGTAACTTTGTTTTATTTTTAAACAATTAGTTAGTTAGTTTTTACATGTAGCATACAGGCATATTCATACATACATAGTCAATATATATGTGTGAATATGCATTGAATACTTATGCAGTAGACTGATAGATATTTCAAATTATTCCATGACTATCAAAATTCGATTTTTGTATTAAATATATATATAGATATAAATAAATATATATATATATATATATATATATATATATATATATATATATTGACCACTGTCTGTAGGCTTCAAGGCTACTTGAGTATGTTATTTAAAATCAGTATATTGTATATAGTATATATATGTCAAATACATATGCATGTAAATACCTACAGACTATTAAATTACATGTGTATGAGTGAGTATATATATTTTTACATTGCAAACTCACAGTTAGCATGACATATACATACATATGTATTTGCACAAATGTACCTATGTATGTATATGTTTTTATTTGTCACAATTGTTACTATGTCTAAATATTGTCGCAATTAAATCTACATTCATTTCTTTGCAATATGCAGCTACATATCTATATATATAATATCTGTATATATATTTGTATATTGCTGTGCGTTGTTAGTCTTAAAATTAAATAAATTAGCCTACTTAAATATATTACATTATATTTATTTCTCACATGTTTTCATTTATCTTTATCATTTTATCTGTTTTAAATAATCTTATCCTACGCCCTACCGTAAGAAAACATAATTACATACATAAATATGTCTGATTAACTATAGATAAACATCCAATTAAGTACTAAGTGAAGTAAATTAAGTAATTAAGTGAAGTAAATTTGGATATTGGAGACGCACGCGAAAACTATCCAGATACATACACAACAATAAACTAATATATAAATTATGGGCGGATTTCCTAGAGCTCTTATAATTAAATAGGTATAGTCTACAATAAGGTTTTCATTTTCTTTTTTAATTAATGTATGTACATAAAAATCATATTAATATTATGTATTTTACAAAACATTTAATTGATGTGCCTCCAAAACATTGAATTTTGTATATTGCTGTTGTATTACTAATATCATTTCGTCGAAATTGTAAAAGAAAGTATACATCCCATATTCTACACCTGTACATATTTATGTATGTAATTTTGACTTGACCTTAATATATATTCAGTCATTACCATATTTCAGTTTATTTTGAAATATGTATGCATGCGAATAATAAAGCACACATTCTTAGATGTATTCCGAAACATATTTATATATATTACAGATATATGAAAGCATGTCCTTATCGTTAGACCACTGACAAGCTCATGCATATCATGTATCTGCCATATCTTTATATTCCATATATAAGTAGCTAATGTAGTATGCCTTCATTTTTTTTTATATATTACTTACTTTAAATATTACTATGAACAATTCCTTAAGTTATCAACTTAGCAACGTACAATATGTGTAAATATTTATATTTATATATATATCAGTAATCGCTTGCCTAAAGCCCAGATTTTCTAATAATAAATCACGATACGTAGTCCCGATTCGGATTTGTAGAGTATTCATCAGTAAAACGGCCCGTTGCTGTAGTTAAATTAAAATACTTGTGGATCTGTATTGCTCTAAATAATAATATTTAGGGAATAATACTTACAATCTTCCATTAATATAACTTGTGTATTTTCTATATTTGTACTAGTTACAGAGTGCGGAATTAAGTTGAACTCGTCTTCTGTAAGTGTAGTGTTCCAACGGGACCTGCCACTACTCGAACGGTGCGCTGAAGTCACAGCCATTGTTGGTGTTGAGTACAGGCTTAGATTTGTCGGACTTATGACACCCGACATTGTCGATATAGATCCAGCATAGCCCAGTAACTGCAAGTTCAATATGAGAATACAGCTTTCAGGTATATTTAATTGATATTAGTAAGTACAACTTGACTTACCGATGAGGATTGAGTGTGAAAGTGATTGAAGTATTCCCGACTATTGGTTGAGGGATATATTGGTGCTGCGATGCGAGTGAGAGCATTTGAGCCAATTGGTGGTATTTTACAGCGACCCACTTCGGCAGAAATATGTGGACTCGTTGAGGGATTTGGTTGCGGCGAAGTTCTCGCCACAAGTGTGGTGCAATCCGTATTTGTATGTGGATCCGCTTCGGAGCTGTTAATTGGGCTATGAGTGCTCTCCATGGAGTTAACTGGTTCGTTGCGATTCTCATCGTCGACCAAGGTGGCCTTTGGCAAGCAAAGGCTCGACGATTGATTGGCTGTGGATGCTGGAGGCGATTGAACCATTGACAGATCTCCACTCGATCGTATAATGGCAACAGGTCGTGCCATTGGCGGCAACATTGGTGGCAACATTGTGCTATGATAGTGGGACGTGGGAGCTGCATTCAACTTTGAGCTCCTCAATTGTGAGTGAATTTGATAGTGCGGTGAGTGGCTGTGTGGAGCTATCTGATGCGAGTGGGTATGCTGAAACCCTGAATTCTCTATAGAGGCCCCACCAGCTGCCAAACTCGTCGAATGGCCAGCATCCTGGCAAACATAAGTCACAAAATCTGATATATCATGGCTGTCAGCATGTTGTTGCTGCTGTTGTTGTTGTTGCGTTTGTGTCTGTGTTTGTGCATGTTCGTGCTCCTGAAGTCGTGGACTGCCATGCTGTGGATAATACAGGGTATTCACGGGGCTAACTGAAGTTGCCAGCAGCGTAGAACAGTTGTGGTGCAAAATGGCTGAGAAAAAGAGAAAGAAAGAAATAACGGGGTATTTAAATTAATATTCAATGTTTATACAAATATATTATTATTATTATTATTATTTATATATTATAAGCTTCTGCGGTTATTATTATTATTTTTATATATTACTACCTTCTTCACTTACACTTGTGCTTGGCCACGCCACAACTCACTTACTCACTTGCCAGACCGCCGCAAGTATATTTGGGTTTAAGCAATGACAAACGCACGCTGGACGAAGCGTGAAGCAGTTAGACTGCATTACAGTGCATGTGTGTGTGTGTGGCCCGGCCTAGCGCAAGTCGATCACGTGATTTAACAATTGCCGAAAATAGAAAAAAGGCAAATGCAAAGAAAAAAAAACTATGGCTTCAGGTCGATCTCATGATTTGATCGTTACCGAAATGTATGAAGAAAGAATGCAGAATTCTAAATTGGCGCTAATTCAACTAACCAATATGGGCTCCGCGTTTACCATTCTGCTATTTTGCGTTATTACATTCTGCTGTTATTATTATTTTTATATTATTATTTAATTATTATTATTAAGTTATTATAATGTCTTACTATTATTATTATTTATATATTATTACCTTCTGCGGAACGAATTTGGGGCATGGTGGCTGCCAGCGGCCTACTATTCAACGGTGTATACCGATGCAACGATATTGGGGAGTCGGCAACAGTTGCATCACCGTTGGAATTGATGCTGTCCGCCGGTCGCAGAATGACAGAGAAACTGCCTGTGGCACAGTGTTCTGTGGCTGTCGTTGTACGCGAAATAACTGGCGGCGATGAGCTGTGGTCGATTTTGCAACCATCTGTGGAGCCATTTGTTGCATCAGTGCGCAGCAGCGGAGACTGTGATAAATGCACACTTCTATGATTCTGATCGACGAAGTCAACTGAAATTATGAAAAGCACAGGGCGCTGTAGTTGTGTTTTATGACGAATTGAAAATAATACAATTTAAAGAGATCTACTCAAGCTACTCACTGCTATAACCACCTGGAATTGGATTGGTGACAATGGCGCCAGCCTGTGACTGGATCTGTGAGCTGGGAATTGGTGAATCTGGCGTTAGTTGATATGTTGTGTTGCAGTCGTAAGCAGTGCCCAGATTTTCTCTCTTGATGATGTTCGTATGCAAATTGTTGTCATTGGCCTCATCTAGTATTGAATCTGAAATATCATTATTACTTAATTTAAATTAAAATAAATACTGGTACACAACATTTATTATTATTATAATTAATTTTTTATAGTTAATTCTGGCATACCATTGATAAACACAATACTTATCATTATTAAAGTTAATTTATTTCAATAAATACTGGTATTTAATTTAGCTCATTTAAATAAATAATGGTATTTAATTTGATTCATTTAAATAAATACAGGTGTTTAGTTAAATCAATTTAAATAAATACTGGTTTACCTTATATATACACAATATTTATCACTTACATAATTAATTAATTGAAATAAATAATGGCCTACCTCTGGATAATGTCCACAGTTCTTGCGAAGAAAATACCCCAGTCGCTAGAATAATATCATTGCAAACAACGCCATTGTATGGATTGTGTCTGAGTCCTTTATTTTTTGCCTCAGTCTCCGTGTCATCTTTTCTTTCAATTGACAAATTATTGTTGCGATTATGACTGAAAATAGCAAGTTGTGGCGATCTTGCAGCTATCAGTGTCGATGAGTTATGCGTATTGATAAAGTTTGCCAAATATAAATCCAATTCTCTGACAGAGACATTAATATGATATGGATTTACACAGAGGCCAGGATGAAGGCATTCCGGATTCTTTTCTAGGCGCTCCCCATCCGTACTCTCCAATGGTATGGCCTTGAACAGAATAACCATAACCAGATCCAGACGCCAGACCTTATCGGCTTGTCTCAGGCAATCTATGCGCCGCATTTTGCCTTTTTGATCGGGATTGGAGAGAACACAAATCGATTTGCGTTTACCGATTATCGATTGCACAAAATCCTCCCTGCTCTCCTGCGTTATGTCCTTTCTCAGCTTGCCCAAAAGGCGAGACGCCCATTTCTGTTTCACTTCTGTTTTCTCATTCTGTCAAATATATATAAAATAAATATAATTTAAAGATTTATTTTATATTGCATTTATATACATATATACCTGTAGCTCATCTTTGCAATGCCTTTCTTCCTCCAATGACATACGCTTCTCGTGTTTCTTGTAATACTTTCGTTTAGCAGCTTGCAAGTTAAACCAAGAGTACGAGAATGATTTGACGTATGGTAATAATGCCTCAATGAAGGGGTGAAATTCATCCTACATTAAAAAGATAATCACAAATACATAGTTACATATATATATATATATATATATATATATATATATATGTACATAACAAATTGTATTTCACTTTGTTTACACAGCATTCGAAAGTTTTCAAATTATCAGCACTCTCAACGAAATCAATTCAATAATATTTACGAAAAGTGAAAACTTCTGTCTGCTGCTGCTGAATAAATGTAAGGAATATCTCTATAATGGTTCACTTTAATAAAGAAAATTGTGATACACCGAAACGCATTTCAATTAAAGCATTCATAAATAATTAGTAGTACACATAATTAGAATTGATTGTGAATAAAACTCCGATACAAATACACATATTAATTATATATATTTATATATATATATACCTAAACATTTTCAAATTTACGAATATATAGTTCGTATATTTGCAAACGTTTAAGTGACTTAGCTATGATGCTTGTATCCTAGTGATAAATATATATGACACAAGGCTAAAAGCTACTGGTATGTTTTACGCGGAAACATGTGTGTTGTGAGTTCAGCATAATCAGCAGTTTTTTCAACGATATATTATCTATAAAATTTCAAAGACACCTCCGATTTGTGAAATGCACAACATATTTAATACATACATATACACATACCTATATAAATTTATATACTAACTTAGGACGTTTTCTTGCTTTACTAAATAATTACAAGAACAAAATTTTGGTATTATTTATTTATTTATCATTTTAAAACAGTTGAATGTGGTAAGTCATTAAAAAAAACGTCCTTAAAAGTCGGTCCCCGACAAACAGCAACAGTTTACTTTATTCTATATAGGTGAAAATGGTAAAACATAAATAGTAAATGAGAACGGTTATGATAATGATAAGAAACACTCTTGCACAATGAACAAAAATATATGTGAAAAGGCGACAAGATGCAGTCAACATACACATGTGTGAACTTTTTAAAATTTTAAATGTATACATATATCAACATCAAGAGACACCAAGAATTTGAATTTAAAACCCAAAGTATCATAAAATTTGTTAATTACATTTGAAATATTATTGATTCATAATATTCGGAATGCTTTTCGTAACCATCCAGAGCAATTTTTATACCTAACAATAGAATTAGTTAACTTCGATTAGTTGCATGTTATCACTCTTATAAGAATTATGTAAGTATTTTTATTAAATGACTGCGTAAAATGTAAATAATACATTTATGATTAAAATTAGAAACTCCTTTAAAAATATTATACTATTAATTCCATGGCAAATGAATTAAATTTTTATTTTCATTATTACGATTAATAGCTAGATCTAACGAGAAGCTAAACCACCTGGTTAATTATACATATCTGTTTTATGGACCATTGAACGTATATACAGAATTTAACCACTTTGAGTGTTATCTATTTTTTTTTTATTATTAGCAACATTGTGTTTATGTCGAATGCCGAATTCCTTACCTGTCCAGTTGACGATGTTTGTAAATAGGAAGATACGTCCGTCTCGATCATACAGCTTCTCAGTGTATCTGGTATAAACATACCTTGCGCAGTTTAATTATCATTGAATTTCTTATAAGCCCGATTGCATCGACAACAATCTAATACAAATACAAATAATATATGAAATAAATAATCTGAGGAGTTTCTTGGTTTTAGGGATATTTACCTGCATATTTTGTCCATTTCTCGCATGTCTCTTATTTATTTGTGATATAACCCAAGAATCTTGTTTATTTGTATTTTTATTATTTGTTGCTTGTTTCTTTCATTGGTTTCTTTATATTTTATTGTATTGCCAAATTGAAAGTCATTTTGGAGCCGTCGTTGCTGAAATGACAACAAAACTGAATGTGAAACAATTAATTGCCAATATCTAGCTTTTGTTTCCTCTCCCTTTATTTATGTATCTAGGGGCTTTAAATAAAGGTCTGCAAAAAAACATAACTTATTGACGCATAACGCATTGATTGAATAGTCATGTGTATATATATATTTATATATGTATGCCCTTAAGGAAATAAAACATCTTCTGGTTTTATTTGGACCATTACACAATTATTACACAATGCTCACACATGTTTAATGATGTCTATGTCTGCGTAGTCAATTATAAGCTGATGCACCTATTAAATTCACTTCATACATATGCACTTATGTTTTGATAAAAAACACATACATATATATATATATACATAGATTTAGAACATGTACAGGCGTAACCGGAAAATGCACTGGGGCTATATAGGAGACATACATATACATACATTATTCTGAAGCACTCAGCACAACCCAAGTAGTGACAGACTAGGTGCGTTGTGCAAAACGGATACCTTTCGACTAAATTTAAAATTAGACATTTCTATCGGAGGAGCCGCACATGGTAAATATATTTATACATATATCTTTTCCCTCTCTCTCTCTCTCACTCGCTCTTTTTATTTTTAATGGTGTCTCTTTGGTTTACAAGACGTAATTGATGTTTTTGTAGAAACCGCTTGTTTGCTAGCCAAATGTTTTGTGCTAAGAAGTAAGCAAGTTCAAACGTTCTAAAAATGGAAAATTCTCCACTCTGTTGGTGGAGTAACGTCACACAATCGGTTAGTAGTGAACCAGATGACATGCGCAGACATTTAAATTCACAGCGCGCATGCGAAAGAATGGCCCTAGAGAGAAATTGGTGAGAGCTCTCTCTCTTTCTCAGTGTATCTCTCTCCCACTATGTCTTTCTCTGCCTGTCTCGCTTATAGGAAACAGACAAGCACCCAGTAATAATTAATATCGCAGTGAAGGCTTTCGAAATTTTCACTTTAAGCTATCAATATGACAAAATTGAAAATTCAATTGTATGCAATTTAATCATGAAACTAATATTAAAATTTTAATTCCAAAATGGAATTTGGAAATAGTTTATTTACATACACACATCTGTTAGTTAAAGGGATGAAAACTGGAAAGTTGTTCACAATAATAATAATAAAAATAAAAATAATTCTTAAGATCTAATATAAATAAATAGCAAATCAAGAGTGTTTTCAGGTCGACTAGTTTGGGAATAGGATTATCGGTATACAGGAAAATGCGGCATGCGCAGTAGATCCTTACAAAAAGGAGCTTTCAAGTGATGTGCTTTACACAGTTAGAACTCTTATAATAAATACTAGAGGAAATGCACATTCCCATTCGTACGTCATATTCACAATGCCAGTAGTTAATCAGAGCTTTCTACCAGTTGGTCAATTTCAATTTACACTAAGCACTTTCATAAATTGTTGGTAACTATTGACATATTGTCTTTGTTATTCATATATATATACATATATTTATGTATGTATGCGTGTACTGTAGCAAGATGTGTCAGTATTTTCCGATATCAACTCTGACTCTCATTGGTTTGATGAGCTTTCAGTTTTTTCAGTTTGCTCTTTACAGTAATCTGTTACTGTCATCGTCATCCCCTTCTGTTTTACATTTACTTATACATACATAAGTCATCAAAGTAAAGTGTTTTATAAAAATAAAAATGGAGATAAAACTAAAATGAAAACACTGTTTAAATATAATTAATAATAATAATAAAAAACAGAAAACGAAAATAAAAAGTATTGTTTTTATATGTGTGCCTAAAACTGTTATTATTCCATGAGCTAATGCGTATAAATGGTACAGTCGTAAATCCTGCTTCTCGAAAACGTTTACACATTCATATGACCACATTAAAAAGGTAAAAGAAAAAATACAATACTATATATGTAACGGTTATAGCACAGCCAAATTCTAATTCTTTTCAGTTCTTATTTAGTCATATGTCATATTAAATTTATATGTATATGTAAATGTGTATATATACATTTATATATATAAATTTGTGTATGTATATCCATACGTATCTTATATACATACATATAGATTATATAAATGTATAATTTTATATATGTATGTACATAATTCGCAATACTTATAAGCTTTGGAACCTATTTTCAGATATGGCGAGCATAATATTAATAGCTTGCCTAGCGATATTGGGTCTAATCATTGCGATAGCGCTTTTTTTAGCCGGAGGCTACCTTTGGTGGAGGCATAAAAGGTCACAGTTACAGTTTATTGAACCAAACGAAGACGAGGAATCTAGCAGCTATAGTTTAAGGTTAGTAAGGTTATGGCTTAAGCAATAATTAATTCTTTAAGTGGAATTGAAAAAAATTTCCCTATTAATGACTTACTATAATTAAATCATTTTACAATTTTTTTTTGTGGGTGGGAAAGCTGGATCGGAAGTGAAATTTACAAATGTATTATATTTAAAATGTGCTTAATATTTTACAATAGGGCAACGCAGGAAATTGTGGACTCTGGAAATCCGCCAAGTAAGCCACAAGTGCCAGTTGCTCAAGCGATTACGACGCCTCTACAAAATAATATTAATCGAAAACTGAATGGCTTTCTCAGTCTCAGGACGCCTCTTATTGGGTACGACTCTTTATTATAATAATAAAATATATATACTTATATTTGAATTTAAAAGAATAGCGTTGCGATTTACCAACTATCCATAATTTCGTATTCTCGCATATTAAGTAAAGTCCTTCTTATAGGAGCGGTTCAACGTCTACACCGATAAAACCTTCCAGTGCTGTTGCAGGGGCAGGTGCAAATGACGGTACATCTAAAGATTCTGCGGTGCGTATCCTAATGAAATAATTATTTTGGATCACAATTTATAAATATTAATATATTTAAATGACTTATAACTGTGATTATCTACACTGTAATTATCTATAGACTTCGAGTGTTTATTATATATATTATTTGATTTATTATTTATATTTTACTTAATTAATTGGCATATTTCGCACATTGTAGAATAAAAGCATCTCAATGACCGATATGTACCTCGATAGCAATGATCCGAGTGAAAACGTTGGACAAATACATTTCTCTTTGGAATATGACTTTCAAAATACGACCCTAATCTTAAAAGTTCTACAAGGCAAAGAACTACCAGCCAAAGATTTGAGCGGCACCTCCGATCCTTATGTGCGAGTTACATTGTTGCCAGACAAAAAACACCGTTTGGAAACCAAAATCAAACGAAGAACCTTAAATCCACGCTGGAATGAAACATTTTATTTCGAAGGATTTCCCATTCAAAAGCTTCAGTCGCGTGTAAGTTGACAAATATTATAAAACTATAATAAAAAAAAAACTCATATTTGAGGAATAAATCTCAATTTTTAGGTTCTGCATTTGCATGTCTTTGATTATGATCGCTTTTCAAGAGATGATTCTATTGGAGAAGTGTTTTTGCCACTATGTCAGGTAAATAGTCTTAAAATATAACAACGTCCTATGCTGATATGACTTACTTAGGATATTTAGTATATATATAATTCCTTATATATTTATATGCCTTTAGGTTGATTTTGCTGGAAAACAGTCATTTTGGAAAGCTTTGAAGCCCCCGGCAAAGGATAAATGCGGTGAACTCTTGTCTTCGCTATGCTATCATCCTTCAAATTCAATTTTAACATTGACATTGATTAAAGCACGAAATCTAAAAGCTAAGGATATTAATGGAAAATCAGGTAAATTTGCCGGTCAAAACTGTTGAGTTATTTCTAGTATTTCGCAAAAAAAAAACCGATTTTGCCCTTTATTATAAATATTACAAATTATTTTACAGATCCTTATGTAAAGGTCTGGCTACAATTTGGAGATAAGCGTGTAGAAAAGAGAAAAACGCCTATTTTTACCTGCACGTTAAATCCAGTTTTCAATGAATCATTTAGCTTTAATGTTCCCTGGGAAAAGATACGAGAATGTTCTCTGGATGTCATGGTTATGGATTTCGATAATATTGGACGAAACGAGCTGATCGGTAGAATATTGTTGGCTGGTAAGCGAAAATTGCTATGAATATGCGCTATTAATTAGTTTCAGAGAAAAGCTTGGAAAATTTATAATAATACTTCTCACAGGTAAAAACGGTTCAGGTGCCTCCGAGACGAAACATTGGCAGGATATGATCTCGAAACCCAAGCAAACTGTAGTACAATGGCACCGCCTAAAGCCAGAATAAATATTGGTGTTAATCAAGTCGATCTCGGATATAATAATAATAAATTCTTACATATGCATATGTAAATGCATATACATATTTAAATATGATTCTGAAAGAAATAATAACTGTTTAGCAGAGTTTAAACAGGCTGCGCACAGACTAAGACATCGCACACATTGCGTACAGTAATATTTAAAAGAAAAAAAGAAAGAAATTGATAAACGCACAGCAATATATTAGCATATTGCTTTTATTTGTGCTTAACTTATACAAACACATCTCTATATCGCTCCCTATGCCTTTGTAATCAGAGCTTGAAGCTGAATCGACTGTTAAGATAAGAAAAAATAGAAAATTCAGCCGCGCTTATCTTAAATGTTGTCATACCATGTGTTTGAGTATTTTCAAAATTCTGGGCTACTTCAGAACTTACATGTCAGTTTAGTTTCAAGCTCAAAATTGTATTAACAAATATCGGACGGGCAGTCGCAAATTATATTCCCAATTAAAAAAAATTGACTTAAAATGCTAGTTGAACAAAAAAATGGAATGTGCATACAATCGAGCCTATTCATTTTATCGGTTGTATGTCCATTTTTTTTTTTTTGGTTGTTGATGTAGTTCCCAGTTTGCTAAGGTTTATTGGTATTTCTGGCCTGCCACATGCGATAAATGCTAAATGCTTATGAAATGACCTCAGTGTACTGGCAAAACAGTAAAAGAAATATAAATTGTCTCTAAATTTCTATATTTATTTAACTGCATCTCTGTACTACAAAATTAGTTCAAAACAATAGGAGAATAGGAGTATAATTTAGCACAATACTCTGATCTGTAATGAGAGCAAAAATAACAGGTGAAAAATAGCCCCCTTTAGATTATGGATTTAGTAAGATTGGCGGACATATGTATATATATATATATATACATATTCGTTGAGAAGAAACCACCTGGCATGAAGTATTAGGTTGCAGTTGGATTGCGTAAAGTTATCAGGCGTTTTTCATTTCGAAATAGAGGATTGCACATCACCAATATTATACTCTGCTGGGAAGGTATTTCACTATTTCATTTCTATGTTAATGTGTTTTTGAATATATGAACACATAATTGATTAGCTTAATTAATCTGCAAATTAGTGTAACTTAAAATACGTGTATGAAGAATGATAAAAATTTCACGCAAGCGAAATAGATTATCGACATATTGAAATACATGTAAATAATGAAAGTTAATTGTTATTATTAGATTCTAATATTAACTCGTAAAACGACATTGTTACAAGTTACTTAAATTGCGAATTGTTGTTTCTTTTATAATAAAAGAAAATAAAAGTGTGAAAATGACATGTTAATCTTAAATAAACCTAGTTTAAACCGAAACTATTTAGAATGATAGGCTGTAGGTTATAATATATTTATATATTAGAAAAGGCAATTAGAGAATAAATATATTGAACAAATTAATAGTAACTGTAAAGAAATTAGCCAACCATTGCCGGAACATGCGTCTACTGAGATGAAAAGTGCAAACATAAAAAATGAGATTAAAAATTAAGAGTTAAACAATAAAATAACAAATTATAATTGATGAAACTGA
Source organism: Drosophila villosipedis (assembly GCA_035043025.1). NCBI lineage: Eukaryota > Metazoa > Arthropoda > Insecta > Diptera > Drosophilidae > Drosophila > Drosophila villosipedis. The sequence goes on along the minus strand of JAWNNF010000019.1, from coordinate 157,032 downwards.
GTTTAAGAAACGAAAAATCGAAAATTCAACCCACCTTGAAATTACATATTTGTTATATACCTGTTATAATATTATTAAAAATCAATTTATGATAATTAAATAGCTGCAAATAAAGCATTTTTAACCTAGACCACGATTAGTGCCATTTTTTATCTGCGTATTTAATTTCTTGGGTTTCAGCACCAATCAGACAATGACAGCGAACGCTCGCTGCTCGAGTCGCGTAAAGTTTTCGACGCGTTGACTTCGGGTTGCTACTTCCAAGACGCGAAGCAGAATAAGACCCACGGTCACAGAAAAAATACGCAGCAGGTTTTTATTCGGTTTTAGTAATTACAGTGATATATTTTATATGCCCTCGATGATGTTAAGCTAAATATTCCGTAAGGTAAAGTTTAGTCAAAATAAAACACAAATGCGACAAAACCTATGGTTTTTTTTGCTCACTTTTAAAAACATTATATTTAAAACGGCTTTATCATTTCCTCTTTAAATTACAAATATATTGATAATCTCTTAGAGATACAAATATAAACGATTAGGCAATTAAGTCTATAAAATTTTATAAGATTACTTATGGTTTGGGATTGGATTGAATTTCTTGTTTTTGAATCGTGTTTCTTTTGCTTTCTCCACAATTAAATTTTGCCTACAATCATTTTTGATGTGTCTTCTTTTATGCCATTTTCCATTTTCCATTCTCCATTTTCTTTTGATGGGAAACTAATAGCTTCCTAGCTGCGCTGCCACCCGAATCAATTTTAAGGCGATCTTCTCAATAATATAAGCATTGACAGCAACCAATTACAACTAGAAATTTCCTTCAGGTTTGCTTTATTTCATAGTACATACATGCATACACAGTTGTTTATATACTAACTTATTATTGCATATATATCGTACTGTAAGATCGCGCAAAGTAGCTTATATGCATACATATATTGTAGTAGAATATATTTTCTCTGGTTCTAACACCCGATCTTCACGCTTCTTTCTTATTATATATGAAAGTATATTATGTTCTGCTTCAAAGTGCAATTGTTTTGTTTTCTTTTGTTTTTAATTAGTTGTTTTCTTTTGCCCTAACTCGCTATGTCTGCCAGCTCTACAAGTATAATGATTTAATTGGCATCATCATTTAATGAGTTAAAGAAGGTATTAAGACTCTTCACAGCCACACCTGTATAGAAAAAAGGGATAATTGCATAATTTAAATAAACAACAAATTTAATTAAAAACAACTGTACCTTTGCCAGCTGACTGATCCTTTGAATCGCGCCATTTGTAGAGTGACTCCTTGTGTATTACAAAGCCATCGTAAAGCTCACCGAAGAGTTCATTCAACAACCCTAGAGTAAGTATAATTCATTATTATATTTATTATTATAAATTGCTGAGTAATGACAAACCTCTCGGATGTTCGTAGCCGTGGACAAGTAGTTGTACTCCATACAAACACTCGAGCTGAAGGTCTTCATTGGAATCAATGTAGCGCTGAAAAACTGGTATGCAAAACTTCTGAAAAACTTCGGGCTCCAGCTTATAGCTTATATCATTATCCTTGTAGACAATTGCGAAGTTGCTTAAAATTGTTGTCAGGCCTCTGATAAATAGCTTATCGGCCAGCACAATATTGCCCTGTAAATTATATTATTAAATACTTCGACTTTGAAATCAAAGTAACGTATTTGAAATATCCTTACATTGCAATAATCAATTATGCAATCTGCAGTTGCTCCTTCCTTTAGCAGGTGCTCAATATGATCTATCACATTTTTTACATGCTTTTCGGGTGACTCGCGGTCTTCAATCACTGGCGCCTTTGACTCATTCTCCACATACTCTAATCTCTGCATAATATATATAGATATATATTTAGATGATAATATAGAAAATATTAAAAACACAATGAGAACTTACATTCGATTCAATAAAGGCGATAGCTTCGCTGTCGGGCATAAAATCGGACCAGTGCATGTTAAATTTCTTCCACATGGTGCGAGTGAAGTTCGGTCCCACTTCCCTAGTACAATATGTCAAGTAGGCTTTAAGGAACTGTTTACCCATGTGGTTGTCTCTTAAATTGTTGTTCCACAGATCTGACACAGTCAATACTTTCTTGACTATTAATGGACCTAAACAAAATAATTGATATACGTTATATCGCATAAATAACAAATATAGAATATATTTACCAGCAAATTGGAAAATATAAAGCCACATTTCAGGAACATCAACAAGTAAATCGTGGGCAAACACGCTAAACTCCCTGTACGCCAGCTTAAAGTGATCCACAGACATGTAGTTCTGCTGTATGAGGTGGGCAATTGTGATGGCCAGGTATCTCCTGTACTGTTTGCCCACTTTCGATAAATGCAAATAATCAGTTAATATATAGTACACGAAGCCGCAACGCTGTGGCTCCGGTATTCGCTTGATGCATTCGACAACCGTTGGAGTGACAGATTTCGAGGCCGACTCCTGATCAATGATATCTGTGACGACTGTCTTAAACAGCTTAATATCATTATCTTGGGGCTTGATGTACATGGTCTGTGGCGCTAAGCTTTTGGCAGGCGGTGTGGCAGAGATGGAAGGTGGCTGCTGCTGCTGCTGATCGCCGCCTCGGTAAATGCCGCCAACACCAGCGGTCGAGCTGCTCATGGACGAACCCATAGCCTGTAAGGAATTAGACTATTAAGAGCACTAAATCTTATATATATAAATAATATATATATATATTTTAGATAAATACCTTGTTGGAAAGTCGGCTTGGCGGCGCCTGTTGCGTGTATTTTGAGTGACTAGCAGATTTTTGTAGTGATGCGTTCATCATGCCGCGACCCTGTTGATTTTGACCAACGCGCGACGAAGAGTTCTCGCGCGATCCTTGCGACGATCCTGTCCGCGAATGTATGCCTATTTTTTAAGTTATGATATCAGGTTTATCCCCATATATAAATATCGCATTTACTCACCTCGATCACCATAACGATCACGCTCCATGGAACCCTTGTTAAATGAGCTCTTGTTGCGGGGCCCACTACGGTCGCGATCACGATCCCGATCTCGATCAATGCTGTTCTTATCGTTTAACGATGAGAGCACGGCAAATGAATTGGAAGGTGTTGTCGTCGGCGTCGAGGATTGTCTATTCATAGTGTGATTCCAAATAAATTGATCACGTCCGCCCATCTTCTTCGTATCCAAATTTTGATTGAGCTGTAACGACTATGAATAAGAATACAAAAAAAAAAAAAATAAAAATAAATAAATAAAAAGATACAGTTTAGAGATGAGGGATAGCTTACCAAACCTTCCAGTTTATTGGTGTCCACCGCCTGGGAGCGGCCGCCTTTGCTGGTCTGGACGTGCCACGTGTTATCGTCATTGTTGCCATTGGAGTTGGCATTGGTGCCGCCGCCACTGTTGCCACTGTTGCCACTGCCGCCGCTGTTCGGTTGCTGGTGGCGCACATTGTTGCTACCATCGCCGCGCTGACTGTGACTGCCACCGTATCCGGCGGAACGAGAATCGCTATAGCGAGCGCCGCCAGTGCGTTCATCCCGCTTGCCGGCACCCGACTGGGGTCCATTCGGACTGGATGTGGACAGGGAGCCGCTATAGTTCATGTATTGCGCGGACAGCTGCTCATTTTTGGCCTCCTTCTCAATCTGGCCCATCGTCTTGGGCGCCTCATTGCGCGCCGATTGCCACTTGTTCTTGCGCAAATCGATGACATCCTGCAGCATGAATCGGACACGGGAACTGACCTTAGCACCATCCTTGTCAGTTCGCGAGGCAATCGCCTGCATGCGTGCTATGGGCTTATCCAGTGAGTAGCAGCGATTCGGCTCCTTGGTAATCACTGGTGTTTGCTCGAACTTTGCACCCACCGTTGTGAGCAGCTTGCACAGGCATTCGAGCATGTCCTCCGAATGCGGATTTAGCAATGTATCGATGCAAGAGTAAATGATTTTACCAGTTAACATGGAGATTTTAAAGAGTTCGCCAATGAATCGCACTGTGCCGCCAGAGCGACGCCGTATCTTGCGCTCCTCCTCCTCAAGAAGAGCTTCGATCTCAGCTTTTTCATTTGGATCTGTGCACTTTTTGATCTTCTCCACAATGGGCTGCAATTTCTTCTCCTTCGCAGCGCCCTGGGACACATTCTGGGTGAACTCCTTCTCCGTTTTGTCGAGGAGCGCATTGCGGAAGTGTTGCAGATTGGATTTGGTGCCACTCTCCATGCGTTCATCGCGTGCCTTCACCTCGCTAATCAGACGATGGCACAGTCGCGCATAGGAAACAGAGAAATTTGGCTCATCGATCGCTTTCTCGAAGACAAGCACAATCACTTCGTCCATCTTATCTGGCGTATCAATCTTCAGTTTGACTATCTCCTCGACGAGTGTATCAAATCTCTCTGGGGTTAGTTTATTTAGAATTCCACGCACGCGACGCACAAGTTCATCTTTCTCGTGAACGGACTTGCCATCGGAGCTGGCATCCGCTTCCGCTTTGTTGGTCAGTCGTGGTCGCCACGCATTCTCTGTCTCGTTAAGTTTGACGTCCTGGTTCAGCGATAGATTCACATGGATCATGCCCTTCATGCTGCTACGGCCGCCGCCCTGCACCCCGGACATGGACACCTGTTTGCCCACGAAATTGCTGGACGCATCACTGTTGCGATTACTACCAATCATGCCCACCATTGACTGGACACGCTTATTGTTATTGTTGTTGATGTTGCGCATAAATGTTGGCATCAGATTCGGATGTGGCAAGATCGCCACGTTCTTCACCTCGGGCTGCACGCGGGATGCTTTTGCTTCGCGCAACTGCAACAATTGCTGGCGATCATATTGCTTCTTACCACTCGGATTACTCGGCGACCATTGACCATCGTTGTAATTGATTAGCGATGAGATCGGATCTGTTTCTATGGCAGCAGTTGGTGGTGAGGTGGCAGTTTGTTGTTCAACTGTCTTTGATCTAGGCTCCTTTCCATCTCCCACTGATTCCTTAAGCTCCAGCTCCAGCTCCAGTTCTTGTTCTTTTTCCTGTTCTGTTCCATCCATTGTCTTATTTGTAGCCAGTTGTTTACTGTGCATGGAGGTGTCTAATCCAATATCAACATTATCATTGGCCTTTATAGGCGCTTCATTGAATTGTGTATTCCCGGCTCGATCAGTCTCATCTGGAGTGCTCTCGTGTGTACTATGTGCTGTTGGTGTAAGTGCAACAACCGCAGGCGACTCTGTTGCCTCAATTTCGCTGCTTTGATCCAGTATTTGCATAGCAGTCGATTCGCCTTCAGATGAGACTTCTACATTGGTTTGGGTTTGGGCTGCTGTTGCAATCGTTGCAATATCTACGGTTGTCTCTGGCTCAGCATCGATATTTTGTAGTGGACAATTTGTGAATAATTCGCTCTGCGACGAGGACACAGAAGCGTCATCCACAGCGTGCTCAAATTCAGGCGTTGGAGTTGCCACATGCGCCATGTACTGAGACTGTTGCTGCTGTATGTGTATCTGTGACTGTTGCTGTATCGCTTGTGGATGCGCTAAGTTTAGCTGATTCTTTTGCTGTAGCACAGAGTCCGTTTGTATCTGTTGATTAATCTCGACAGTCGCTGCTTCTGCATCATCCAATTTGACTACATTTAATAGAAAATCGAGATTAGTTATAAACTTATTATAACTACCTATAAAAAGTATACGAACGTCTAGATGTATTTTTAAAATGGTAAACTATTTATAATAGTTAGTCCATATCGATATTAGTTGCTCAGCCGTTATCGCTTTTGTATTGCATTGAATTTAAATATGTTGATTTGTTTTTTATTTTTAGAAACACCTTGAAAGCATTATACAGAACTATCCTTATTGCCTTTTGATTATGTACATTATTTAATAGTCCAAAATATAGATATATTAAATGCCAAATTCTTTGCATTATTTGAAAATATTTATACCAAAATATATATTTATACATATTTGTAAAAAATATATATATATACACATATAAAAACATATATAAAAGAAATTAATTAACTTATTTGTATTTAATTTTTGATACTGATTATTGTGGAGTAGTTATTAACCCACAAGTGGTATCATAACTTTGCACATGTATTTTTTTCATTTCGAAATATTTCAAAATGCACGTGGGCATATATAATATTTATTTGACTCTTCATTCAATTTTTATCTCATCAAAAGTTGTCTGTGTGTGTGTGTCCGTCCAAGCAATTATCGCTTTGTTGCCTAGCGCTATAGATAGGCACATAGGCATATACACACACACACATACACTGAGCTACGATATCGAATCGCACAAAACATCGCACTAACACTAACACAACAACCAAAAAAATGATCGCATCGAGAGGCTAGCGACGTTTGAGCATCGAGCATCGATCGAACAGCGAGCAGTGTCCGCAACTGAAATTGCTGCACAAACGAGGCAAACAGAAAGACGGACAAGCAATAACGGCCAGCCAAAAAGCAGCGTCAAACAACAAGTCACAAGTCACAGCAGTGCTACAAGCAAAAGTGAAAATGTTTGCACACACACGCACTCCCAATTTCTCGCTCTCTCTCTCTCACTCTGTGACGCACGCACACATGCTTAATATATCCATGTACAGACACAGAATACAGTGTAGATAGCACGTGTTTGCATACATCTGGGAAGCAAACGCAAGAGCCACGCAATGTGATGTGATCATTCGCAACTTGTGAGAGAGCCAACAAGACAACTGAGAGATAGAGAAAAATGAGCGGTTTGTCTATAATCTAACACGACGCACATACACGCACATCGATCGAGTTCTTCAAATATATATGCATGTGTGTGTCCGTCTTATGGTCAGCACACCTACACATATATGAACATCGTACATCTACACATTCATAGATAAGCAGACAAGCTTAAGCGCAATATGCACACGCACACGCACACGCGCACACACACTGTTTTAATCGAATAGAATTGTAGAAGAAAACAAGAACGCAGCAGCTGCCTGGAATTTGGACATTAAAAGACTTCTATAAAATGCATATTTCTGATAGAAATTTCGGGCAAAACTTTCTTTTTTTTCATATTCCGTTTTCGGTTTTGGGTGCTCCGTATAACGAGACCGATTTGAGTGCAGTATGCGAGCTACAAGTCACTGCTTTTTTAATGTGTTTAACTTATAAAAAAAATAAATCAAATCAAGTACAAATAAACTTATTTTAAATCCGTAAATATTGGAAATGCTTTGAGTTCCACGAGGAACAACATTCTCTGCTTTTTTTCAATGTTCGCCTATTTGGCACTCCGCATAAAAACAAAAGCAATCTTAGAATATATATATGAATATAGAATGTCGTTATAAAGCTTTTGCCTATATTCTACATCAAAAATGTATGCGCTAATATAGTAACTATATTTTATACGATATAGTAATAATGTGCTGAACTATAACCTATATCTTTTGTTCATTTATTTTTTTTTTGCAGAATAACCAGTTTTATTTATTTTTTGAGATTGCTGACAGGCTAAATTAATAATATTCAGCCCAGTAATATTTCTTACAGTACTTACCAGATGAAAAAGCTGTAGATGAATCAGAGCTATCTTTTGGAGAGACTATAGGGATTCTAAGAAAGAAGGGAATGAAAAATATATAAAATAACAATACAAATTAAATATTGATTGTGTTAGAATCACTTACTTTTTACTCTTGGTCTTCTGGGGCGTCGGCAATATTTCTACAGATGGGGCGTCCGATTTCGCTGAGACCACTGGGGTCTGACCCATTATAATATCTGGCCGGTGAGCGGGAATTTGATCTATAGACAAATTGTGACAAGTAATAAAATTTATTACAGTGTATATTAATATACATTTTGTATGTTAATTAATGTACCTAATTTGTACTGGGCATTGGCCCTTGAGTCCGGGCCTTGAATTAGCATGTTATTCGCTAGACAGATGCCAGCAGCATCTGGCTGGGAAATGCAGATTGGGACATCTGGGCTTGGTTGGACAACGGTGGCTGTTGTCGTAGTTACTGTTGTTCCAACAACAGCGCCTCCTTGTTGCTCCTGGTACTCATTGTCCACATTCGAATTGCTCTATATATCGATAACAATCAACAATATATGTATATATATACATATATATAAATAGCAATAAACGTACCTTATCCAGTTCATCGAGAATATTCTTTTTCGTTTCGGGATGAATGATCTGCAAACGGTGCTGATGGCGACGCCTACTCGCCGGTGCCACCACTTGCACCGGCTGTTGTGCCACATTCGGTGGCATAACATTAACCATTGGCGGTACACCGACCTGCCCGCTACCAGTGGCGCCAACGCCAATTACGGTATTCGCGCCGGTCTGAACACTGCCCGTGAGCAGCTGCAGTTGGGAAGTTGTAGCCCCGGGACCAGCCAGCGGTCCATTTGGGCCGGTCTGAACAGGCATCGTGTTGCCACCGATGTTGACACTAGCGTTTGTGGCAACACCGCTGCGCGAATGTTGTGGCGGCGGGGGAGGCTGTTGCTGCAGCGACGGCAGATATTGATACGGATAGTAGGGAATGGGCGCAGGTCCATATTGTATGTGTGGCGTTTGGAACGTCGGCTGTCGCTGGCCAAATTGTGAGTACTGTTGCAGCACCACATTCGGATACATTGCCGGCATGTGCAAGTGGCGAGGTCCCCCGGCGCCCGTGCCACGTGGCGCATTCGCAGTCGGCGGCGGTCCCCGAAATATTCCACTCTGCTGATTTGAACGGGTGTTGCCAGCACTGTTATTGCCCGATGACACATACTGAAAATATTCCACAAATCTATATTAACTTAACTTACAAATAGCTTTGACTTATGCGAAAATTACCCTTACCAATTTTAAATCTTAAGCTTACGTTTATAATTTTTTAAGTTTCTCTGGTTTTTAATTTATCGTTGCGGTCAAAATAATAATAGTGCTGTTTCTCAAAGCATTTCATAAATTTATATAATAATTTAATAAAGGTAAATATATATAAATTATAAATTTAGAGACTTTTAAGTGTTTTTTGTTAATCAATTTGATAGCTATGTCAACTTTTAACGTTTAATTTTATTCCAGTATTTACTACTTGTATTTAAATTAAGTTTGCATAACTTTAACTATATTTTAAGTATTTTTTTGTTTTTAAATTTTTTCAAAACATATGTGTCCACTAATAATTTGACCGCAGCTGAACATTCGGATAATTTCAGGTAGCGGAACAAACGTAATCGATTAATCGAGCAATCGATTTATAAAATTCGTACAAATTTCTATAAGCTTTATATTGTTTTCGCGAGCAAAAGTTTTGTTCTTGTTGTTTGTTGATTTTTACCTCTTGGGCTGTTTGGAAGCTGTTGTTTGCCAGCACATTATTATTTTTATAGTCGTATTTTCTACTATCGATACAAGTGACGCCAACGCCAACTCCAACGCCCCCCAACAAACTCTTCTCGTGCATATAGGGGCCACTGCTCGAGCCCAATGTTAGCGTCATGAGGCTCTGATTGTTGCTGGCACCGTTAACGCTGCTGCTGCTGGCACTGTTGCTATTTGTGGCACTTGCGGCAGCGCCACCACCGCCTCCTACTTGTGTACCATTATTGGAAACTGCAACACCTTTCGACGACAACTCCGCTCCCAAATAGCGACAATTGGAGTCGATGCCGGCCGTCAATTGTGGTCTGTGTCCAGTCAGATTATAGATGGCAGCGGAGCTCAAATCACCCGTATTCAATTGACAACTGCTGACGGTCATTATGTTGCCACCGCTGCAAATTACAGTCGATTGTTGCTGCTGTTGGGTTGCAGCTGAAATAGCTGGCGCTCGATTTACAACATTTGCATAGCTTTGTTGCTGCTGCGATTGTTGCTGCTGTTGCAGATGATGTGGCTGCTGCATGTGTGTTGAGGACTGTTGTTGCGTGACTGATGTCGTTGCTGTTTTTAGTATGGAGACAACGTTGTAGGCCTTGTTTATCTGAAACTGCGGCTGTGTGCTGCTGTGTTGTGGCAGCGACTGTTGCTGCTTCGTTGGCGGCGTTTGCGAAACATATTTTTTGCTTTTTTTATTCGAAGGCAAAATCTACAAACAGATTGCAAAAAAGTTGGAAGATTTTTTTTGCCTATTAAGTATAGCACAAAATTTGAACTTTGGCCGAAATAGAATACGAAAACGAATAACGAAAGCAGCAACTAAAATCTATACTTAATAAACTAATAACTCAATAATAAGTGAGTTGAGTTCAATATTTGGCCAAGCAAATAAATCATAAAATTGGAATCCAAAACTTTCCTCTCTCCTCTCATTTATGTTAAATGTGTGTGAATGTTTTAAACAATAAATTTGAAATATAAATTTAATTGGGATTAAAAACTAAGGTATGTTTTTTGAAATATTTTATGCTTAAACATCTAATTAAAATGAAATTAAACAAAACTTTCGAAATTAAATACCTATTTTGACATTCGAAAAACCGAATACTATTGATAGAAACTAGAACGAAATACAAAGAAAAAAAGTGGAAACATACCAAATTTTGGGGCTGCATGTTTTTAGCGATATCAGATTGTGTTGATAGTGCTGAAGCAGCTGGTTGCATTACGAAAGGACCGATCTAGTTTACGGTTAAGCGTTTGTCAAACGTCAAACGGTTGCTTTTCCCCGTTTCGTTGACGAATCTCCGTTTTGGGCTATTTTTGACCCGCGTCCAATCCGTCACACAACCATCGGATTCTTCTTCTGTGGAAACTGCGAATGTTGAGAATGTTGCGAGTGTTGGCAGGCTTTCTTACCTGCTAAAGTTTAGTTTTATTGTATAAAAAATGTCTGCGAAGCAATTCTCGTAAGTTGTAAATAATAACCCAACCTGCAAGGCAAAAGAAAAAATAAAATATAAAAAAAAAACATTTAAAATAAGTAACATATGTATTATAATAATTAACTAACATATTTTAATATATAAATCGTCGTACGCATATTAATCGAATGCATTTGCTTTCTACAATCTAATTTATGATTGCATGTATATACTTATATATATTATTATTCAATATTTCTTTTGCCTATTTATTTGTATTTTTTTGTTCACTTTATTACTGCATTTGGGGAGTTATTAAACAGGTGCAAGCCTCAATTTATTTAAGTAGAGCTCTTTTTCATAATCATGCTTTCTTTAACCATTTGCCGACGTTGCGACGTTGACGTCGTATTTGCGAGCGAGCGAGCGAGAGAGAATCTAGCGTAGAAGGTATGAGAGAGAATGACCGACCGAGCGAACGACTCGCCTCGACTCAAGTCTTGCACAAAGGAAATGTGTGCACAAAAAAAATCTGCAATAACTTATATTTCAACATTCAGTAACTTTAACAATTAATCGAGAAATGCGTATATCGTACACGTGTTTCTTTATATATTTGATATGTAACGCACAAAGAGCAACGTCAACGTCAACGGCAACGTCAAAGTCAAATTGCATTGTCGTAGTAAATGTCATCATGTAATTTTTAGTTGAACTCCGTCTCGTTCTCATTCTCAACATTATTTTACCTGGAGCATTCGAGACCAGTATATATATATTTATGTATATATTAGCTAGCAATTTTATACAATACAACAGAAAACAATTGCCGCACTTCACTATACTTGCACAATCGTTAACTAAGCTATACTCGACTTTCTTTATGTTTATTTCCAAAAACAAATTTTATATTAATTTCATTCCACATGCAATGTGCTGCTTAGGAATGGTAACATTGTATATCGATATACATCGATATATATATTTAGCAAACCAATTTCATCCCAATGTTGATGTCTGCCCTAATCGATATGTCTTGCGATAATTATTAATAGTTGATTTGTTCAGAGTTAGTTTTATAGAACAATTGCGAAGTTAACTATTACTAAATGGCATCTGAATCATGTTTTGAAAGCAAAAAAAAACTTATGGCCTTAACTTTCTGGAGCAGAGTTAAAATACCTAGATTTGCACATGGTTGGTTTTCGATTTGACACCTTATAGTATTATTTTTTAGTATTTTTAACATATTATCCTTGCAAGCAAGCTTATAATGATTATTCCTCTTAATGCAAAATAATAAATAATAATAATAATAAATAATAACTAAAATCAACAGATAAACTTTAAATAAATTGATGGCTGGATAAATATAAAAATCGAATGTAAATACGGTAAACAGTAGCAAGTAGTGCTGGATAACCGGCATTGATAAATCGTTTTAATTAATATTGAATACATCGATAATTTTCAAAGAAATAAATTTAAATTTAAATAGGGCAATCATTATTTCGTTTTGAGGTGAAAAACCAGATTTTTGATCTTAATTGATTAAATTCACGAGATAAGTCGGGCAGTCAATGATTCCAACCATATATAAATAGATTTTCTTTAATTAAATGAATTTCTGAGGTTTATTTAAATTAACGGTAAGGTTTATAATTAAAAATGAAGATAGCATAATGGGAGCTTCATAATTATATCATAATATAAATATATTTATTTACTTATTTAATAATGACAAATAAAGTCAGACGACACAAGTAATTCAAAAAGTGCAATATTGACTAAATTAAATCAAAAATACCATTTAAAACGAAATGTAAGACTGAGCAACACAGTTTTATATTTACTATATATAATTTAACTAAAAATGGATTAAATTAAATTAGCGATAGATTGACATGGATCATGCCCTTCTTGCTGCTACACCTGTTTGCCCACGAAATTGCTGGACGCATCACTGTTGCGATTACTACCAATCATGCCTACCATCGACTGGACACGCTTATTGTTATTGTTGTTGTTGTTGCGCATAAATGTTGGCATCAGATTCGGATGTGGCAAGATCGCCACGTTCTTCACCTCGGGCTGCACGCGGGATGCTTTTGCTTCGCGCAACTGCAACAATTGCTGGAGATCATATTGCTTCTTGCCACTCGGATTACTCGGCGACCATTGATTAGCGATGAGATTGGATCTGTTTCTATGACAGCAGTTGGTGGTGGGGCGACAGTTTGTTTTTCAACTGTCGTTGATCTATGCTCCTTTCCATCTCCCACTGATTCCTTAAGCTCCAGCTCCAGCTCCAGTTCTTGTTCTTTTTCCTGTTCTGTTCCATCCATTGTCTTATTTGTAGCCAGTTGTTTACTGTGCATGGAGGTGTCTAATCCAATATCAACATTATCATTGGCCTTTATAGGCGCTTCATTGAATTGTGTATTCCCGGCTCGATCAGTCTCAATTGGGGTGCTCTCGTGTGTGTTATGTGCTGTTGGTGTAAGCGCAACAGCCGCAGGCGACTCTGTTGCCTCAATTTCGCTGCTTTGATCCAGTATTTGCATAGCAGTCGATTCGCCTTCAGATGAGACTTCTACATTGGTTTGGGTTTGGGCTGCTGTTGCAATCGTTGCAATATCTACGGTTGTCTCTGGCTCAGCATCGATATTTTGTAGTGGACAATTTGTGAATAATTCGCTATGCGACGCGGACACAGAAGCGTCATCCACAGCGTGCTCAAATTCAGGCGTTGGAGTTGCCACATGCGCCATGTACTGAGACTGTTGCTGCTGTATGTGTATCTGTGACTGTTGCTGTATCGCTTGTGTGTAGCACAGAGTCCGTTTGTATCTGTTGATTAATCTCGACAGTCGCTGCTTCTGCATCATCCAATTTGACTACATTTAATAGAAAATCGAGATTAGTTATAAACATATTATAGCTATCTATAAAAGGTATACGAACGTCTAGATGTACTTTTAAAATGGTAAACTATTTATAACAATTTATAACTATCCTTATTGCCTTTTAATTATGTACATTATTTAATATTCCAAAATATAGATATTTTATTAAATGCCAAATTCTTTGCATTATTTGAAAATATTTATACCAAAATATATATTTATACATATTTGTAAAAAATATATATATATACACATATAAAAACATATATAAAAGAAATTAATTAACTTATTTGTATTTAATTTTTGATACTGATTATTGTGGAGTAGTTATTAACCCACAAGTGGTATCATAACTTTGCACATGTATTTTTTTCATTTCGAAATATTTCAAAATGCACGTGGGCATATATAATATTTATTTGACTCTTTATTCAATTTTTATCTCATCAAAAGTTGTCTGTGTGTGTGTGTCCGTCCAAGCAATTATCGCTTTGTTGCCTAGCGCTATAGATAGGCACATAGGCATATACACACACACACATACACTGAGCTACGATATCGAATCGCACAAAACATCGCACTAACACTAACACAACAACCAAAAAAATGATCGCATCGAGAGGCTAGCGACGTTTGAGCATCGAGCATCGATCGAACAGCGAGCAGTGTCCGCAACTGAAATTGCTGCACAAACGAGGCAAACAGAAAGACGGTCAAGCAATAACGGCCAGCCAAAAAGCAGCGTCAAACAACAAGTCACAAGTCACAGCAGTGCTACAAGCAAAAGTGAAAATGTTTGCACACACACGCACTCCCAATTTCTCGCTCTCTCTCTCTCTCACTCTGTGACGCACGCACACATGCTTAATATATCCATGTACAGACACAGAATACAGTGTAGATAGCACGTGTTTGCATACATCTGGGAAGCAAACGCAAGAGCCACGCAATGTGATGTGATCATTCGCAACTTGTGAGACAGCCAACAAGACAACTGAGAAATAGAGAAAAATGAGCGGTTTGCCTATAATCTAACACGACGCACATACACGCACATCGATCGAGTTCTTCAAATATATATGCATGTGTGTGTCCGTCTTATGGTCAGCACACCTACACATATATGAACATCGTACATCTACACATTCATAGATAAGCAGACAAGCTTAAGCGCAATATGCACACGCACACGCGCACACACACTGTTTTAATCGAATAGAATTGTAGAAGAAAACAAGAACGCAGCAGCTGCCTGGAATTTGGACATTAAAAGTCTTCTATAAAATGCATATTTCTGATAGAAATTTCGGGCAAAACTTTCTTTTTTTTCATATTCCGTTTTCGGTTTTGGGTGCTCCGTATAACGAGACCGATTTGAGTGCAGTATGCGAGCTACAAGTCACTGCTTTTTTAATGTGTATAACTTATAAAAAAAATAAATCAAATCAAGTACAAATAAACTTATTTTAAATCCGTAAATATTGGAAATGTTTTGAGTTCCACGAGGAACAACATTCTCTGCTTTTTTTCAATGTTCGCCTATTTGGCACTCCGCATAAAAACAAAAGCAATCTTAGAATATATATATAGAATGTCGTTATAAAGCTTTTGCCTATATTCTACATCAAAAATGTATGCGCTAATATAGTAACTATATTTTATACGATATAGTAATAATGTGCTGAACTATAACCTATATCTTTTGTTCATTTATTTTTTTTTTGCAGAATAACCAGTTTTATTTATTTTTTGAGATTGCTGACAGGCTAAATTAATAATATTCAGCCCAGTACTTACCAGATGAAAAAGCTGTAGATGAATCAGAGCTATCTTTTGGAGAGACTATAGGGATTCTAAGAAAGAAGGGAATGAAAAATATATAAAATAACAATACAAATTAAATATTGATTGTGTTAGAATCACTTACTTTTTACTCTTGGTCTTCTGGGGCATCGGCAATATTTCTACAGATGGGGCGTCCGATTTCGCTGAGACCACTGGGGTCTGACCCATTATAATATCTGGCCGGTGAGCGGGAATTTGATCGCGATACAACTTGTGACAAGTAACAAAATTTATTACAGTGTATATTAATATACATTTTGTATGTTTATTAATGTACCTAATTTGTACTGGGCATTGGCCCTTGAGTCCGGGCCTTGAATTAGCATGTTATTCGCTAGACAGATGCCAGCAGCATCTGGCTGGGAAATGCAGATTGGGACATCTGGGCTTGGTTGGACAACGGTGGCTGTTGTCGTAGTTACTGTTGTTCCAACAACAGCGCCTCCTTGTTGCTCCTGGTACTCATTGTCCACATTCGAATTGCTCTATATATCGATAACGATATATATATATATATATGTATATATATAAATAGCAATAAACGTACCTTATCCAGCTCATCGAAAATATTCTTTTTCGTTTCGGGATGAATGATTTGCAAACGGTGCCGATGGCGACGCCTACTCGCCGGTGCCACCACTTGCACCGGCTGTTGTGCCACATTCGGTGGCATAACATTAACCATTGGCGGTACACCGACCTGCCCGCTACCAGTGGCGCCAACGCCAATTACGGTATTCGCGCCGGTCTGAACACTGCCCGTGAGCAGCTGCAGTTGGGAAGTTGTAGCCCCGGGACCAGCCAGCGGTCCATTTGGGCCGGTCTGAACAGGCATCGTGTTGCCACCGATGTTGACACTAGCGTTTGTGGCAACACCGCTGCGCGAATGCTGTGGCGGCGGGGGAGGCTGTTGCTGCAGCGACGGCAGATATTGATACGGATAGTAGGGAATGGGCGCAGGTCCATATTGTATGTGTGGCGTTTGGAACGTCGGCTGTCGCTGGCCAAATTGTGAGTACTGTTGCAGCACCACATTCGGATACATTGCCGGCATGTGCAAGTGGCGAGGTCCCCCGGCGCCCGTGCCACGTGGCTCATTCGCAGTCGGCGGCGGTCCCCGAAATAATCCACTCTGCTGATTTGAACGGGTGTTGCCAGCACTGTTATTGCCCGATGACACATACTGAAAATATTCCACAAATCTATATTAACTTAACTTACAAATAGCTTTGACTTATGCGAAAATTACCCTTACCAATTTTAAATCTTAAGCTTACGTTTATAATTTTTTAAGTTTCTCTGGTTTTTAATTTATCGTTGCGGTCAAAATAATAATAGTGCTGTTTCTCAAAGCATTTCATAAATTTATATAATAATTTAATAAAGGTAAATATATATAAATTATAAATTTAGAGACTTTTAAGTGTTTTTTGTTAATCAATTTGATAGCTATGTCAACTTTTAACGTTTAATTTTATTCCAGTATTTACTACTTGTATTTAAATTAAGTTTGCATAACTTTAACCATATTTTAAGTATTTTTTTGTTTTTAAATTTTTTCAAAACATATGTGTCCACTAATAATTTGACCGCAGCTGAACATTCGGATAATTTCAGGTAGCGGAACAAACGTAATCGATTAATCGAGCAATCGATATATAAAATTCGTACAAATTTCTATAAACTTTATATTGTTTTCGCGAGCAAAAGTTTTGTTCTTGTTGTTTGTTGATTTTTACCTCTTGGGCTGTTTGGAAGCTGTTGTTTGACAGCACATTATTATTTTTATAGTCGTATTTTCTACTATCGATACAAGTGACGCCAACGCCAACTCCAACGCCCCCCAACAAACTCTTCTCGTGCATATAGGGGCCACTGCTCGAGCCCAATGTTAGCGTCATGAGGCTCTGATTGTTGCTGGCACCGTTAACGCTGCTGCTGCTGGCACTGTTGCTATTTGTGGCACTTGCGGCAGCGCCACCACCGCCTCCTACTTGTGTACCATTATTGGAAACTGCAACACCTTTCGACGACAACTCCGCTCCCAAATAGCGACAATTGGAGTCGATGCCGGCCGTCAATTGTGGTCTGTGTCCAGTCAGATTATAGATGGCAGCGGAGCTCAAATCACCCGTATTCAATTGACAACTGCTGACGGTCATTATGTTGCCACCGCTGCAAATTACAGTCGATTGTTGCTGCTGTTGGGTTGCAGCTGAAATAGCTGGCGCTCGATTTACAACATTTGCATAGCTTTGTTGCTGCTGCGATTGTTGCTGCTGTTGCAGATGATGTGGCTGCTGCATGTGTGTTGAGGACTGTTGTTGCGTGACTGATGTCGTTGCTGTTTTTAGTATGGAGACAACGTTGTAGGCCTTGTTTATCTGAAACTGCGGCTGTGTGCTGCTGTGTTGTGGCAGCGACTGTTGCTGCTTCGTTGGCGGCGTTTGCGAAACATATTTTTTGCTTTTTTTATTCGAAGGCAAAATCTACAAACAGATTGCAAAAAAGTTGGAAGATTTTTTTTGCCTATTAAGTATAGCACAAAATTTGAACTTTGGCCGAAATAGAATACGAAAACGAATAACGAAAGCAGCAACTAAAATGAAAATCTATACTTAATAAACTAATAACTCAATAATAAGTGAGTTGAGTTCAATATTTGGCCAAGCAAATAAATCATAAAATTGGAATCCAAAACTTTCCTCTCTCCTCTCATTTATGTTAAATGTGTGTGAATGTTTTAAACAATAAATTTGAAATATAAATTTAATTGGGATTAAAAACTAAGGTATGTTTTTTGAAATATTTTATGCTTAAACATCTAATTAAAATGAAATTAAACAAAACTTTCGAAATTAAATACCTATTTTTACATTCGAAAAACCGAATACTATTGATAGAAACTAGAACGAAATACAAAGAAAAAAAAGTGGAAGCATACCAAATTTTGGGGCTGCATGTTTTTAGCGATATCAGATTATGTTGATAGTGCTGAAGCAGCTGGTTGCATTACGAAAGGACCGATCTAGTTTACGGTTAAGCGTTTGTCAAACGTCAAACGGTTGCTTTTCCCCGTTTCGTTGTCGAATCTCCGTTTCGGGCTATTTTTGACCCTCGTCCAATCCGTCACACAACCATCGGATTCTTCTTCTGTGGAAACTGCGAATGTTGAGAACGTTGCGAGTGTTGGCAGGCTTTCTTACCTGCAAAAGTTTAGTTTTATTGTATAAAAAATGTCTGCGAAGCAATTCTCGTAAGTTGTAAATAACAACCCAATCTGCACGGTAAAAGAAAAAAATAAAATATAAAAAAAAAACATTTAAAATAAGTAACATATGTATTATAATAATTAACTAACATATTTTAATATATAAATCGTCGTACGCATATTAATCGAATGCATTTGCTTTCTAAAATCTAATTTATGATTGCATGCACATATGTATGTAAATAACTTATATATATTATTATTAAATACTTCTTTTGCCTATTTATTTGTATTTTTTTGTTCACTTTATTACTGCATTTGGGGAGTTATAAAACAGGTGCAAGCCTCAATTTATTTAAGTAGAGCTCTTTTTCATAATCATGCTTTCTTCAACCATTTGCCGACGTTGCGACGTTGACGTCGTATTTGCGAGCGAGCGAGAGCAACTGAGAGAATCTAGCGTAGAAAGTAAGAGAGAGAATGACCGAGCGAGCGAACGACTCGCCTCGACTCAAGTCTTGCACAAAGGAAATGTGTGCACAAAAAAAATCCGCATTAACTTATATTTCAACATTCAGTAACACGTGTTTCTTTATATATTTGTTATGTAACGCACAAAGAGCAACGTCAACGTCAACGGCAACGTCAAGTCAAATTCAATTGTCGTAGTAAATGTCGATCATGTAATTTTTAGTTGAACTCCGTCTCGTTCTCATTCTCAACATTATTTTACCTGGAGCATTCGAGACCAGTATATATATATTTATGTATATATTAGCTAGCAATTTTATACAATACAACAGAAAACAATTGCGGCACTTCACTATACTTGCACAATCGCTAACTAAGCTATACTCGACTTCTTTTGTTTCTTTCCAAAAAAAATTTTATATTAATTTCATTCCACATGCAATGTGCTGCTTAGGAATGGTAACATTGTATATCGATATATATCGATATATATATTTAGCAAACCAATTTTATCATAATGTTAATGTTTTCCCTAATCGATGTGTTTGCGATAATTATTAATAGTTTGTAATGGTCGGCAGATAGATCGATAGGCGAGGGATATCGATGGGGGATCATCTTGAGAAAAATAGGGAAGAAAAAAAGAAAGAAAGAGGAAGAAGGGACCGCATGCGCCTGCGCTGCAAAAAGACTGAAGTAAAAAGAAATATAAAACAAAAGTAAAATTAATAAATAAAATACCAACATACAAACCGGCGGCAGCAACAGGCGGAGCTATCCATCGCCCTCATCAAGGAGAAAATCTCCAGGGACAACTGGACTCAGGAACAAGAAAGTCGAAGCCCGGAGACCCTGAGACGCCTGGGATTATATCAACACACCTGTGAGTTTGTTCCCGCCTAACTGCGGCAGAGTGAGCCAAAGACAGCTGATCGGCCCTAACCAATACAATAGTGATGCACACTTTGTCACTCAGTGATGCGCACTTTTGAAGCCAAATAAGAAAAAAAGAAAAAGCATAAATATTTTGTAAGCTTTATATTAAGTAAATATATAAAATTGTATCAAATATATATAAGCGAATTTAGTGTTGGCCAACACAATTTTAGGGACCACTATGTCACATATGTTGTAAATTAAATAGTCTGAAAAAAATGAACATGAGGAGATAAATTAATGTGATTGGGTGAGATGAGGGCATAAGAAACAAACGAGAAAGAAATAATTGTTTAAGGGAATTTCTCCAGGAAATTTACAGGAGGAATCACTAGGAAGGCAGGGACGGAGGGAGGGAGGCAGGCTGTACAACATCCACACAGCCAACACAGCAGCGAGCGGACTGGTTTGATGGAAATATTTGTTTTTTTTTTTTTTTTATTTATAAAAGAATACAAATTTTTTGTTAACTTGCCGCCCAATATGTCGCGATCGAACTACCCCTGAGCCGATAGCTAGCCGGCTGAGCGATATATTGGTGATTTCCACAGGCATGAAACTTGACATGCTGGCCTCCATTGTCTCTTTAAAAGCGCTCATTTCCTGGGACAGCGATACTCTGTAGGTCTCGTGCGCCTGGGCTATCGCTACATTAATAGCCGACTTCGCTGTTGACGAGGTACCCGCTACATCTTTTCGGCTACGCATTCCGATTGGATGAGAAGTACTCTCCATTTCTTCGGTGGGTTTGGTATTTTGTGCGCGAGTAGTTGGACGCATTTTCTCTTGCTCTCTATCTCTCTGAAAGTCCCCGCTACGCCTCACTTTCCTCGATTGCCTGAATTATTATTAATTTTATATATATTTCAACATGCCAAAAAAAAACGTATAATTATTTAACCCCCAATTTTCATAAATATATGTATATAGAAATATATGCATAAATATGTCTACAGAAAATAATTATCTGTACTTCTACTCAACCTCCAGTGGAAAAATAAATTATTTTTGTTTGGTCAAACTAATTTGAATACAACTGATATTGAATGGTCAGCTGTTAATTTGTCAATTTATCGCTACTTTACACAACTCTGTTAAATCTTATTCACTTATGTAAACACTACATTGTAATTTTAGTAAATATCGATAGTTTTTACTATCGAAGAGTCCGAGTTGGTGATTCAAGCAAGCCAGACGTGCGCTTTTGTTTCGGTCATAAATAAACTTGCTAAATTAAATAGTTTAAACACCGCCCAGATCTGAAGTTTCATGTTTGCATAAAAAACGCTTTATGCATCGAACATTTTGGCGCCCAACGTGAGGCAGTGTTTAAACAACTTATTAATAAACAATTGGACAATTTCGCATATCGTAACGTTAACAAATTCCGCTTGCGCGTATATACAAACTAAACAAATTCGCCTTGGCTTCCAATTGCTTGGTTGCAACAATTAAAGCATCAAACTTGTGTGAAATGTGAAAATTGTTAACTAGAACCAACACAAAGTTCGTTGCAGTTACAATCACACACATGCACATAACTCAAAGTAACGGTTATTGCATTGTGTCTCTATATTCGTTTCGCTGACTGTCGGCGCTGTTTTCGCTCGTCGTCTACTTTGTTCGCCGTTAGTTTTCGGTAAATTTTCGATCGTCTTCTTTCACAACGTCGCTGCTCTTATTGCATATTTTGCCACTGCTAAAACGGACAGTGCGCTGCTCGCAATCGTCGCTTCAGTCGCTGCCTTTAGTGGTTTATCCCAAATTCGTTCTTCGTTTGTTTGTGTAAGAGCTGCAACTGCGGTCGATACTGTTGTAGTTCATATGCACACATACACAAAACAATAATTTTCGTCGTTTGTCTTGTCAAGCAGAACTTAAGCTCCGCGCCAAATTCTCTTCGATTTCATTAAACATCTGTAAATATGTCGCATTCCTTGGAAGACTACCGACGCCAGCGCGCAAACATCAAAAGGAACATTTCCCATATTAAAACGTTGGTCGGTGGACAATCTGGATATTCTTCTAAAAGATCACCTGCGGATCTTAAATGTCGTTTAGGCATTTTGGAATCGTACTTTAAGGAATCGTTGGCTATTCAATCGGAAATAGAAACTCTGGATCCAAATGATAATGGGCGCGCTGAACTGCAAGACAACTATGTACACATCAAGTTGGCAATTAAGAAATTGCTTGGTGAAGACTTAAATAGTACAGTCGGTGATGACGCTACGTCACACATTGCTTACCATCCTCAACTATCACGTCTGCCTTGTTTGGTCTTGCCCACATTCGATGGCAATCATCTTGAATATAACAACTTCATTTGCTCGTTTAATCAAATCGTGAAAGGATCGCAAATAACAAACATTGAGATGTTTAACTATCTACTCAACTGCTTAAAGGGTGCTGCACAGGAGTGCGTGAAGGCATTTCCAGTCACCAATGAAAACTACGCTAAGGCATTAGAAAAATTAAAGTCTCGGTATGACAAGCTAGCATTGATATTTACGGAGACAATATCGTCTATTTTTCCGTTGCCTTCAGCTAGTTCATCAAACGCTACTCAGCTACGTTCGTTAATTGATAATGCATCGGCATTATTTAGTTCACTTTCGTCCTTTGGCTCTGACATCGACATAGCGCAAGCCATGTTAATCTATGTGGTTCTGGATAAGTGCGATCAGGAAACTAGAAACAAATGGAATTTATCGCTGGATTATACAACAATCCCGACTTGGGCTCAGTGCGTACAAGTACTGGAGCGTCATTGTCAATTCCTGTTGTCCAAAACTAAAACTATGAACCAAACGTATTCAAAACAGATTCGTAATCCTGGCAAAGGACATAACTCGTCTTTCGAACTTGCTATCGCTGCTTGTACATTGTGCTCAAGCTCAACTCACAAATTGATGGCTTGCGAACAATTTAAAGCATTGGATGAGCTGCAACGTTTTGATGTCTTAATTGCTTGTCTAAGGGTCATCAAATGTCCGATTGCCCTTTAACAAATCGCTGTCGCCATTGTCAGAGATCGCACCACACTTTGTTACACAACAAGCTACGCTTAACAACACAACCAAGCTCTTCCCTAGCCACCGAAGCAGTAGCACACAACCATTCGCAAATCAAAAAACGTTATCAATCTCAGGTTCTTTTAGCAACGGCTATGGTCCTGGTCAGAGATTCAACTGGCACCTACAGACTAGGCCGTGCTCTACTGGATTCGTGTTCGCAGGTGAATTTTGTCACCGATTCGTTTGCTCAGAAGCTTCGTCTAAAAAGAGAGCAAGACGATGTGCAAATCAGCAGTATTGGTCATGCACGTAGACATCACTTCTCTTACAACTACACCAATAAGGTCTCGTTTGTCGCCCTTTGAAGTTTCGTTAGATCTTTGCGTCTCCTCGCATATAGTCATATATCAGCCGGACATAAATATCGACATTTCAACATGGAAAATGCCAGAAAATATTGTTCTGGCAGATGAGAAATTCTACCAGTCTCGACACATCGACATGCTTTTAGGAACAGAAGCATTCTTCGACATTCTGGCAGTGGGCTAAGTTAAACTTGGTACAACTGGGCCCATGCTTCAAAAGACGCTGTTTGGATGGGTAGTGACAGGAAAGTGTCATCCGCAACAGTCTCGAGAGCTTGCTGCTAGTTTTATGCTTGGTGCCACTTCAATTGACGATCACCTTAAACGCTTATGGAAAATTGAATCAACTGAAACTTCAAATGTGCTGTTGAAACCAGAACATCGAGCTTGTGAGGAACACTACGTAAAAACGACTGTTATAAATGACAGTGGTCGCATTGTTGTCAGGCTGCCGTTTAAAAACAATCCCAGCCAACTTGGTCATTAATTCCACATAGCACGCCGCAGATTTCTCAGCTTGGAACGCCGTTTGGCACAATCTTCGGAACTTCGCTTACAATATTGTCAATTCATGGAGGAGTATGAACGTTTATCAATCAATCAGTTACTTGTCGGCCCGACTCTCCAAGATGATTTATATTTGCTGTTGTTGCGTTTCAGACCACATCGTTATGCCATAACAGCTGATGTAACCAAGATGTACAGGCAAGTAAATGTTGATTTAAATGATCGCAAATACTAGTACATACTTTGGCGAGCTCTTTCAGATGAACCACTTCGCACTTATCAACTCAACACGGTTACATATGGAACAGCCTCGGCGCCATACTTAGCCATACGCAGCCTGCATTATTTGGCAGATCTGTGTCGACCTGAGTATCCAATCGGTGCTGCAGTCATTGAATCGTCGTTCCATGTATATGACCTGTTATCTGGAGGTGAGGAAATAGAAACTCTTCGCACAATCAAGGATCAAGTCACGGAAATTCTGCATCGTGGTCACTTTCCGTAATCGAAGTGGCATTCGAATCATGCCCAATTTATCGAAAATTTCGCTAACAAGGATTTAAATATGTGTGACAACGGATTGACCAGCGCACTTGGCGTCAGCTGGAATCAACACACCGAAATGCTGCTATTTCTCTTCAAACCGAAAATCGTTTCGTCAACCGTCACCAAGGGGACCATTCTGACAAGTGCATCAGCGTTGTTCGACCCTCTCGGTCTGGTGTCACCACTCATAATCGTCGCAAAGATAATCCTACAGGAGCTCTGGCTTGCAGGGCTTACTTGGGACGAATCGGTACCACAGCATCTTGACCTGGCCTAGAAGAAGTGCCTGGAATCATTCCAAACTATTTCGTCACTTGCTGTGCCCCGGTACTGCCAACAAGTCAACCAAAACTCATTTCAATTGCATGGGTTCTGCGACGCTTCGATTCGAGCGTACGACTGTTGCATTTATTTTTTACCTAAAGCTTTAGTGGCACTCATTCGATTGGAATATTGGATCGTAAACGCCAGAGACTTGGCACGTCGCATCGTGCGCACCTGCATGGCGTGTGTTCGGTACAAGCCAAAATTGGAAAGGCAGCTTATGGGATCGCTGCCAGTGGAGCGCCTTCGACCGGAACACCCATTCCAACGCTGTGGTATCGACTTCTGTGAGCCAATAAATACGTATGTTCGTATACGAAGAAAGGGTCCCACAAAATCTTTCTTGGCCGTATTCATTTGTTTGGCATCCAAGGCGGTGCGCATTGAAGTCGTCTCTCAATTATCCACGAAGGCATTCTTGGCTGCACTCAAACAAATGGTTGCTCGGCGAGCGCTGCCCACTGACATCTTTGTGATAATGGAACGAACTAACCATTGTCACCTATGTCGCCTGATCCCAACGATCTATCAGCAATCACCCCAGGGCACTTTTTAGTTGAAAAATCTCTTCGGGCGCTTCCTGAACACACGATAGCAACGCCTCATCTCAACAATTCGGAGCGGTTTGACGTGATAACCGCTGTTAAACGGCAATTTTGGCGTCGTTGGTCATCAGATTATATTCACGAGCTTCGAGCTCGAAAGAAATGGACATCATCGTCGTCAAATCTCGCTATTGGAACCATGGTCATAATCCATGACGACAATCTTCCGCCTCAGCAATGGAAGCTCGGCCGCATCGAATCACTTGTGCCTGGAAAGGATGGTCATGTTCGAGTTGTTCATCTTCGTACAGCCAATGGCATCTGCTGCCGACCAGTACACAAATTGGCCATCTTACCGATGGAGGCTTGATGTGTTGAAAGCAGATCCTTTCAAGGTGGCCGGGATGTTTGGTCAAACTAATTTGAATACAACTAATATTGAATGATCAGCTGTTAATTTGTCAATTTATCGCTACTTTACACAACTCTGTTAAATCTTATTCACTTATGTAAACACTACATTGTAATTTTAGTAAATATCGATAGTTTTCACTATCGAAGAGTCCGAGTTGGTGATTCAAGCAAGCCAGGCTTTCGCTTTTGTTTCGGTCATAAATAAACTTGCTAAATTAAATAGTTTAAACACTGCCCAGATCTGAAGTTTCATGTTTGCATAAAAAACGCTTTGTGCATCGGAAAATTATATTATTAGATCAGCAACATATAACCACTTACTAAATAAACATTGATTAAATCTATAGATGTATGAAATAAATAAATATTCAATAAATATATCAACAACCAATAAATAACTCAGAAACAATTATATGTAACCTATAATAAATATTTGACTAATCTTTAAGTCAAAATTGTATTGTAACAATAATGTTGAGAACCAAGCTATCACTGGGAATTGACTTATCACAAAAAAACTAACATTCAATATTCAAACTCCGCACTCTCGAAAATACAATTTAAACATTAAGATGGGTGAGATGAGGGTAACCCCTTATGACGCCACCTACAGGTAACATTCTATACAACAAGAAACGAAAATAATTTAATATCACACGCTAAAACACTCCTTTATCTTTCTAGCTCGCCTTCAATTGTTCCTCTCTATTCTGAAATATTAATTAATTCTATTGAATGCGCGCGTTCTCAAAGTCAGACAACGTTGCCAATCACTAAACAGTAATGCACGGATCGCGACTCGAAAACTCGACGTACTTTGAAAACCTCATTTCCAGGTATG
Organism: Drosophila villosipedis; assembly: GCA_035043025.1. Classification (NCBI taxonomy): domain Eukaryota; kingdom Metazoa; phylum Arthropoda; class Insecta; order Diptera; family Drosophilidae; genus Drosophila; species Drosophila villosipedis. The sequence goes on along the minus strand of JAWNNF010000019.1, from coordinate 130,251 downwards.
CTATCTTTAAGAAATTTTAATTGGCCGGTAAACTAATTATCAAATTCTATTTTTCTTTTTAGCTTCAGATCCACTTCAGTGGCAACGTGGCTCGGCCTTTTCCCCGGCTCACGGACCAGCTAAGCTTCACTTTCACTACTAATGACACTTGAAAGATGGTCTTTGACCAAATCGGCAGGACTCTTGCTTGTGGCAGCGATGGACTCAGCATAGTAGGAATTTCAAGTACAATCTCCTGATTATTTTAATTTCTTATCTATTCAGTTTTTTATTTTTTTCATGCAAGCGTCATTTGTTGTTACAAATGTGCTTCGAGGTGTTGTTTAAATAGGGTGACATTTGTTCTTATGTCAGCCTAGTTTTTTCATTTGGGCGCCATTTGTTATGTCTTGCCTGTCGAAAGCACCAATATATCGCTCAGCCGGCTAGCTATCGGCTCAGGGGTAGTTTGACCGCGATATATTGGGCGGCAAGTTAACAAAAAATTTGTATTCTTTTATAAATAAAAAAAAAAACCAAATATTTCCGCTCGCTGCTGTGTGGATGTTGTACAGCCTGTGTGTTCCTCCCTTCCTAGTGATTCCTCCAAAATATTTATGCTTTTTCTTTTCTTATTTGGCTTCAAAAGTGCGCATCACTGAGTGACAAAGTGTGCATCACTATTGTATTGGTTAGGGCCGATCAGCTGTCTTTGGCTCACTCTGCCGCAGTTAGGCGGGAACAAACTCACAGGTGTGTTGATATAATCCCAGGCGTCTCAGGGTCTCCAGGCCTCGACTTTCTGGTTCCTGAGTCCAGTTGTCCCTGGAGATTTTCTCCTTGATGAGGGCGATGGATAGCTCCGCCTGTTGCTGCCGCCGGTTTGTATGTTGGTATTTTATTTATTAATTTTACTTTTGTTTTATATTTATTTATTTTATATTATTTTATTTGATATATAATTGCTTCATAATTTATTCACAAATAATATATTAGCATTTCTTTTTAAATCAGTCTTTTTGCAGCGCATGCGCATGCGGTCTCTTCTTCCTCTTTCTTTCTTTTTTTCTTCACTATTTTTCTCAAGATGGTCCCCCATCGATATCCCTCGCCTATCGATCTATCTGCCGACCATTACAAGAGTTAAAATACCTAGATTTGCACATGGTTGGTTTTCGATTTGACACCTTAAAATAATAAATCAAATAAAAATAAATAATAACTAAAATCAACAGATAAACTTTAAATAAATTGATGGCTGGATAAATATTAAAATCGAATGTAAATACGGTAAACAGTAGCAAGTAGTGCTGGATAATCGGCATTGATAAATCTTTTTAATTAATATCGAATACATCGATAATATTCAAAGAAATAAATTTAAATTTAAATTGGGCAAATATTATTTTTCTTGAGGTGAAAAACAAGATTTAGTCTCATGCAATTAATTATTTTTAATCTTAATTGATTAAATTCACCAGATAAGTCGGGCAGTCAATGATTCCAACCATATATAATTAGATTTTCTTTAATTAAATGAATAATTGAGGTTTATTTAAATTAACGGTAAGGTTTAAATTTAAAAATGAAGATAGGATAATGGGAGCTTCATAATTATATCATATATTTATTTACTTATTTAATAATGACAAACAAAGTCAGACGACACAAGTAATACAAAAAGTGCAAAATTGATTAAATTAAATCAAAAATACCATTTAAAATTAAATGTAACAAATGAGCAACATAGTTTTATATTTGCTATATAAAATTTAAATAAAAATTTATTAAATTAAATTAAAAATGCAATTTTGAATTAAATTTAAATTAATAAATATTTAAAAGATTATGTGTACTATATATGTACATACACACAAATGTACATACACACACAATACATTTGCGTGGTAAAATATCGGGAGAGTCTAAAGAGAGCTACGCGAAAGCTTGAAGACGAGCTTTAGTCAGCTTTTTTTTGGCGCTCTTAAGTAATGCTGCAGGCGGACCTACGATATATATATATATATAGAGGACGTAAGAGTTATTAACGTTTTTTCTTTTTTTTAGCTGCGAGTTTTTATTCTTACTCTTTGAGATCCGTTGCGGCTGCTGCTGCAGCGATGCTTGCGCTCCCGAAAAATGGCCATTCAAGGAGAGATGGACAGTTAGATGGCTGCTGTGGGTGTTGTTGCTGCTGCTGCTGCTGTTGCTGTTGTTCTTTTTCGTGGTCGCTGCTGCTGCTGCTTGTACAAGAACTGCTGCTTGGGCTTATCATGAGTAAATCAGTTTATCTACAGTTAATGCTATGAACAGATGTGTGCGCTCCTCGCTCGTGACTAAAATAATTTGTAATTTAAAAAAATAACGTCAATGTAATCAAGGACTCTACAAATACAACTGCACAATTAAATGATGGTATGTAAATGCATGTTTTTTTTCCATTTTTTAACATACTTAAATTAAAACTTGCAATGCAGACTTACATAAATATGTATGTGTATATTTAAGTACTCGCTGTATGTATATATGTCTGTGTATAGGGTACATTTAACATATATCTCTGTGTGTATTGGTATTACTGTATTGCTGTATTGGTATGTACGTTAACACCCACACAGTTACAGTTGCTCAAAATCATTTGAAACAAATATATGTGTATATATATAGTTCTAGTTATGTCGGGCTTTGAAAATTGAACAAGTCTTTTGTACCTACACACACATACTTTTCTCGAACATCTATCAAGCATTTGTGTAGGGTAATCCTGTTAATAATAGGACCGAAATCTGCAAGCGTCACATATATATATATATATATATATGTGTGTGATGCTTGCAGATTTCGGTCCTTTGCGCCGCCGTTGCCATCATCATCATCATCGGTACCATTCTTGTATTGGTACTTCTGGTAAAGTTCTTGCATGGAAGCTTTTTCTGGGTCGCCATTGTTACTTTCCACACATACACACACACGCACACACAAATATATGTGTGTGTATATAGTCGGACTCTGGTTCTGCATTAATATTAAGCTTGGGCAATATTTTCTCGTGTTTTCTCGTGGAAAGCATCCCCTACTTGTGATTCTCTTTTCCTTGTCCTCTCTCATTTGCCAGCTTTCTCTCTCTCGCTCTTTCGCTTGCCCTCTCCCTCTGCCCCTGTCTCAATTAACTTAAGAGAATCGTCATTCAAGCAAGCATCCTTGCCAATAGACGACTTGTCTTAGCCATCTTAAGTTGCTCGAGTGTCACTGACTAAATGATTTTAAGTAGCTTTTTAAATAATTAAAAGTTCAAATAAATTAATTGATTTAAGTATATTTATTTGATTTACATATTATATTTAATAAAAATAAAGATAATGCTATATAAATATTTAGAAATCGCAATAAATGAATAGATTTAATTATATTTATTCGGTTTACATATTGCAATTAATAAATTAATAATAATAAAATACATGCTAAGTCTGGTTATTAATAGGTTCACATCTATGAACATAAAATATCTGCTAACGCGTTTCCATTGCAGATTATTTAAAATGGCCATGGACGGCTTAAAACACGAGGATTATTATAGAGTCTCAAAGCTTAAAGACTAACCCAAGAAAAGAAATCCAAATGAATAAATCGTTGAGATAAATGTGCAACTGACGTTTTGACAAATTGACCAATATGCGGGAAGCGTTCAAAGCCAACTCCAATAACTATGGCAGTAATATTCCAATTAGACTTATGCTGATGGTGGTTACTCTCTGGAGCTGTTTACCCCAACTTTCTGGTGCTGGCTCATCGCAGTCCCATGACTCGGTGTCTGTCTTTCTGCCCGGAGATATAATACTGGGCGGACTGTTTCCCGTGCACGAGAAGGGCGAGGGAGCCCCGCCGTGCGGGCCCAAGGTCTATAATCGGGGTGTTCAACGCCTGGAGGCGATGCTGTATGCCATCGATCGGGTGAACAATGACACAAATCTACTGCCAGGCATAACGATAGGTGTTCATATCCTGGACACCTGCTCTCGGGACACCTACGCCCTCAATCAGTCGCTGCAATTTGTGCGCGCTTCCCTCAATAACATGGACACATCCGTCTTCGAGTGCTCGGACACATCGACGCCGCAGCTACGCAAGAATGCAACATCTGGCCCCGTTTTTGGTGTGATCGGTGGCTCGTACAGTTCGGTATCCTTGCAGGTGGCCAATCTCTTGAGACTCTTTCACATACCGCAAATTTCGCCAGCTTCGACGGCCAAAACGCTTTCCGACAAATCACGCTTCGATTTATTTGCACGCACCGTGCCGCCAGATACATTTCAATCGGTCGCTCTCGTGGATATTATCAAGAACCTGAACTGGTCCTATGTGTCCACGATTCACTCGGAGGGCTCCTACGGCGAGTATGGCATCGAGGCCTTTCACAAGGAGGCCACCGAGCGACACGTTTGTATTGCCGCCGCCGAAAAGGTGCCCAGTGCATCCGATGACAAAATCTTCGATTCGATTATAAGTAAACTGCTCAAGAAGCCAAATGCTCGAGGTGTCATCTTATTCACCCGAGCCGAGGATGCACGTCGCATTCTGCTAGCAGCGAAGCGTGCCAATCTCTCGCAGCCATTCCATTGGGTGGCCAGCGATGGCTGGGGCAAGCAACAGAAGCTGCTCGAGGGATTGGAGGAGATTGCCGAGGGCGCCATTACTGTCGAGTTGCAATCGGAAATAATCGAAGACTTTGATCGATATATGATGCAATTGACGCCAAGGTCCAATCAGCGCAATCCCTGGTTCGCCGAGTACTGGGAGGATACCTTCAATTGTGTCCTATCTTTAGTCTCAGTGGATGCCAAGTTGGCAATAGATGGCGAGGATGGTCATTCAAAGTCTGGAAACGAAAAGGAGAAAACCATTTGCGATGATAGTTTAAGGCTCTCGGAGAAAGTCGGGTGAGTTTATTTTTATTTATGTATTGATTATTACTATGAGTGTGTTAATTATTAATTACCGTTAATCTTAAAAATATTTTTTATTATTTAAATATAATTTTACATTTGATTTTTAATTGAATTTAATCAGTTTTGTTGTTCACATAAAATAAATACATATCGCTTATATACTTTAGATATGAGCAGGAATCGAAGACGCAATTCGTTGTGGACGCTGTTTATGCCTTCGCCCATGCTCTGCACAATTTGCACAACGATTTGTGCACCCAAAACGATCAGAATATTGGCCAGCAGAAGCATCATCAGCACAGCGAATCGGTTTGGTATCGAAAGCCAGTCGATAGCCATTCGCAGGCCTGTCCCGATATGGCCAGCTACGATGGCAAGGACTTTTACAACAACTACTTACTAAACGTCTCCTTTGTGGGTACAGTATCTAATCGAATCTATATTATATAATATCTTTATCAATTACTAACAAATTAACTGCTCCGTTTAGATTTGGCTGGCAGTGAGGTGAAGTTTGATCGACAGGGCGATGGCCTGGCCAGATATGATATTTTAAACTATCAGCGTCTTGATAACTCATCGGGATATCAGTACAAGGTACCAGTACTAGTTATTAACGTTTGCAACCTTTTGTAAATTATAAATATATAAAAAGCTTATCCCCAAAGTTACTATATAATATATATGTGTAATATACATATTTATTGTGCTTGTAGGTAATTGGAAAATGGTTTAATTATCTGGAACTCAATTTGGAAACCGTTGTGTGGAACAAGGAACAAGAAATGCCGACCTCCGCATGCTCACTACCCTGTGAGGCTGGAATGATTAAAAAACAACAGGTAATTCAAATTATAATTTCTATATTACATTTAGTTAAATAAAAATATATTATATATACAGGGTGACACCTGTTGCTGGATCTGTGACAGCTGCGAGCCATACGAATATGTCTACGATGAGTTTACGTGCAGAGATTGTGGTCCGGGCCTGTGGCCATATCCCGATAAGCTCTCCTGCTTTGCCCTAAATATCCAGTATATGCGCTGGAATTCACTATTTGCCCTGGTGCCATTTGCAATCGCAATACTCGGCATCACGATGACCATTGTGGTTATTGTGCTGTTTGCCAAGAATCATGATACTCCCCTCGTCCGTGCCTCGGGTCGAGAGCTGAGCTATACTCTGCTATTTGGTATTTTAGTTTGTTATTGCAACACATTTGCCCTAATCGCGAAGCCAACGATTGGTTCATGTGTCCTTCAGAGGTTTGGAATAGGCGTTGGCTTCTCAATTATTTATAGCGCTCTGCTAACGAAAACAAACCGTATATCGCGAATTTTCCATTCGGCCTCAAAATCGGCACAACGTCTCAAGTACATCAGTCCGCAGTCGCAGGTGGTAATCACAACGTCTCTAATTGGTAGGTATCTCAATATTTATATTAAAGATTAACGATTAAAGCATATATCAAAATTTGACACCCTATTTTTGTTTTATTATTTGCTTTCAAGTTTGTAAATTGATAATTAATTTATTACTACTATGCGTAGCTTACCCTTTCAAAATACGTTTATCTCTTTAGCAATACAAGTTTTAATCACGATGATTTGGATGATTGTGGAGCCACCGGGGACTAGATTTTATTATCCCGACCGTACAGAGGTGATTTTAAAATGCAAAATACAGGATATGTCCTTCCTCTTCTCCCAGCTGTACAACATGATACTCATTACGATATGCACGGTGTATGCGATCAAAACACGCAAGATACCCGAAAATTTTAACGAATCCAAATTTATTGGTTTCACAATGTACACGACATGTATAATTTGGCTGGCATTTGTCCCAATATACTTTGGCACTGGCAACTCATATGAGGTAAATACGAACTGACATTTAACTGTGCAATATGTGCGACATATATATACGACTTTCCCATGCAGATCCAAATAACCACGTTGTGCATCTCGATTAGCTTAAGTGCTTCGGTGGCATTGATTTGCCTCTACTCGCCCAAGGTGTACATTTTGGTCTTTCATCCCGATAAGAATGTGCGCAAGCTGACAATGAATAGCACGGTGTATAGACGATCGGCGACAACGGCGGGCGCACAGGGTGTGCCCACAAGTTCCGGATATAGTCGTACACCCGTCGGATTAAATGCCACAGATGTTGGTGTCGGTACGGGTGTTGCAGCCACAATTGCCACACCCAGCGATCGACCGTCTCAGAATGGTAGCCAAAATGGCAGCCCTTGCTCTGAGCTGGACCAAAATCAAACAGTTATTATACATAAGAATGAGGAATGCTTTAATGGTGCTGCTCCCACATCGGGCAAATGCGATTGCGTCATTGGCATCGTTGAACCATCCTTCATCGCCAAGACTCAAGATTAAGAATTCAGAAAATATATAATGATTCATTCAACATTTAATCAAGTTACTGAGCTGCATAAAACTGTCTAGGAAATGATACAAAAATGTATACACGAGTATACTAAAAATATAAAGCTTTATCGCTTCTAAAAATGACAAAAACGTTAAAATAACGGAGCTGCGTATTTAATCGAATTAATATAAGACCAAAATGTTTGCTGCATTCGATAGCACATCGCTTATTATGCACTCAATCAACTCACTCAAATTGTTGCATTATTAAAAAAAAAAAACATCTAAAATCATTGTAATAATTAAATTAAATAATTAAACGGTGTAAATAACACCGGCAAACAAAGTTAAGTGAATAATCCCGTTAATACCACAATACGAACTATAACTTTGTTGAATAATTAATTAGTATATATATAGCGCTGTCACTAAATAACAAATGTACATAATATGTATGATAATTGATTGTTCCACATGGCATGCGTTTCTTCATAGTTTAACAATGGAAATTCTAATAAATATGCACCATTTCCTATAGGTAGTGAATAATTATCAGTGTTATTTATTATGCGGTCAACAATGGTTGTTCAACGATCAATAATTACGAGCAAATATAAAAAATATAATATTCCACAAAATATAAAAACTGTTGGGCAGATTAAATATAAATCTTTAAGAATTGAGATTAATGTTGATGGCGCTGTCGGAAATCATTTATGTTCATTTTTGAATGTGATTATCCATAGTTAAGAAGAGCTAGCTATAAGCCAGCGGGACCTATTGAGATTTACCGCCCAAAATATGACCAAAACTTGATTACAGCTAAATAATCTGTCACCCTTACGATACAGAGAGTTTACCACACATTACGTTGCTAATATCCCTTTGTATTTCTTCATGCATACGAACACATTTAAGTACATATCAAAGTATGTTTATAGATTATTGCAAAAAGTCTAGTCGCTCAGCTAGTATATTTGTAATTATATAGAATTAGTCACAGATTACCCCACCTACAAATTGAATTAAATGCATAAATACTGTACACATATGAAAAATACAATTTGAAACAAATATTCTGTGTTGAAAAATCTAAATATATGTGTGTATATATATAGTGTAATTGGTTCTCTGAATTGATCGATTATTTATTCCCAGGGAAAGATTCCAATTGAATTATTTGATGAAATTTTTATAAATTAAAAGCCAATGTAACTACGTATAATTAATATCTAAGCATTAAATAAATTAAATACAAATAGTATCTAGCTCAATATTTGCATAATCGTGTATTAATTCAATTTGAATTTTTCGATAGTAAATAAGGGTTTTCTTGCTATAGTTTTGTTTATTTTCTCTTTTATTTATTAGTATTATGTACAGAAAAATGTTTTGTTTTACAATACAATCTACGATTAATAATTATTTTAAATATTCAGGGTTTTAATTTCAATTTTTACGAAACTATCAGAGTGTTTATAAATATATGCTGTTGTGAGCATAATTTTAATTTAAAAAAAGAAGAAAGTCATGTGCAACGAGTACACAAATGAATATAACTGCTTGAAATCATTTTTAAAAGAAGCTGCAGGATAAATTCTGTTAAATAATACAGCATTCATTTCAACTAGTTGCATTTAAGTCTCTTTTAAAGTAGATTCACTCTTAGTCTTCAATTGAGCACAGTGGCTGAGGAATGTTGCATACTACGTTCGAATTCTTCCAAGCTCAGCGCCTGGTTCATATTTAAAAGCGGCAATTTACCAGCTGATGCTCTGGCAAGCAATTCTGGGGAAAACCATTGGGCCAACTGATTTGTTGTCGGCGATAAGCGTTCATCTCGATGACAGTTAATGGGACCGAGGTTATTAATTTTCATTAAATTAGTAGATTCGGCGCTGTCGGGTCCTCCTTGATAAATTCATATGGTAAATAATTTATGTAGGTATTTATATATAATGTAAATATAAATAAATTACCGGTCATGTTACCTGACGACTGCATCGGCATATTAGTTTGTCTATGCATGTCCCCATGAAATAATCGATGTCGGGGCTGCGCTCGTTGCTGCTGCTGCTGTTGCATATAATGATGCTGCTGCATCTGGGAGATTCCGTCAGTATATGGAACATTTTGTATAGGTGGTGGTCCTCCACCGTGAATGTTATCGCTGTTTATAGTTTCTGTTGGTTGCATGGATTTAAGTCTTTGCTGATGGATCTGTTGTAATTCATTATTTATTGAAAATGTTACTGGGGCCATTTGCTGAGAGCCAGAGCTGAGAGTTCCTTTCAGAATTGGTCGACCTGCAAATTTTGATAGATATATTTATAGGTACTATGTTTGTCCTTAATGTATCTATAATTACCGAAAGACTTGGCCCCTTGCAACGCTTGCATGTTGCCGGTCGGCCATTTGTTTGGCTGACTTCGTTGTTGAGACAACTGTGGAGGTAATTTAGGTGACATTTGTGGGCTATTTGGATTTAATTGATGCTGATGCTGGTGTTGCATAGCGTAGTTGCCGCCCAAGATCATCCTCGGTTGCAGTTGGTTAATTGCAGGTATTACCGGTGACTCATTCATTAGATTGTGTACTGTTGGTTTCGGATACTGCGAGGATAGTTGTTGATATTGATGATATTGTTGGTTAATGGCACTGTTATTTTGCGACGGTGTTGATTCCTTATCAGCTGTCATTTTCCTTAACACAGATGTTGGTGTAAAGGCCAACGGTGTCGGCGAATTACTGTGCCTCAGGTGTTGTTGGCTTAAACCAGGACTTTGTGTGTTCTGACTGAATAAATCTGAAAGACGGAATTAAAAAAGAGGTCACCAAACAATAAAAAAAAAAAAAAAAACGAGAACGGACGTACCTTCGGAAACATTCTTATTAAAAAACTGATGATTTTTAACAGCATTATGGGGATTTAAGTCATTCGGGTGAATTAGTTTCTGTTGCACAGCGTTTCGATTGGAATTGGAACACTCATAAAGAACTGCTCCAATAATCTCCCTCGACTGAACTGTTGTGTTGGGATTGCTTATTTCCTTTTCCAAAAATTCAAGAGACACATCACCGCGAACAATGCCTGAAATTAAAAAAAAAATAAATAAATGATGACATTTTTAATTGCCAATGCAGCACCTGATAAATTAAATTAAAGTCGTTCTTAAATCAGATATTTATTTAAGCTACTTACTTTGAAGCAAATGTTGAATTTCCATTCGTGTTTGCGTTTGCAAAGATAGGAGTCCAGATACGTTTGGATTATGGATGCCCGGCGCCAGTGCGGAATGTAAAGGACTTTGGGGAACCACATCCATATGTCTGTGTGGCAAAGAGTCATTCTTTTTATGACGTTGTTGTTGGTATTGTTGCAGATCATCTTCCGGACCTCGAGCCATGTGCTGATGGCGGTCATGAGGATTGGCACGTGGCTCGCTGCGCACCACGGTCACATTCGGAATTAAGGGGTACGACGGGGTTGGTTGCGCATGGTTTTGGGAGCCCAACTGCTGCAAGAGTCTTTTAAATCCTTCGGTATCTCTGGTAACAGAGTTATCTCTTGGCTCCACTTGAACTGACTGCTGTGCGTTTCGCATTGTGTTGATAATTTCATATTCAGGTCGCAAATCCACTTTTTTCATTTGTGCTTCCAGGTCCTTAACACTAGGAATTTCTAAAAGACAAAAGAGCGAACATTTTTATGCAGTATATATAACATATTAATATAACATATAATAAATTAGATTATTTCTTACCTTGCCTATCTAATGTAGTAGAGCTGCCATAAGATCCGAGCTCGCTACCACATGTTGGTTCTTTGGATGCAAACCAGCGGCTAAACCGTGAAGTTCCCTTTACCTCGCCTTGGACCTCGCCATCATTGCCCTGGAAATAAAACAGACGGTGCAGTTTTTAATCACAGTGGAAGGTAGATCGGTATTTTTAACACTTACCATTGGATCCATGTTAAGGAACGCATCAAAATTGAACTCAACTTCAGATTTTGGAATTGGATTATCGTTATTTCGTTTGCTGGGCGGCCCGTTTGACAAAGTCATCTCATTGCTGTCATTTTTGCTACAATTCGACGAATCGATAAAGTGTAGGCTGGCAATGCTGCTACTTCTCGATGTGGGGCTACCTATTTGGTTTGCCATCGCAACGAATTCCTTATTCACATCCTCCTTAGCGGGTTTTACATCGGCAGCACTATCGTTTTCATAGTCCTCGAAGCCGTGCAAATCGATAGTTTCATGCTGGGATGTGGGACCAGCGCTAAACCATTCGGGTTCGTGTCTATCATGCGTTTGATACATGTTCATGCGTTTGCCTCGATTCTGTATTGTGCTATCACCGAAATTGAATTTGTCTCTGTTAGTTGCGCGTCGTCCGCTCTGCACATTCTTTTTGCCCTCATTTGGGTCTCGACTACGTTCGTTGATACGACGATCGCGATCACGATCTCGCTCTCTATCCCGATCCCTATCGCGATCTCCCAGAATATCGTTCGATCTTTCGCTGTGTTTTGTCGAACATGTTCGCTGTCGCTGCTGAATGGCAATTCCACCATTTTGTGGTCTGTCCTTCTCCAGATTGGCTAATGAAGAATCCGCATCCTTATTCTTATATTCCCAGTTATCGTTTCGTGGTAGAAGTCGTCCACTGCCAATCCGTCTCTCTTGAACATTTAAGTTTGTGCCCTGCTTGCCCGACAAGAATGTTGGCGACAATGCCAACAACTGTTCACTATCCGGCTGAATGTTTGAATGTTTCTCATTGCGTTCCCACTCCGCAGATGCAGCCGGAGTCCGCCGCATGGGGGAATTCAATGTGGAGCGTGTTGGATTCTTCAGATCGGTATTGGCTTGGCACGAAATTGACGTGTTCTCTTTAACACTCGAGCCGAGGCAATCTTCATAGTTTGCCTTCTCATTTTGTGTTTCATTTGGACCTATTGCAACTACAAAGCGTCGCTTGGCAAACGCGGGCATTAAATGCGATGAGGAAATGCTGCGATGATCTATGTTGGCTGACTTGTACGATGCACTGCATAGATTACCGCCACTCAATGATGCTAAGCTGGCCTGTGCATCTTCGCCAATCTGATCGCCAGCAGTGAAGCGTTGATAATAATTGTGAGCTCTTTCCCGATTGCGCAACGCGCGCCTCGAACTGAGTAGTCCATTGGAACTGGTAAGGGAAACGTTTTCCCTTTCAGGAGATAGGCCAGTTTTATTCCCGTAGCTGCTGCAGCTGTTGCTGTTGTTACTCAAATTCGATGGAAGTCCGTTGATTTTCCAAAAATTTAACTTTTGCAGCTCCGTCCGATTCGCACAACTAGGACGTCGTCGCGAACTATCCTCGTAGCGTAGCGCCAGCAGATCAACCCGAGAATATCTAAGGATAGAAGAAAATACAGCGTAAAATTGACAGAATGCATATATAAGTAACATTTTATTTGCATTTGTATGTAAATATTATTGGAGAAAGTTTGACACTATTTGACCCGCTAAAAACAACAATAAATACATATTTCTATCGAGTTTCCCTTTCGATTTTCAAGTACGAATTCTCTTTGCGAGTTGAATATACGTGTTTCTGTCCAACTTACATATTTATATTGAATAGAATAAAAATATGGAAATATATTTGTTACCTTGAGTTATCTTCAGTTGTGTCCATTTTGTGATTTTATTAATGTTTAGTCCTCGCTTGCTTGCTGCACTTTTACAAACAATTTTGGATACACACATATACGTACATATATACATACACGCTCATATATATACATAAGTGAGCTGTTAGTGTGAATTCGCATACACACATTTATACCATTTTTTCTTCAGCAACTCTTAGCAACGTTTATATATATAATTTTTGTGTGTGTGTGCTTTTCGTGATATGTGCACAATTAAATGAAATTGTCTATATTCTTAATAATCCAAGCTGATTAGATTAAATATGGTTTTTAACATGTTCAAAAAATATATGTACTTCAAAGCGCACAATCGTTGTTGTTATGCCTCTCCAACAGTATATTTATATATATATATATATATATATATATATATATATATGTATATATATATATACATTCGTACATACACGTATATGAATGTATGTAACTCTGTGTGTATATCGAAAATTAGTGATTCAAAAAGGTACTACTGATTTTGTATACTTCTATACGGCTCACATCTTCTGCATATCTATATAGGTTTTTACCGATTTTAATTATGTGCTTTATGCTGGGGTGCATTAATATTCGCTTTTCATAAAATATTCACTTTTTTGAGACTTATGCTTAACATTGAACTTGTTCAATTGAACATGTAAACTCAATACATATCTAAGACACTTTATATCGATATGTACGTAAACGATAGTTTGAAAAGTCTGCGTTTTCCGATTTGCTGTCCACACCTGAAAGTGTGACCAGATACGCGACCGGCCCGCTACTCGGCAGAGACAACATAATAAATACCAAAAGGAGGGTGGAAATGCCTATTTTGCACCGAGTTCAAATTTGGTGAGTCCTAAAAAAGGCCAAGACTCAGATAATTAGATAACTTAACTACAAGAAAATATACCAAGTAGCGGTGTAAACATTTAGGTAACCTAGAAGCAAAGTTAATAAGAGTGATACACATCCCAACCCACTATAAATTCTTTTATATTATTTATATCTCGGGAATCTGCTCAGGAAAAAAATATATATTTATAGTGGCAATGCACAATAAGTAAAAAATATAATATTAATAATATAAATATATAACAAATGATATATATAGATAGATAATATATATTGATATATTTTGTATTTTTTTAAATCAATTTTATTAATTGTGGATAAAGTGGATAAATCTGTTGTTTATCCTAACCCAGTATTAATTGTTATTTTATTAATAACTTAGGGATTTGGAAAAAATATATATTAATAGTCACTGCGTACAATATGTACAAAATAGAATATTATATTCATAATATAAATAAATAGGAATTGTACAATTGTATTTCATATAGTTAAATTAATTTTCATTAATTGTTAATCAGAACTGAAAAAGAAAAACAATTACTCTTCTGGTTTAGTCAATTTAATGAATCGTGAATTTCCATACCGGAATATATGTGTTATTTGCAACTTGACAAATAACTTAAATCGTTATGTTATAAGAATATTTATTTAGTCAACGCTATTCTCATTAGTTCTTTGTGACGTATCATAGCAATATAGCTGTCTAGGTGTACTGGGACTGGGTTGTCGGTGTTGGCGCTGCCGAAATGAATTAAGGTGAGCCTTTAAAAATACTGGAAATGAGGCAGAGAAAAATGTTTCCTTTTCCAGCTTGGATGCGTTTTTTTTTAAGAATTGACGATGTTTATGTTGATTTGAGCACTGGCGACGGGACAACCTCTTTAATCCATTCATGTCCTGAAAAGAATATTATATTTTAAATAAAATTAATACTTTGAGTATACATTTTTTAAATAAATATGCCGATCTTTGAATGACTTCATTATACACTTTTTATTGATTTAGGGTATAGAAAGTTCTGTAAATAAATCGCATACACTCATTTCGCACTATTTCTTACCGCACTATTTTTCTTTTTGTAATTTTGAAGCAGTTCCTCCTCCATTGTCGACATCTTGTCCTTTTCATTGTTGTAAATCTTAAAGTTTGAGCGGGAGATGTTGATGCCGTATGAGCAAATGTTTGACTTTACATCAAATTGATCTTCGGTATCCGTTGTAAAACCATCGACATCAACATCATCGTTGGGACTCGCGGAATGGGAATGGCTTGCACTGCGCGAGGATAAATCCCCATCAACTGGCGAATGGGGGGGACACATGTTGAGAGAAGCATTCATTGTTTGGACATCATCCTCGGTCGTTTCAATGTCGACCACTTCGTCATCGTCGTCGTCATCCTGATCATCTTCATCGGTATTTCGGCAAATATTCGAATTAATGTAAATTCCGGCTGACGAAGGTGATTTATCCGAATTATCAGTGTTTACTAAATTTACTGATTGTGGATTATTAGCATCTGCTGACGTCGACTCGGATTGCTCGCTTTCTGTGCACAATTGGATGGAGTCCAAGATCGGTGGAAATTGACTCGATGCTGAATTGAATATTGCTCCATGGGATTCGGCTGTCGTAATGCTGTTGTGGGTAAAAACTGTGGTTGTTTTCGTCGGCTGTGCCGGACTTATGTAGATGTTGTTATTCGAATAATTCGAGCGCGTTGCATACAACGACGTGGACACAATCGCTGCCGAGGCGACAACAGGTTTAAATGCAGAAGAATTTAGCAGCGATGGCATATTAAAATCTGTACGATCTCCATCGGGTAACTTTCGACTCTTTGGCACGCCACAAATGGACGCGGAGTTGGGTTCGTTTTTGATTATATTAAATGGATTATGCTCGACCAGCCGAATTGAGTTTCCACCTGCTGCTGTTGCTGATACAGTAATTTCCGGTCTGCTCCATGGCGTTGGACACGTTTCAAATGAGTTTATCGTTTCGTTAGCATTGAGTTTTTTTGTATGCTGATTATTCTGTTGCTGCCACATGGTGTAGTCAACGACAAAATTGCGCGAAAGCGGCATTATTGACAAATCGTGCTCGTGACGCAGAGATTGCAATGGCGATATCACCGCCGATCGGTGCAAGTTGAACGGCACCCCGACGGTAGCAGCCACTGCGGTGACTCCAACCACGGCAGCCGCGGCTGTCACCGTGCTGTAATTGTATGGATGATCAAGTGATGTTCGCTTTAAACATGGCGGCGATATCGCTTTTGTCTCACTTTCACAATTGATTAATGGTGAATCGCACGTGTTATCGATAACTGCACTTGTTTTCGATAATGTCGCCAATGATGTGCTGCTTGTCGTGCTGCGATTTCGAATGTTGCCATTATTATTGCCATTGCAGCTGACTAGTCGCTTTCTGGTTCCGCCATTGAACATCGCCTTGACATCCTCCCAAGCATGGATGATTTCCTCGTCCTGGCCGTGGCCACTGAGCGTCATGTGGCGTCGCCACGAATTGAAATTGGCCGCATCGGGCTGTATATACCTGTCGTTGGTTGTAATGCGATGCGAATGAAATATGAATTTGTTGGGCGAGAAGAACATGCCGCAATAGCTGCACTTGATACATTTGGCACGCGACGAATTGTAGCGGGAAGGCAAAAAGGAGCCGCGACAGCCCCACGCGCACTTGTGCTGCACATTAAACGCGAAATCGTCTGGCAACCGCGGCGGCGTATTATCGCCCAAAAAACTCTTGCACAGCCGCTCAGCCTCGCGGCGCGTTATCATGCCGCAGCGTCGAGAACTGACTGGCATTGCTCCGGCTCTTCGCAGTATCTCCAACTGGACGGGTGTGCACTGAACGCAGGTTATTCCCAGAGCCACACGTCGATTGTGAATCTCATTGTAGCTGAATTGTTTTAGGAGAGTATTGGAGATTTGAGCTAGGCACAGACGCTCCTGCCCCTCGATGTACAATGACACAATGGGTATACCGTAAAGCAGTACTGTGCTCACCTAAAAAACACATGCAAATTATCTCGTTATATTTAAATCCAACCAACATCGACTTTCTTAATTACGCTCTCAAAACAATGTTCAATAGTTGCTTAATTTGTCTTCAAAAAGTTAATATCCCTTTTGTTGTCTATTATCTCTGTTCCTCATATTCTGTAATCTGGTAATCGATAGTTGTCAGTTGTAAAGCATTTTTTTTCCATAATATATTTATTCTCGTAATGACAAAAAAGGCGGTCCTGTCATTGACAATTTGTTGGCAATGTCGTTTTTGTTTTTCAAATAAAATAAAGAATCAAAGCACGTAAAATCCAATATCTCAAGGGAAACATTTGTCTGTTTTCGATTTATTTTCTGTGTGTAAAAAACAACCCCTCCCCTTCCACAATATAAGCGTGATTTTTTTAAGTAGCTAAATCTTTGTTTTAGATTTTTATCTTTTTATACCCAGAGCCCATTGATTATTTGAATTATAAGTGTTAAGTTATCCGTCTGCAAAAATTATAATTTGGGGCTATATTTTGTACCTTTTATTTAAAATAAAATCAAGTTTTAACGAGTTAATTTTGTTAAAAGCAACGTACGTGATTTGATTTTTGGGAAACGGATGTTTGGCTGTTTTCCATTCCATTAGTTGGAGTTGACGGCCGAGTAGATCTTTGAATAGACTCAGCGAATGCCATTTAGGGCAATTTCTGGAAAAGAAAAAGTAGAAAACAAGAAGATCTATTATGTGTACTCAGAATAATTTAAAACATGTTTATTTGCGCTCTTGGTATATCCTATATATAAATTGTTATATATCATTCTTGTACAAATTTATTCAATCTGTGCAAATCCGCCCCTTATGCGATCTCCCGCACATTCAATTATATTATGCGTGTGAATGGCATAATTGAAAAGAAGATTGTCCCTGGAGACTATTCGTTAAAGATAATAAGGTTACAAAAAAAGTAACAAAGCACAATTGTTAAGCTTAATGCCAATGTGTTCCATACCTTTGCTGCAAACACAAACCTAAAGCGAAACAAATGATTACGAGACTTCTTAACTTATATAAGGGGAGAGAAATCCACCAGAGGGTTGAACGAATTACAAACCAGTGAGGTAAATAATGACAAAATTATGTTAGTATTTAGAAAAACAGCAGATTGTTAACAATCTGCCAGATGTACTTAGTTAGTCAGTAAAAAATAATCGAGGGAAGTTTATTCAAGTCATATTTTGAACGGGGTTGATTCTTATATCGAAATATTAATATATTAATATATTTCGATTTCAGTGGCAAAAACTTATATTTCGATCTATTGTTATATATCTAATTAAAAGATGAATACAGTTTATCTCCTATTCGGGCACTTTCCCTAGTAAGTCTAATTTTATGAAATTTGTTATCGAAAGTATTTATACAAATATCAAAAATACAGGTGTAGAGATGAATTAGTTTGTATTTCATTGGTTAATTAATGAATGAATGAATTTAGGAAGGAGATTACACATCAGGTCTGCAATGCGAATGCAATTACCGTAAATTAATTTAAGTGCTTTGTTTATATAGGGTGTTCTGCCCTTGTCCACGCCTGGATCTTACCCACTTCTCATATTTCCCGTTAAAAAACAAAAGTATGACATGCACATGGGCAACAATCTAAATACAAGCACATCAACATCTACATATAGGCATTTGTCTGTGTGCGATAGGCTATTGAAATTGAAAACGATTACAGTACGGCAATGCCCGGTCGCGGTCCAAATACCGAGGGTGGTTGAAATTTGAAAGCATATGTCCTTTGACAAAAACAGCGGGGTACAGGGGCATAGAGGCAGATAAAGACTAAAATACCCACTGATGAGTTGGCAATAATTCGGCTGAGTGGTTACTGTCAACAGGCAAATAATAGTAGGTGTTCGTTCAATTTGAGGGCGGGTAATCATTATTACACTGATGCCGTTGATGGTCTTTTGTTTACACGTAAAACATCATGCATGTTTAATTGGGTTAAATTGCTGGGCGATTAACATTTAGAAATGAAATGCTCGGATAATTGAGTTTACTTTGTCTAATTACAAGTACTTTTCCACAGGTAATTCTACTTGTTGCCATAGAAAAACAGAATTAAAGAGCTATACAATTAACTTGATTTTAGTATAGTAAACAACGCATTGCCCGCATTAACAAGAAATAATATCGCTTCAAAAACTACCGTAAATACATTCTTGTCTTATTGTTAAATTCAATTTGATCATTTTGCGATTTTATTTGATTTTATTTTGGATTTGCATGTTTGCATTTTTCAATTCGCAACAGGTGCAGCTTCATTATAAGTCAAATTTAATTTACATTAAATGCAGTTGTATTCATTGCGCGTTGATCATGTATTACGTTAGCTGCGCGCTAGTACCTGTTTCGAATTCTTCGCAAGCACACAAGCATATATGTATTTGTTTGATTCTTATCCTCTTTTAGAATTTTATATTGACTTCAGCATCTTGCATTTTACAATTCTCAACAGGAGCTATTTTTTTTGTGGCTTTGTAATTAAATATCCAACTCGATTTTGGCTTTGCCATTTTGCACTTCAAATTGGCAATGGGTTCTATTGAGCAGCTTCAGAGGAAGAGAGTGACATAAATTAATAGCGGAGGAAAATGTTGCAAAAATATAACAGGCAAACATTATTTCAATTTGGCTTACGAAAACCATGTTCCAGATTTGGAGTCCCGAGCTGATATGGTCTCCATTATACCCTTTGGTATAAAACCCAGTTTCAATTAGTTCAGGGTATAATAAAAATCGATTTGTAAAAATCCCATCACAAAGTAATACTTACAGACGACCATTCGTTTTCCTTAACAATCTCTGTTTTTTAACAGCCTTAAGAACTTTATCAACATCGAAATACTATATAATTTAGGTTTCAAAAGACAAAGCGGTTGGTTTTTTTTTTTAATTTATAGTGAAATTTATATTTGTCGGCAAGTTGACTCAGTTTTTTCTTTCTTATTTCCTTGTTTTGATGGGAGTGGGTAGATTCGATTCTCAGAGCATGCGTTATTCTGAGAATCTGCTTTTATTTTAAAATTAAATAACCGAATAGCTTGATCACCTTGTTTAATTTGTAAACTAATTATTACTAACAGCTGCAATAATGGTAGTTGAATTATATATTATTTCTTTATTTCCATGGTAATTTTTCTATAACATTCGCTTTTTTAAGCACAATTGTTTAAATGTTTGGGAAATCCCAAATTTAACTATTGAATTTTGCCAAAAATTCACGAAATCTCGCGTCACGAATTAACTATGAAGACTGAATGGAAAAAGCTTTTCAATTGCCGTTTGTCCGACTTTCTTGAAGTCACCATTTCAAATATTGCAAAAGGACTGTCCAATAAATGGACAGCGGATAGAAATATCAACCAATAAGAAACACGCTGAGCCACTGCCTGTATAATAATTCTGTGTATCCGGAATATTGCTCACCAATTGGAGCAAGATTCACAGTGTGGGCGTGTTTGAAATTCGATACGCATGCGCAATTTTCGAGACAACCCTCAAAAAGCACACAGTAAATTCCAACACTCACCCTTACTTTGGCATCTCAGCCCATAATTTGCCAATAAAACGTATTTTGTATTCAACGAACTGTGAATATTGCTTTTAATTTAATTAACTTTTCCAACAAAATTGTGGCATGAAAATTAAATTAAGCCATTGTGCAGGAGTCGAGGCAACGTGTTAATAAATTTTCTCTTGTTTATATTACACATATCATATGATATTATACATTATTGTATTTGTATGATATGTGAGACTTATTACGCATACGTATTTACGTATCATTAGTATAAATTTGTTTATGTAAATATGCTAGAAATCCACTTTTTACTGCAAAGCATTCTAAATACAATTAATCAATATAGTGGCAGCTTCAACACATAATAACATTATTATACAATGGCATAAGCTGCATAGTTTGCGATCCCACATAAGTTGATACCCTTGCGTATTCTCATAAAACCGGATTCACCCCATAACTCTCCCCACCAGTTCTTCAGAATCCAAAAGTCTTTGTCAAATCCAATCAAGAGCATAGCATGATTTACAGAAGTTGAACTACAGGCAACGTCGTCATAAATTCCGGCACTGCGAAAAGTTAAACAGAGTTACTGATTACTTAAGACAGTTTATTATATGCTTTACCTATATAATTGAAATGTTTTTGGAGTTGCATTGATGGAAACGGCAACTGGACCAACGTGAACCACAGCTGCTTGAATGGCGTTCTCATCATTTGCGGGTAAAATCGCCCAGGAGGTCACATTGACCACTGCCAGTTCCTTGACAAACTGACAGTCTCCTTTCTGGAAGAACACGTATTTCTGAATATATATTGCGTATGCTAAACAGAGGTGAGTTCTTTTTCTATGTTTCTATTTGTAGAAATTGATCGTAATGGGATGCAATTTGATTACCTTTGCCGCATATTTGTAGTCAAGTGATCTCATGAGACCACCGGTGGCCTGCAGATATGTCAGGGTGTTTCGCAATGAACCGCCTATGCAACCATGGTTACCATGAGATATACTGCAATCGACAATCTGTTGTTCACTAAGTCCAAGTAATTTTCCAGTGCGCTTGAAAACTTGTCCTTCGAGACTCTGAGCTACACTGAATGCATAACAGGAGCCACAGCTCTGTTGATTATATGGTGGAGTATTAAAACCTTTTTTACGCCAGTCAAAACTCTCAGGAACATTATTCATTAGCGGAGATCCTACAAAATCAGCAATATTATCCGCATTAGAATTCGGTGGGCTTCGCAGTAAACGTAAGAAACCTTTCAGATATGAATCGGTGTTCTGTGAAAAACAAAATATACAAATTCTGTTATACGAAAGTATAAACATAAATACCATATCTGCCATTGTGTTTGTTGATAATCTAAAGCTGCTCTTTCCAGTTTCGTAAAATTTATTGTGTTCGTTGACAATTCTTATGTTTTCTTCAAAGGATTTATAGCTGCGTATTTCATCATGTAAACGCATATAGCTTTTGTTGTTTATTTTCTGTAAACGAAATAAACTACTAGAAATAATCAAAGCACTGTGTTACTTGTCGTACCTTAAAATTTTCAAACTGTTCATTGTTAATTGGGCTTAATTCGTTTTGTTGGCATTTAATTAAATTACCATGTAGCAAACAATAAAAGCAGTGTAATAATAATACATCGGTCCGCATTGCTGCAATTGTATTGGAGAAGTAAACTTTGAATATGCAGCTCATCACCATATTCGTTCTTTCATTACATTGTCAAATTTGCAATTCAGCAAAATTTATTTATTTATTTATGAGATTTAGAGGCGTTCATAAAACTCCAATATTGCATATCTTTGCAATTTGTGCGGAACAATTAAATACTGATTAATATTTGTTAAGCTAAGCGTTAAGCTAAGTGTTAATAAGACATTATTAATTATGTGCCACAGTCTAAATAAATTTAAAGGATTGTCACATTTAAAAAGCAATTTGCATTTAATGAATGCGTATTTTAATATTTTGCTGTACAAGCGTTTACAGTAACGCATAACAATGTATATAAAAAGATAAAAGAAGCGCAGACGTTGCTTGTATCTAAAAATTTAAGCTTCAAATAAAGCATTTTTGTGTGCAGGTTTATTTATTTGTGTCCAAATGAATATAATACGAATACGGGACTAGGGTGCTTCAATTCACTGTATTTCTTAAATGAGAACTCGCGACTAGAAAGCTTTTACATGATTTTTTGGTCTCGATAAGTGTGCATGACAACTAAATCTTTGTGAAGAGAATGTGGCCTTTCGGGGTAGTTCATTTGATTATATATTTATATGCTTTAAATAACACGCAGAACGTGAATGTTCACGTAATTAGCCTGGTAATAAGTATCGTTAATTGGTTATTAAATTTATCTTTGGCCGGCTGTTGAGCATTAAATATGAACAGAATCCCTCCAACCCATTTGCAACATTGTAACAAAAACATCATAAGCATTTGTGAAATAAATTAGGGCAAGCAATTTACACACCAAACACGCAACAATTTATTTATGTTGTAGATAAACCAGCCTGACTGTTGCCAGACATGCTCGTTGACATTTTTTACGAATAAACTCTGGCAGGTGTTTCCTCGTATCTGGCAGTACTTTTGACGTATATTCGCCAACGTTGGTAGCGCGTGTAAATACGTATTGCGAGATTGGTCTCCGGCCTTGGCTATAGAAATTAAATATGCAATCCAATCAAGCTGTCAGTATGGGAACGCCATGAAATGTAGATTTTACAACCGTTGTCCCCGTAACTGTTGTACAACTGTCAATACTCCATTTTTTTTTGTATAAGCCCCCAAAGCTTTCGTCATCAATACGTAAAGTTTATACGTCAACCATAGTTTATTATTTGACTATAAGCAATGCTTTATCTAAGCTATTGTAATATCAATGGATTCCAATATTTGGTTTGTGTCCATGCCTTGTTTCGTCAAGTGTTCCCGGTTTTTTCTAATTTTGGTAATAAAAGCCATTATTTTTTGTAATCTTCAAAACCTAAAACCGCCACCTATTGTTCATATGTTGACGCATACCGTGCTGAGGCGTGTAGCTGTTTTACAAATCCTCCCAGCTTTTGTCAGCAAAGATAGTATATTAATTGGCTAAATGCTATTTGGTTTGTGTCCCAGCTTGCATGCCAATTTTCGTAATCTCGGAATAAATTCGGAGTGTCTGTATATGGTTGTATTGGGGAGGAGGTGGATGGAAGGCAGCTTTTCCCGCATCTCAATTTAGATGAACATTTATGAACAACTTATTATTTTCAAATAGCGCACTTTTATTTATTTGGCATATTGATATAATTAAGTATTCATAGCAAATGTATGTGTACGTCTTCAAAAAATTAAATAAATCAGAAATGAACAAGTGGAGAAACTCCCATGATGAATTTGTTGCCCATAAAATATTCATTATTGTGGGGTTATTTATAAATATAGACCCAAATGGCTTACCCTAAATTATTATCAGATGGGGTTGCTTTTTAAAAAATGTTGCAGATCAGTTGAAAGCTGGCAACGTTCCTCTCAATAGTATTTTGTTATAATGTCTGTTATCCTAATCCATTGACCTAAAAGAATTCCTTAAGCAGAATGCTTGCTGAAACTCGAAGCAGGTTAAAGGGAATCAACTGCGACAAGGGAATCAACTACGAATGTGAGGGTATTGAGATTTATCTTGAAAATTCTTATCACATGTCAATTTAGTTCCACTTGATGGGTTGATGTCGAGCGCAAAGCGTAAAGCCAAGCGGGATCAGCTGTTATTTTTCACGTTGCGGTTCGTTCGACTCGAAAATTAATGACACACAAATGAAATGTGGAAAGTGATGCTGTCAACAACACTTGTTGGATTATAGACATCAGCAATATTGCGACCCAACCAACAAATAACAAAAAAAAACAATGAAACAGTGAAACTCTCCAAGTCATAAACAAATTTAAACAATTTGTAATCGATTTGCAATAAATTTTAAGCAGCTCGCTTCTGGTGCAGAGTTTACAATAAGTTTAAGTTTAAAGCAAAAAAAAAACTCGCTTTAGCTTAATTAATAATAAAACAAGTAAGAAGGCAACATTTTAATATTTGAAAATTAATTATATTATTATTTATTTATAAGACGTAGGGCCTTAATTATTAATAAGAATATTTTGTAGTAGTGGTTTAATAATTATTAATACTAATAGTTAGCTGTAATAGTTTAACAATTATTAATTACTTGTAGTTAGTAGTTATTTGCTGAGTTTTATTAATAACAAAACCAATCGTAGAATATTAATTATTAATTATTGTTAGAGGTTAAAAAGCTATGAGTATGCAAATCTAATTAATTAGGTGAGAGGAATTCGCAGCAAGCCGCTTAATCTTTTTGAATATAGCCCTACAAATATATATGTGCTCATTTTTTGGGTATATTTTATATTTTTCGTTTTGTTTGGATTTCGTGTCGCATTTGATCAGCAACTTAAATCCCAATTTCGAACTGGCAAACTCAACATTTTATTAACGTCAAATATTTGACGCTTCAGCACAGCAATAAAACGCATTAGCTCTGCTTGACTTGTTAATAATCCCGATACCAAACTTATAAATATATATATAAAATATATATACAAGAAGAACTGGTTTGCATACATTCATATATATATATATATATGTACATACCACGATTAGCTGTCGAAACTGATTAACCTGCAACTTTTTGTTATTGCCAGAGTGATTCTAATATTAATCTAGACCTACAAATGACAGACAAGACAGGCCTGCTTATAATTACACTATGCTAAGAGCCCCAACTATCCCCCATTCATAAAAATAGTGCCCGTTGCAATCTGAATTTGAATCTGAATGCGAATCTGCCAGTATGTCTGCCAATTACCAGGGCGAATACCAGGAGCGAGTGCGAGTGCGCATTGCCTGGAATTCGTTGAGGTTAGGTCTAGGGTGCAGAATTCACAAAATTTACTTTGAGCAGCTTTGTGATGCTGTTGGTGAAGCTCCCTTTTTCCTTTTCCAACTCAATGGTTAATTGCCCAGTCAACTGGCAGCTCCCAGCTCTGAGTGAGAGAGAGCGAGTTGAGCTGGAGTTATATTATAGAACTCTCTGGTCTCTGGGCCACGGTGATGACGGCCATCCACCGCAGTCGCGACCAAATCCTCATTGTAATTGTCGTTATAGCCCATCGTCATCCTTATACTCAGTCTGAGCGCATCGCATTGTTATTGTATAAGCGATTGCTGTGTTGTTCATTATTGCGTTTAAAGAAAATAATAATAATGAAACGAAGCAATGTTCGCAACTCGCTTACTCTTAATATATATATATATATATATATATATATAGATAGATATATATATATATATAGTGATTAAATATATACTTAATAATAGTATAATTAATCGTATAATTCGTACAGGGTTGGACAAGCATATGCAATGTCCGACTGCTAATTTAACTTTATCAACAAAATTACGCCTTCTTCTCGATATGATGAACAATAGTGTTTAAAGAACAGGAATTTGTGTGGCTCACCAACAAACACGCTCGCGTGCACAGACACAGACATACGCACAGACACACCCCAAACAGGCGCAGGATCAGGACCATCTGCGGTGGTGGGCCAGTCGGCGATAAACACCTCATTCGTATTGAATGCTCAGCATTTGCCGCCCTCCAATAGATGGTAAAAAACGTACCGCTATGCATTCTATGGAGTGGGTATCCTTTTGATTGTTTTTGGGATTTCCATTATTTCATTTCAATGATTTTGAATTCATGAAAATTGGCGTAACATTTGTTATACAATAATTTAATTTTTTTCTGCTTTGTCCACTGTTCACAGGAATATCACATGCTGAAATAATAAAACTAGAAGAGCAGAAAGTTCTTAATTCAGAAATCCATCCTTCGACAATTCATTCAGACGATTACTTTGCATATAAGGCGAGAAATATATAATAACGAAATATATTGATGCCTGTTATTTACAACTGCACAACTTCAATCGGTAATCGTTCATCGTACTAACAAAATGTTATCACAAAAAAAAAACACATCTGTCTCTATGCAGAAACGCAGTGGTAGTTTTCTGGTAGATTCGACCGTCAAGACGTCAACGTAAAAGAGCATTCCAGGTGTATTTAATAGCTGGCGCTCCTCTCCCCAGTTTCTCATTCAATCATCTTGCAAGATGATAATAATCAGTTGGATGTGTCAACGTGAATCGCATCAATGATCAAATATTTATTGAGAATGTTTCTCTCTTTACTTAATGACATAAATTATTTACTGGTAAGCAGAAACGGACAGTTGGCCAGGCAATTGTCCCAATTTTTGCCGATCAACATTTTTAATATTTTACATATAGTTTTATACTCTAAGCTTATTACAAATATATAAAACGGATGTCATTAATTTGATTTGATTATTATATTCTTTATTTTATTTATTTCTCTTTAAATTGTGACCTGTTTTCAGTTCACATTAAATAAATTAATAAATAAATTCAATGTTTTCCTACTAATCAAAACATAAAATAGGTAGCTTGACCTAAAATATTGACGACTACGCAGCAATTAAAAGAACTCGTGTAATCCTTAATTTCATGTCGACCTACAGCTTAGCTATGGTGACCACCTACTAATCCCTTTTACACGTGCATGTTTCGAAAGTATGTACACATTTCCATACATCCAATGTGTGTATATATATACGTACATATGTATTAGTTTGTTTGGGCATGTATTTGATGTTTGTCATTGAATTGGGGGCTCAAAACAAATATGTGTGATTATCATAGCCAGCCGTCCATATAATTAATTACATTTTGTATGCTTGATATATGTAAATTTTGTTGGGCCTTATCGGTGATTCTTCATCTCGACTGGCGGGCCTAGTCATTGGACTTTTGGCCTACCCCGTTCCACCCCCACACCTTGCCCAAAAAAGAGAAGAAAAAAAAGAATGTCGATATGTCTGATTAACACAATTGGTGCTTGTCTGCTCTGGCACTTGATAATTGGCAGCCAGGCGACCATCGATCGATAACAATAAAATTGTTAAAAGCGCAAAATGCCGCAAAGTATGTAATTTGTCGAGAACAGGGACTGGGACAAATGATTCAAACGGTAGTACAGAGCAGCCCAGGCAGCCCCGGCAACCCGGGCAATGAGCGCAACAACTCTATTTGAATTCATCAACGGCGTGTTTAAGCAGTTTGTCAGCGACACGTGGCCGAACGACTGTTCCTTCTAGTTCGTTGGCAACAGCAGGCGGTTGTTTCTTGGAGTGGGTTGGGGACCGTCGACCGTCGACCGACGACCGACTGTGCCGGTGACGTGAAGTCTCAGTAACAGCAGCAGCATCATCATAAGAGTAGAGTAACCCTTACCGCTTAGAAATAGTGCTGCCAGTGAGGTGCACTAAATAGAGATTTACACGCCCGTTCGGGCTGAAAATGGTCAGTCTGCTTGTGGTTGTCAACGCGATGGATAAACGTTAATATGTTATTATTCGATCTATATTTATTCATATACTGCAATTCTTTCTTTCTCTTTAGTGAGAGGAGGAGCTCATGTCAACCGTATGCCACCTTAATTTCTCCTTGGAGAATTGTCATTTATTTTGACGATGCTGAACCCTTTGACAGGATCCAACTCCAACTCCAAATGGTGTCTCGGCATGTGCCAGATTTTTGCACATCCGTTCGTTGCGCACAGTTGGAGAATGGCTTCTGCTCATTTTCACAATGCTGTGAGAAAAACATTTTAATAAGCTATTGAAATTTGTTTCAATTTACTGTCGATAGCAATATTATAAAGAAGAGGTCTTTTAGTTTGATTTATATATGCTGTAGATGTTTTATATAATTTTGGCATCAGAAAAGCTTTCAAACTTAATTATTTTTTTAAGCAAACCTAGCTAGGTTTTAAATCAAACTATTGACCATTAGTAGAATGCTTGTTTTCTTGGCTGAACACATTGATACAAACACGAATGCTGCTGAGAGCTCTTCTAAGACATAATTCAAGCATCGTGTTCAAGAGTTTCGAGAAAAATATGAAATACGTTGAGGTGTAAACCTGTTGTATGATTAAAATGCCAACACGTGGCTTTTATTAGATTTCAGTAAACACAAATATTTAACGCCACCCAGAACAAGGGAGGTTTGCTGATTATTATTGTTATTACTTTTTTCACTGCATTTATTAATGAACCAATTAAAGCGTCTATCTCAAGTTTGATAGTTTCTTATTAGAATAAATATACATATATTTGTAAAGTAGCATTTATATATTATACATATAAAAATGTTGGGCAGCTGACTAGTCAAAAGTTTATCCTCTGCTTATTTTTTGGAAATTTGGTTTGCGAAAGTAAAAAGCCTCGTGAGCACGGTATAAATCCCAGCAATAAATTAATAAATTATGGTAGCTTTTAGTAAGCAAATATTTCGAATCAGATTCGGCACGCTTCTTTGTTAATTTCCCGTGCACACGCACACGTCCACCCCCGAGTCCGAATACACTTCACGGACACAATGCCAGCAATCTGACAAACTGTTGTGCACCATTCCATTCCTCTGGTAAAATGGCGTGCAGGACGTCGGGCCTCTATGATTGTGCGCAGTTATTTAAAATAATATTTCCGTATCCGGCAAGTAATAAGCGACACGTGCAGGCCGACCTACTGGATCATTCAGACCCAGAAGCTTGGGCGGGTTCACAGTTATCATTGTCATTGTTCGGAACAGCTCAGATAGCTAACGAGAACGAATCTTCGATATACTCAAAATTCAAATAGGAGCTCAGTCAAGCAATGATTTCGATTTACCGATGGTAATTTTCGATAATGTCAGTTCAATATATATACATACAAGTCTCTGATTCTGTTTAGAAAAGTTTAGACATAAACAACATAAATTGATCAAAATGTAATTAAAAAATAAATAAATAAATATGTTAAGGTGATATTTTATAATAGTTGAGCCTTCACTTCACACGTAAATGTTATGCATGTATATATTCTTAATCGATATTGATATTTACGAGTGCGTGAGAGACGAATGAGAATGATTTGAGCCTCAGGTATTGAAAGGCTGGCGTTGACACATCCCCATCCCGCCCTTTCACAATAATAACAATAACGGCAACAGTAGTATGCATTTTTAGTCAAGCCGAAGTCCACACACAATGGCATCATTTCGCTTAATTATTTATTTCAAGGGTAGGCTTGGCTCGGATCGGCTCGGCTCGGCTCAGCTCAACACACCCCTAAGTAGAGGCTGACTGTCAAAGCGAGTCTGCCCCTACATCTGTCTAACAAACCGCCGACAAACTGCATTACTGCTTCACGGCGAGTACTCAGAGTACTCCTATCTCTATGTCTGTATCTCTATCTGTATACTGTGCAAACATATATACTTCTATTGAGAGTATGCAGTGTAACTACTTTGACCTCTATTGTTATTAGTTATTATACATAGAACCTTGCCATCACCATCAGTTTCTGTTGTCTGTTGTCAGCATCGGCTGCGGTTTTTTGGTCTTCGTCTTTGTTGTCTAAGCTAAATTATACTCTTGTCCTCCTCGCTCCTCTTGTCCCTCAATAGATGCTCTGGATATTGCATTTTCTATTCATTCGTTTTTTTTTTCTTCTAATAAGCCTCCGACTTACGTTGACTGTAACTGCGGCTGAGTCTGTGGCTTATGTTTCAGCATGGGCCATGAGAGAGAGAGAGAGAGGTCTTCCTTCGGGTCGGGATCGATATACCGATGTTTGGTTTTTGGCCAATGTTACGCATATTATCTTTTGTTTGTTCTCTTCCGCAGCACAATGAAAATAATAGTGCACTGTTGTTTGGAAACTCGTTTCTATCGGCACCTCTGGATCGTCAGCGATTTGATGCCAGAGGTAATCAATAGGCCAGCCTCCCTGCACACCAAAAAACCCAAAACCCTTACTCGTGCCCCAGTGGCCGACAGCCATTCAACTTTTGGCTTCGGCCGCGGAAATAGTGTTTTGTCGTACCCCATGTATGAGAAAAAGGAACAAGTGTGTCTTGGGGCAGATAGCTCTTACCTAACTTGTATGCTACAGAAATTGAGACTCCTGTTACTACATCTGGCATTATCACAGTATAACACTTGATAAATATATGTATTACTTTGGATGTTGTCTCAAAGCTTTAAGGACAATTTTCCCTATTTGTTGGGAATACCAGTTTACAGTTTTTTTTTTTTTTTTATAATGTAATATGAAATAAATTAAAATGTTTCACACATTCCAGATAAATCAGATTCGTCACCTTCACAATTCTCCATGAAATTTTCACCACACTCCAGGACCGTGCCAGGAATTTCGCTTTGAAGAAACCCTCGGCTCTTTTGCTGGTCTGATGCCGACAGTGTGGGCGACAGAGCGGCCGTTGATGCGTGTGACTTCAAAAATCCCAAAAACGTGTCGGTCCGCATGTTAAAATTGACGTTCTCGTGGCCCAAGCCGTAACTGCCGACGGTTCTGAGATAGAGTGAGTATTGCGAGTGATTTTTACTAAGGCTGGCGCAACTTGTACTGGGGTTGGGGTTTGAATGGTGCTATGTGGATGCTTCCGCAATCGTTTTGGGGGTGGAAATGGCTTATGAGATGGCACAATTTGAAGATGTAACTGGGGTTTTATTTTCTTTTTTGTAGTAACTAAAAGTATAATACGATAAAAACGTCTTGTATAACAGTCTGTGATTATTTTAATAGTTAGTTCCTGTGAAATATAAATAGTGCTTAGCTCACTCTGTATATATAAAGAATAAAAATTCTCAATTTATCGACAGCGGACAACGCAAGCTAAGTATTTTACAGGAGTAGAACAGGATACATTTGTGTAAGTTGGACGTGTTTATTAGAACATCCGTTACGAGATGACTTTTATCACTAAATTATTAATTATGCCCTATTTAATTATAATTATGCGGTTTCCAGATCTTCTGTTGCTCGATTTCTGGTTCGTGGTCTTCAACAATGTATGTAAATGTTGGTCATTACAAACTCTTTTACCAAATGTGTGTGTATACGTACACAATGTACACGTATGCTTACGTATGTATTGGCAATATGTGTGTCTGCTCTCACTCACATATGTGCACGAACATTTACAAAAATCCAAACATTTACACAAATATATTTACTGTACGAAGATACGCGTACATCAGTGCACTGTAAAGGGAAGAATGCTTATGAAATAATTTTATAAAAGTAGAGCTCAGTGGAAAAATAGCTGTGTTCTCGTTTCTAAATCGAAAACTTCCATTTTAAAATCTTTTTTAATGTAAAATCATCCTTTTTTTAATGAAAAAATGAATCGTGCCACAAAGTTTTATCTCAGTGTATTTAAATATGTGGCTGCACAAGCAAAAAGCCTGCTACAAGAACAAGGAGTATGAATACTGTAATCAACAGGCTCCGACTAAGAAATACCCTGTTCTCTGATTTTAAGTAAAAAAAGCAACGTAATAACAATCTATTTAATGTTAAAGGTATTTTTATTCTATAAGCCAATTCACAAAGCGTTAAAGCATAAGCACAATAAATTAATAAATAAAAATATAGAAAATAAATAATAAATAAAATAATAGAATCCTAAACTGTAACGAAAAGGCTTTACTTTAAGAGCAAAGCTCAGATAACTAAGACAAAGATTATTATTAGTTGCTGTTTTTATGTGCACTGACTGCAGTCAGTCGAGTCGCCTTTTACATAGTCGAGTGGGCACAGGGTATTCGAAATACAAATTTAAAAGTCCATGATACTACAGAGGAACCCTCAACCTCAACGAATACTGCTCGTGTTCACTGCATATATATGTGGATGTGCGAGAGCGTATATATATTCGTATATATGTGTGTATGTATATAGAAATGTTCATGTGTATTTGAGTATGTATTTACGATGTATGTATGTATGTAATTCAGTTTCCCAACGTTCTTATAAAATTTCCTTGCGATTTGTATTTTGTAAATGGCTGCGAGAACTGGGATGATTCTGCGTCCTGTTATACCAAAAAGCACATTCTACGGTCATCCCTCTTGTACTCGGTTCGAGCTACTATCGCTATTCCTCTCGGCACTCCAGCCAGTAAACATACAGTCGTCCCGTTCGCACTACGGCAAACATCTACTCAAAATGGCCGCGCTGGCCGCATTTACTGTTGCCTCTGATATGCGCTACCCTGTTTGTGCAGGTTTGGTCTTTCGCTTGAGAGCTCATTATCGTTTCGCTTGGCTAACCAGTTAGTCGTACACTATTTCGTTCAGGGCACACTAACACCGCCGCCGCAATTCTGATTATTTTACATTTTGAAGCAAACAAATTGTTAGAGAAGTGACGGGCACGCAATCCGTGGCGTTGCCGCCGGATCGCTGGCTGCCTACGGCAGATCGGCACCGATGTGCATTCCTCAAGTTCAGGAGTAATCGACCAAGACACGTGGCAAAACTTAAACGTAGTCGCAAATCAAATAAAAGTGCAACTAAATACAAATAAAAAAAAATTGGAAATAAATAAAGAAAATTAAATAATGAATACCATAACGAAATCGATAACAAACCCGCCGAAATCCGATGATGCCTCTGAACTCGGAACTGTAACGTAGTGTAATTTCTCGTTTATTTATAAAGTGGAACATACAAATACATAAATATTTACAAGTACAAAATCTAACATCGAAATGAACATTAAGGCTTAAGGCATAAGGATACGACTTTGTCAGTGCTTTCTTCAATTTAATTATCGAAGTATATCGAAAATATTAGCTAATGCAATAATACCAAAGCAAATAGAAAAAGAAAACAACTGAAAAAATTTCTCAACTCCAATACCAATACCCAAAGAAACTCGACAATTGGGAATCATGATGCTAACAACGGAGCACATCATGCATGGACATCCCCACTCATCTGTGGGAGTGGGAATGGGCCAAAGTGCGCTATTCGGATGCTCGACAGCTGGACACAGTGGAATTAACCAGTTAGGTGGTGTATATGTTAACGGTAGACCCCTCCCCGATTCAACACGCCAAAAAATTGTTGAGTTGGCTCACTCCGGCGCACGTCCATGTGATATTTCTCGAATACTTCAAGTTTCTAACGGCTGCGTTAGCAAAATCTTGGGCAGGTGAGACAATAATGGCTACAACCATTTCGATAGCTATCTTGCATCTCGAAAAAACAGTTTTAAGTGAGCGAAACAAAGAAGACACGTTTAATTCCGTAACGCCAATAATATTTATAACGGTGAAACAAATAACCGCCGGCTATATTCCAATCAATAACGCCAAATAATGAAAATACACTTATAAAGTAGAGCAATGCAATCAATCTTTCGCTAAGTAAATATATATTACAATTAGAAATTGTGAAGAGGAGAGGAGTGAAATTATCTGGAAATAAGAATCTTATTTATATATATATATAATATATGAAAAATGTCGAATTATATAGTTATATTATTTTTATTATTATTGTAAGGGATAGTTGAATTCAGGCAACTTATATAGAATTATAAATTAATCAGTATTTTAATGTGATTTTGAGATACAGCGCTTCTATCAATTTATCAATATTTAATTATTTTCCTATTTATAGATATTACGAAACTGGATCTATAAAACCCCGAGCGATAGGTGGTTCAAAGCCACGTGTAGCTACAACACCTGTCGTACAAAAAATAGCTGATTATAAAAGGGAATGTCCCAGCATATTTGCATGGGAAATTCGGGATCGACTGCTTTCGGAGCAAGTATGCAATAGTGATAATATTCCAAGCGTAAGTGTTTTGTAAATGCTATCCTATATAAAAATTAATTAATTTAAGTGGCTTGCAAATTTATGACTAGGTAAAGCATTAAGTATAGTTTCTGCTAAGATATATTTATATAAACACACTAATCCGAATACTACAACTTTGATGAATGGACGGTTGAATTTCTACGTATACAAAAGAGAGAAAGAAAACCGGGTGCAAGGCCTGAGTCTGCTATCAAGATTCTGCCAAAGTAGAACCAAACGCAACACAATGGATTAAGTAATTTCAAAACAATGCCGACGCAGCTCTTTAAAGTGGATTAAAATTTAGATAGTTTTATCCACTGTTTCTTTTCGAAAAAGGTATTTTCACTATTCGATCAGGTAAACAAATGATATATGTATGTAGATCACCTAATCCTAGTTCCGCAATGGATATTTGGTAACTCTGCTTAGGCCTGATACAATTGAGTATATCAGCATATCGCAACAAAACAATAAAGAAAATTATTTAAAAGAAAACTACGAAGTGTAGATATACGATAAAATATATTATAGTTTTAGTGCCAAAATTTCCTTTGAATTGCTCTCATTTCTTATGTCAGCACAGACAGTGCAGAGTAAAACAAAATACAATTTTGCAGTCTGGCGCAACCGACTGCGATATACTTTAATACCAGAAGTAATACCAGCCGATAATAGGTAGCAAATAACAGGGTGAGTGTAGCCAAGAAATACTGTCAAAATTTGCAATTAAAATTGCGGTTTATATAGGCTTTTGTGAATTTTGGTGGAGGGAGTGGGGGTGGCCGAAAAATAATTCCTGAAGCAATATACCTTTCAAATTTGCTGACTTTAGCTTTAAATTGTGTGAGAAATATGGTCTTTTCGATGTACATTATCAGGTGTATCAGTTTAGGGAGGCGTAGAAGCCACCCAATTTTTCCTTGGAGCGGCGAGTGTGGGCGAGGTCTGAAAATGTACACGCCGATCTTTGAAGGAGTATTCCAGCAAGTTATCTTCCAAGTTTGCTCATTCTATTTTTAAAATTGTAGGAGATATGCGGGCTTATCACGCGCAGGTGTAGGCGAGGCCATTAAAATTTGTTATTGTTTTTTAAAGGCGGCTACAAGTAATATACCTACCAAATTTGGCTAACTCAAAAGCTGTGGAAGATATAGCCATTTAAAATTATAAGGTGCGGGAGGCCTGAGGGGCGGCGGAGGTGCGCCTGGCGTATGTTGATCTTAGAAGAACATCGCCAACAATATATTAACCAAATTTGGTGACTGTAGCCTTAAAATTGTGTGAGATATGTGGCTTTATCAAGTTGCGAATATCGATTTCCAAGCCCCCAGTGAACGTAGCACTCCACTTTGTCTGACGCGGGCACAGACCAGTATATGTTCCAAGTTTCAAGTGCCTATCTCTAAGGGTGTTGAAGAAAGTTACGTTTATACAGGCGGACAGACGGACAGAGAGACAGATAGACAGATAGAATGACGGACATTACACAAAACCAATATGCAAACCAATGATATTTTCGTTACCAAAGTATAAAAAAGCCAAGGCACCGCATGTTGTTTTCATTGACAAGTCCAATTGCAATCACTGGCTTGCGATAAACATTTGCATATGCACGCATACAAAAAAAAAAGGGGGCGTACACGCAATCGAAGATAGTCGGGGCGATGTAGAATACACACGCTCGCGTCGCGTAATTTTATGCATACAGAAAGTGATTGCGCCTACTGATCGTAAATTGGATTTTCCCTATAAGATCTTGGTTATATTTGTACAGTTGATCAACAATATATCAATGCACTTTATATATCAATAAGAAGCAAATTCTTCTGATATTGTGGCATCAGAAATCGAAATATATAGATATTCGAGAAACACAGCTGGCTAATCGATAAAATAAAGCAACCATGATCAGTAGATTATGACAGTAGATTTATGTATAAGTACATGCAAAAATACATGCATAAATATGTACAAATAAGAATGTTTAGTTGCAGAAGTGTGAGTGGAGGTTTTGCGATACGACGAGATTATGGTTTGAAAATGTGCTTTTACTCTGTTTGCACCCATTAACAAGAACATGGAAACGGCACTTTGGACTTTAAGTGTTGGCACGTGTCTGGCGCATTGGTCTTGACATTTCTTTGCATTGGATGCTCGGCTCGGTCTCCCTCATTGACGTTGGTTGCAGTGTTGCGATTACAATGAATTACGGGCTGTTTTGTATTTAAGCATAAAGACTTCAAAAGACATCAAAGGTTTTTAGATATATATGTGGGGTCACCGCAGCTCACTTAGCCTGTTTTACAGCGTATGTATTTAAATACATAAATTTATATATATATATAAAGTTGATAAAAAAAAATAGTTCGCTGGTGTTTTATTCGAATTTCAATTATCTAAAATATTGGGTTTGCCACTTCAATATTCCCAAAGTCCAGCTCCTCACAATAATTAGTGTGTCTACCGAAAATCGATTTCTAGATATTATTTACTTATATTCAGAAAGTTTAAAATTGATAATTAAACTAATACAATTTATATTGTATTGTATTCATTCCCACTTACTAATTTATGTATGTATTTAGTTATCTGAAGTTAGGTTAACCCACACTTTTGTAATATGACAGTTTAATAATAAAACAAAAATTTTAATTATTTGCATG
The DNA here is from genome assembly GCA_035043025.1 of Drosophila villosipedis. Lineage (NCBI taxonomy): Eukaryota > Metazoa > Arthropoda > Insecta > Diptera > Drosophilidae > Drosophila > Drosophila villosipedis. Next base: position 93,287 of record JAWNNF010000019.1, on the reverse strand, counting down.
TTTGTATTTATGCATACATATATGTATGTATATACAAACATTCGTATATTATGCTCAAGCCCACAGTTGTTGTATGCATGTAAAATTGTCTGACTTGTTTGTAAAAGTGTTGTTACGAGAGTGTGAGTGCGAGTGCGTGTCTGTATGTATGTGTAGTACACTGCGTACGCTATATGAAATGCCCAACAGTGTTGTATTGCCATCCCGCTCTTGAACAACAGCGCGTGATTGGTTCTTACTTCATAGCCAATGGCAGCAGCTTGCCTTGCATTAGTATTTAGGGTAAAAATGAAAAGAAAACATGACGGCAATAAGCACGTCTAGTACTAACACTACCCTATACTCGTATACTTGTATTCACAATATGTGCAAATGTACGCCTTTGTACTCTGGCTTTAATTGCAGGTTTCATCTATTAATCGGGTGCTACGCAATTTAGCGTCACAAAAGGAGCAGCAGGCGCAGCAGCAAAACGAATCTGTTTATGAAAAGCTTCGAATGTTCAATGGACAAACTGGAGGCTGGGCCTGGTATCCAGGAAATACGACGACGGCCCACTTGGCATTACCACCAACACCCACGGCGGTACCCACGAATTTATCTGGGCAGATAACCCGTGATGAAGTTCAAAAACGAGGTAACATTTTAGACAATTTTTAACTTCAAATTTCCGTTTCTATAATGCAAAATAGGAACATAATTCATATCAGATAAAACATTTTGTTATTGTATTTATTAAATTTATATGCACACATTAACGGTTAAAAATGTCAATTTACAAAATATTTAAATTTAAAATTAAGAAAAATAAGAATATTGGTATTTTATTTTCGTGAGATTAATTAACGATTTAAAACATATATATGTATGTATATGTATATATTCCATGTAATTCTCTTTAAAGCAGTAGCAGTAGCAAGGCAAGTTGTATTATACTCTGTACGGTACAGGGTTTAGGTATGTTCAGGGTTTAAGGATGTTTAATACGATTAGGTTTCTCTGATTTTAATTTAAGCAAGTCTAAAGTTTTTGGTTTTGGCTTTTATCATATAGGAACCGTCTGTCGTCAAATCACAAGAGTCCAAAATTATTTCGATACAATTTGGGAATTATTTTTAATGGCTTATGAGGCATACCCAAATCAACAGAGCAAAAGAAAAAACAACCCCAAATCGTACTCGAGACATTGAAAACATTTTGTCACAGATGATCAAACATCAGGACAAACAAATAGTTAATTTGTTGGTCATTTGTTATTTGCCATTAAATCTAATTGAGAAGCGTAATTCTGAAGGCTTTGCTGCCTTGAATTGTTTTTGTTTATTCTTCGATCAATAAATAAGGCTGACATATGTCCCATTGCTATCAGGCAGCATGCCATCCCACCCCATTACCGCTCCAACCACATACGCACCCAAATATTCTTCTATATGGCAGGAAAACCATAGAAATATATATAAATGTACTTACATAATTACGTATTTGTGTGTGCAAGACAAATGTTGCGCAAAGATAAGGAGGAGCAATCAGTAGAATGAGTTTACAAATGCCACTGTACTGCAAATTAACTAAATATACAAAAATTAAATGCTTCGGGTAATTTGAACAAAAGGATAGACCGAAAAAAATGTGGATAGTCCAATTTGGCTAAATTAACTTGGCTGTTGATCCTGATCAAAAATATATTTTAACACATTATTTATAATTACAATAATATTATTGTGCATGTATTTCAAATTCTAGATCTTTATCCAGGGGATCTCTCTCACCCCAATTCACATGAGAGTACATCAGACGGTAATTCCGATCACAATTCTTCGGGCGACGAAGATTCACAGATGCGTCTACGACTGAAGCGTAAACTGCAGCGAAATCGAACCTCATTTACAAACGAACAAATTGACAGCCTGGAAAAAGGTGGGTCTTCAACATAAATTCTGTTACACATCACAATATTAGTTTTTTAAATATATGTAAAAATTGTAAAACTTGATATTTACTATAGAATTCGAACGGACGCATTACCCTGATGTTTTTGCACGGGAGAGGCTAGCAGAAAAAATTGGTTTGCCAGAGGCACGTATTCAGGTTTGTCTTTCAGTTTTGTTTAATTATATTTTATTTTATTTATTTTTTTTATTCGTTTTTTTAATTTTTATTTGTTTTAAAGTATTGATAAGTTGCTAGTTCTCTTCCTTTTTTGCATTCGAGACATCCACGGAAATGCATTGTACAAGCTCTTCACTAAGGGTCATAATTATGTGCAATTCTTCTATCCCTTTAACCTCTTCGGGCCGCATCAACGGGGGTGATGAATTTTGTAACCGATTGTTTGAAGTGATTGCCATGGCTTTTAGCCACGCAAGTCAGAGTCGCAAGTCAATGTCAACCCCCAAAATGCACCCCTGTGTTACTATTTGCTACTAATGCTCCTTTTTTATGCTTGGTTCGTTCAGCTTATGATTATTTGTATAAGTGAATAAAAACAATTTGACTGTAAAAACACTTGAAACTACTTGCGATTTTCACATTGAGCCGTCGCGCTGGGGAAGCAAATTTATTGAAGAGCTCTGTCAAGCGCGCCAACTGATGAGTGGTCTCGGCTACAATAGCGCAAAGTAATAAATGTCATGATGAAAAAAATATGAAGGTACAACAAATATTGTAATCCTCATTCACCCCTTTGTCACTAGAACATAAATAAGTAGTCGCAGTCCAAGCCAATGCGTCCCTCAACTGCAGCGATAAGGCTCAAGCTTTATTACATGATGAGGCTGAATATTCTTTTGAATTCTGCTCGCAAACAGAAAACGGGCATATTGCTTTTGTGATCTAGTCCGTCTTCAGTATACCAACGAGCACTAAAAATTAAATAGTCTGCAAATCTATATCTAACACAGTTTTAAAGCAGGAGTCAAGTTTATTTTAGTCACCAAATTCTTAATTAAGAAGCGACTTTCCACATGCTTTTAACTGTTTGTATACTGCAGAGTATTAAGCGAGCGGTAGATTTAACTTATGTTTTTTTTTATTGATGTTGTATGATGCTGACGACAATTCCACGAACATCGTGGAACCAATTCGGCTCTTAAGCATTTATTAATGTCATGCCGTTCATGTGAAAATGGGATGGCAACAGCAATTGATGTTTACATTTGCTGTTATAAGTGCTTTCATTTTGTGTTGATTAAATGACCTATGCACATGTATGTATGTATTTGTATATGAGTATTAACAACCTTATAATTAGGTTTGGTTCTCAAACCGCCGAGCTAAATGGCGTCGAGAAGAAAAGTTGCGCACCCAAAGACGCTCAGTCGACAATGTTGGGGGCACCAGCGGACGTACAAGCACAAATAATCCCTCCGGAAGCAGTGTCCCTACCAATGCCACAACGGCCAACAATTCGACATCTGGAATTGGTACATCAGCTGGGTCAGAGGGAGCATCAACAGTACATGCAGGCAACAACAACCCAAACGAGACCTCCAATGGGCCGACAGTAAGAATGCACACAGTTCAGCTTCAAACAATAAATTGCCTAACACAATAAAATATTCGTAGATACTTGGCGGTGATGCGAGCAATGTACATACTAATTCCGATAGCCCACCTTTGCAAGCTGCAGCGCCCCGTTTACCCTTAAATACTGGTTTCAATACAATGTACTCATCTATCCCGCAACCAATCGCCACCATGGCTGAAAACTACAAGTAAGTCTTTACAAATGAGTTATTTTACATTAGGACTTCTCTATTATCATTTGTTAATTAATCACAATTTGCCCTACTAATGATATGTGTGTTTGTTTAATTTTTGAACAGCTCGATGACACAATCATTGAGTTCAATGACGCCGACATGTTTACAACAGAGGGATAGTTATCCATACATGTTTCATGATCCGTTGTCCTTGGGATCTCCCTATGCTGCCCACCCTCGAAATACAGCTTGTAACCCAGCAGCGGCTCACCAGCAGCCGCCACAGCACGGGGTCTATGGAAACGGCTCTGCAATTGGCACAGCCAACACAGGTATATGTGGATCCATCTCTACGTACGGTAATTAACTAACGAGAATGGTATTTTGCAGGCGTGATATCTGCTGGCGTTTCGGTACCTGTACAAATATCAACTCAAAATGTTTCGGATTTGGCAGGCAGCAATTATTGGCCGCGACTTCAGTGATCCTCAATCTTTAATTTGCCAACAGATCTGCTTTCAAAAGCGGCAGCGGTGGCTGCTGTCGCTGTCGCACATGTTGTGGAAGAACAACAAGCGCATACAGTTGCCAGTAAACCCTCTATGGATACCCCACCAATTGTATTACCACATTTGGCGCCAAGCTCACCTCTATACTTTAACTTGCCAGACACATACGTAGGGCAGAACATAACGCCACATGCCACATCATCATCTGTATCATCTTCTCCACCAAAGCATATCGGTTCGGGCTCGACTTGTCATTCTAACAGTCAATGTCAAGTATTTCCACATACGTTTCATTCGTTATCCCATTGCCATCCTATTTTTTAACAGAGTTGCCCAACAGCAAGGCTTAATACAATAATTCAAGGATAAAACAGGACATCATAAGTTTATTTGCATGTATAAAAATAAATTGATGTAGATAGAGCTGGAAACTGCATTATATCTTTAATCATAAATTATACTATTGTATCAATTAGCGCACAGTAACACTTTGTTCTTTGATCCTTGTCCGCGTTAGCGAGGTGCTTCTTAAGTAGTATATGGATTCACTCTTTGCATAAGAAAAAACTATCTATAATTTGATACAAATAAAAACATCTCTAAGATGTGAACAATCTTAAATTCTTTTCTCGTCATTCGTAAATTAATTCCCAAAAATCATACAGAAAGGCTTTGCTTAAACTTATTTAACGAAAGTTTCTTTAAGTTTATCATAAATTTCAACTTGAATTACATTCTAAAAAATATATTTATTTATTTAACTCATTGACAGGTTTGTATCCATTTGGATAACCTCTAATATGTAGATAGGTTTTAAATTTAATAACTCTGAAATCATGCGGATTTTATTTTGATCAGAGAAGCTTGTTATAAATTCACCCAATTTTGTTATGTAAACTTACAATAGACGAGAGGCTTTTAAATTATAATAAGTTTTAGGTTCGGCAAAATAATTTAAGTAGTTTTGGGTTATCAATCCCACCCATTTCTCGAAAAATTATATAAATAAAAATACGATGACATATTAAATGGCATGAGGATTGTTTTTTCCGGAAAGTTGTATCAATCCAATTTAAATATACATTGGCTGGGCTGCTTTGTACTTAAATTACAAAATGTATGGCGGGGGCTTTTCCAAAGTATTTAAACTGTGTGGAGCTTTGAAACTTAAGCCCATTTCCAGGTCATGACTCTTATACTCTTAAATAATGTTAAGTCAGAAAATAGATCGTTCTTCTCCACAGATAGAATGTCTTAAAAATACAAATAATCGAAAAGAATTGCAACGAAGCTTGAATTTCAATTCCAACAATAATAACCATACCAACCATTGATCCGGAAAAACCTCCCTAGAATAAGACTTAATTTGAATAAAGCTAATTATAAAATCGATATTTATGTACCAATTGTATTTAAATTATGGTTCGAATTTACATGTAGAACAAGTCGATGTAACATTTTAATATTAGTCTGATACTTTCAACAAAGAAAATAATAAATTCATATGCGGACACAGACACGACAAATATAATTAAATACTTGTAGCACCCAATTATACTTAATTTTGTTTCACCTTTGAGGGTCTGGGTTAGCAACCTGTGCACATCGCTCTTACGCTTGGGATCCAATACATGCTGTGAAAATAAATCCTACCGAGTATTGGTAAAATTATTAAAGACTTAAGGCTACGTTTACGATCGCCCCAGCAAATAGTGAGAGCTGAAGACTCCAATACGAAACGTTGATCACATCTTCGAGGGAAACACAAATTAAAATACGTCCTTGTAAGACATGGGTTGACTGTTTCTCACAAATTTTATTCGTATATTTTAAAATACTTTACACGCACACACACACATAGATGAAAATACAATAATCATATTCTGATACGTGTTACATAGGTTTGAGAATGACTCAATCGCCTTAGGTCAATTACATTGTGTATAATAATTTGGTGATAAATCCGAATGAATTAAGTATAAATACACATACTTAACATACTTAATTCTTTCGGATATTTCGCATTAGAAAATACAAATCGTTATAATTAAATTTAAGTTGACTTTTGCCTTACAAAATGGTGTGCATTTAGTATTTGTTCAATAAATACATATGTAGCTATAAAACTTCACTTTAGGTATTTAAAATCCAAATAAAAATGATTCGTTTCGTAAACTAAATGTATATTTATAGAAGAACTTTTCAAATAAATGCTTTTTTATGGTACAATGTCTAACAGATATGTTAATAATAGCGGAAGCTTTATATTATTTTTGCATTTATTGTTTACACAAGTTATTTTAGCCGTTATATTTATAATTTTTGTTGTAATGCTTTAATGATTGTGCACACCTAGATGACAGTGGTATTTTAATCTGTTATTCTTAATTTCCACTTGTAGTATTCGATTGCTAGAGTACTTAGACATTAATGTACAACATTTTATGGACTATCGTTATATTTTTACGCACAACCACAAAAATGTATAAATATATTATGTATATATGTACACATATATATTTACCTATAAGTATAAGTAATTATTTGACAACTGGAAAACTAAAACATGAAAACCGAAATATCTTCCAAAACTACAAACAATAACTGAGATTTTCGAACAGCCGAAGTTGGCGAAGCAACCTTACGGACGGTCAGTCGATAAGACTTGTAATAAAATATATAATCGATCAAGAATAAACACATTTAACTCGTGGAGTCGGGGATGGTTCTTTCAGTGCGTTACACGATTCTGGACAAAATAAAGAGTACCCCTCCGTACAGTAATGAAATCTTAATTTAAATTAATATTTATAATGTAAATTTGTCTTTATAAATATGTCCTAAGCATTGAAAATAAAATGTATTATAAGTAAAAATAAAAAGGTAATAAAATAGCGTGTACCTTACACGTCGCATATTTATTTACCGTTAGTCGGATGTTGACGTATCTTTTGTGTGCAGGTCCTGTATCGGTGGTTTAATAGTACATACATACTATGTAGCTTACTTTAGACTTTGTGCATATTCTGATGGAGTATGCACGTTTAATACCGAAATGGTAAGTATAAGAAAAAACAGAGATCCTCGGCTCGTCAAAAATTAAGTTAAATTTTATCATTAAATTAAATCTGGCAGACATAAGTACTGCCAGCTGCAGCTATTATTATTTTCATGTAGAAATATCAAACCTACCTAACAAAACTCTGTTGTCATTTAGATGAGGATGGACACCTTGGTCGATATAATTTCTTGCGTAAAATTATTGCGATAAAGTGCAGTGAAAAAAGGCCAATACAAAGCAAAATGAAAACTAATATAATGAATAACATATACTTTACAAACATAAAAACTACACGTCGGTCTATATGCATACAACTGTTGTGAATCAGTAATTCTTACTAATCAGGTTACTTAATACAAACATACATTCAATTTCTACAATTTATTATAAATATGAAATACAAACATATTTATGTCTTTATACACACATATCATGTATGTGTTGTATAATAATCAAATTGACCAGATGAACCATTATTTTAATTAAAAAAAAAAACTCAACAAACACAAACCCATGAAGTTATAGGGCTTAAGTAAGCCAGATCCCGCTCGTTGTATAATAGAAAGAAAGAGTGCGCATTCTCAGAATACATACATAGACAGTAAGTATGTACCTGTTGCTTTTTATATATGCTGATGTTTGATGTTTTGAGGACAGTTTATTAGCTACAGATAAAGAATTTTAAATAATTCAAACATTCAAACTATAAATGAACAAAAGAATCCCCAAGGCCAAATTAAATTAAAAAAATTTATTGTAAGCAATAGTTGTCTAAAATACCCTATTTCTCGAAGTAAAAATAAATAATTTACATACAATGTTATGAAATACACACGTTGATTAAAAGTAATCATAATTACATACAGACATTAATAAATGTAATTACATACTTATAACAATAATGCACATATATGTATAATGTATAATTAATAAAATGAAACAATATAACAGTGTTCATATTCCATCAAGTGCTGTTATATTTATGTATAAATCTATCTACGAAGAATCTGCTGACGATTAAAATTCATTGATGTTTTTCTTTTGTAATACAAATGTAGCGGATGCCATACAATTTACTGCAAAACCGTTTTGCCCCGAGTGACCTTACGGTAAGATTAGGTTAGTATTGCTACGTTTAGTTTCCGCAGGGTTACCAGGTAACATAGTATTCATTGATAGAATAATTTATGTAATACAAAATTTCGTCTGTTTTACTACACATGACATTGTAGTTGCAATCTTTATCAATTTTGATGCAGATTCATATTTATAAATTACAAATTACATATACTTTTGAAACTAAAATATTAATTAGTTTTCATGTATATTAAAATCAGTCGATTTTTGCGTTTGCGTTTGGATTATATTATATATTGAATATCGATTCTTAGACAATAATATTTTACTGACATGCAGTATAGTACAATAAACATACATACATATACTATATCAATGAGCAAATTACACATATGACAGAAAAAAAAACACAAAATTTGAATCCTTCCCATGTAGTGTTCTCAATGGAATGCTGTTAGTGTACGTTAATGAATATGAAACGTTGATCTTTTTATGGCAGTACTACTTTGCAGCTGTAAATGTTTATGGCTGCATCACATACACTATTATATTATTTAGATGAAATTGGAACAAATAAAGTACGAAGCAGATTATTCAGATACTATAGTCATGGAACTTACACACACGTACATTTATATATTTGCATAGGTGGTATGTTTTATGTACGAATAAATGTATATAAAGAATTGTCTTTCCTGTTTAACCGTAATTGGTTAACGCACAAAACTTTGATACCGTTTTTTCCTTTAGTTATAAATCATAATTTCTATCCTTTTGAGTATTGTGATTTATTCAGCCGACATGATATTATGAACCTGCTCTAATTTGAAGGCAAGTCGTTGTTTTTGTGAAAATTCATCCTCCTCCAGCGTAACCGTTAACTGTTCATTATACTTAACAGCGTAAGTGTAGAGTTCATGTAATGCGCAATTCGTATTGAACTCCGTGGTGTGGAGCTGAAATCATAAAATAAATAATACAAATAAATAAAGAAAAAAAATAACGTATACTATCTAGACCATATGCCATGACCATATATTCAGCAAAGTAACCGTTGCTCACATTTCTGTTTTCAAAATTTACTCTTTACTTACCCTTGATTCTTCAGCGAGCATAGCATTCATGTCTTGATCGGAAATTGAGGACATATCCCGAATATCCCTGTAATATCGGTCAACCCATTTGCGATACTCGGGTATATCTTTAGCATATAATAGCTTTGAGCTTGGCGAATCCTTGCCTGGAGAAAAGCAAGCTCATTACTATTAGGAAAGTTCACGTTTAAAACATGGTGTCACCTACCCAATCGATGGTCCGAAGTTGAGCAAGAATCCATAAATGTTTGAGCTACAACTGACAGGCAGGAGTCCACAATATTCGATTTATGTATATCAAATACAAAATTTGGATTTTTTATTAAATTGACCCAAAAACTGTAAAAAAAAAATATTGGAAACAATTTAATGAAGACTGATTCCTAAAGACTTTTATGGTGAGTGCAATTATATACATACCGCAAAGGCAAGCTGTTGCTTTTCCAAGTGTGCACGACTTCAGGATCTGTAATTCCATGCAATAGGGCTTGGTCATCCAAAAAGTCAAACATATATTTAATTGCCAAGGGCAAGGCAGAGCCACGATGAGCGGTGCTAAATATAGTCTCAAAAAGGTCATCTACAAATTTCTGCAAAGTACCCTTAGTCGCCAGCAGTCTTGTTAAGTATATTTCGGAGACCAATTTATTAACACGCTCTCCTTCCTTTTGAACATCGCTGTCATGGTGTTTGACCAAATGCCAATATTTTAGTCCATTATCGTGCATATCGTTGTTCAAAGGGCTGCCGGCGCGGCTGAATGTCGGTGAGGAGGAGGTGTACTTCGATATATTTAGAGTTTCATACCTAAACGGCAGAAATGCAAAATTAATTTGCCACATTTCAAAATATTCAACAAAGAAGCAGTATACACTTTTCATATCCTTTCAGAACATGTATTAATTTTGACGATTCGTGGAGTGCTTGTATATACTTTATTTATTATTTTTATTTTTATTTCGCTCATCTGACACACGTCTGAAAGAATATTTTATCTTCGGAATCCTGAAGATAACTGCACTTTCTTGTTTTAACTTACTTGTGAGATTTCTCGTTTTTATCCGATAATATACTAAAATTATAAATGGAACTTTGCTTTGGTACTAAACTCAGACCAGCTCCATCTGGCACGTTGTAGTGTTGCAATGTATTTAATTTTTTCCACTCACTCTCCGTTTTCGAAGTAGCGTCTTCATCATACAGGATAACTCGCCCTGTTGCTCCAGTTCGCCATTCTAATTAGGTAAGACACGGATCAAAATTATTATAGTATATTTATATATACAGTAGTAGGTACAAATACATAACTACAAATAATTGCTGTTTACATACCCAAATCCAAATCATCTTTGCGTGGCCTTTGGCTGGATGGTATGTTTCTATAAATTGTTTCTAAGCATTTTTCTTTAACTTGACCGATTGTGTCGCAGTCGAGCACTTTAACTGACACGTTTTCAGTGTGCGATGGCAACATATCCAAATTGTTGCAAAATATTGGCTGCTGTGTGATGCTGGCATTCACAGTCATTGGTCGAAAATCAATGGATTGACGAATTAGTTTCTCTTCACTTAAAGAGTAGCGGGCCTCGTGGGTGCACGCATCAACTGGGCCCTTATCCACTTGACCCTTAACTGCCCGAAATAGCATATATAGAGGCTCTCCGGCACACTCTTTCAGAAATTTATAGAGGAGAAACGTAAACCATGCACTCAACATTTTTTCTGCTACACTTTCGGTGCGACGAAGTAATAGTTTTGGGTGACTCTTTCCTTCAATGCATTTCTCAATAAGATCCCCCAACAGTGTTTTCAAAATATCCGTACAATATTCCAGTTTAGATTGCAATGTGACCATTATTAATGAAGCAACATTAACACGTTCACGCATTGAGAAATAACGATTCGACTCGAGCGTTCTTATAAAAAGAAGAAGGAACGTTTTATTCATTATCAGTTGAGCGAATAGGCGCAATCCTTTTTCTTTGCGTAACAATTCTGGTCTTTCCCACTGCAAGACGACGTGATCTTCATGATTTGGGAACAGTATTTTCATCGCATACGACCGATAATCCAAGAATGGTATGCCTCCCGAAGTTAGATCGCCCGTTAAGTCTGTCATTTCCGTTTGGAGTTCCGCAAATGCTTCCTTACATTCGGCAGCCACACGTAATTCTAAAATATCCATCTGTTCCTGCATGTTGCGAAGTACACGATTTGACTCCGAAGTTTTCTTTCTATATGCCACGAGCAACGCAACAAAGAACAGCAATAGAATTACACAGCCGGCTATTACAAAAAATACAACGTTATCTCCCCAATCCGTGATTAAGTTCGAAGACTCGTAACTCAGTATGCCAATACGATATTGCAATGATGATCCAATACGCACAATAACCTCTGGTCCACCGGGACTGTTACTGGCAGCCGCCGCTTCAGTGGGTGGCCGACATGTTAATTGCTGTCGTGATAGAGACGTAATATTGCAGTAACCATTACCAATCTTAACTTCGACGTCACTTTCCTTGCAAGCGCGATCAAGATTGCGGCCATTTATGGTCAGATATTCGCTTTTAAAGTATTTGACTCTTTCCTCAAACGTGAAATATTCAGGATTTGGGTAAAGCTCAAAATGATTGTTATGCGTCTTTGATAAGTTTTGCACTTTCAGTACATTGTCCATTAGAAAGCCATATTCAAGCAACGTGGGGTTCTCTGGGTCTAAGATTTGGCTATCAGCTTCAATAATTGGAGACGGGCATTCCATTTCTGAATCTGACTGAACTCGACATTGACTCACATACATTTGACCTTTGTAAAAAACATAAATGCTTGGTGCTTGTATGCTAGTAAATTGTGTACCAGTAACTGCAATTCGGATTCCGCCAGCCGGAATGCCCTTTGGAACTTTAATCTGGGCACTGGGTCCGGAACTGACCTGTTCAACATTTGGGTCGAGTACATATTTAAAATTGTAATCGATAAATTCTCGGGGTCCATTGTCAAAAGACATTTTCAGTCGACCTCCAATAATACCAGGAGACGGCGAAGTCCGACAAATTGCTTGTGATGAGTCAGTGCTAATGATTTTACAAGGCAAATGATCATTTATAAATGCCAGTATACGTGAACCGGCATTTAAATGTTTGCCAATTATATGTATTCGTGTACCACCTGAGGTAGGTCCAAATCGAGGATAAAAATTCGATATTTTCGGATCAACAAACTCATAATCTTCTTTCGATTCGCCACGGTAGTCACCTATTTGTACCACAATACGCCCATTCCTGTACATTTGCTCACCGGGACTATCCACCGTGCACACAATTTGTTTTGTGTCTATGTAAAACTGTTGAAAGGGCATGCAATTAATGCCAGCGATTCTAACGCCCGAGTAGATGTCGTTATAGTTTTTTCCAAGATTTATGCCCTTTATTGTTATGTTCGTACCACCTTCCCAGGGCCCAGTTTTCGGACCAAAAGAGTGAATTTCTGGATTTGGACAAATTTCGCTACGATTCAGCCAATCCGTCTTGCCTTCGTTATTTTTGTTACACTGTTCCACTACCTCACATGTATTTGTAGATGAACACCAGCCACAATTGTATTTCTCAGCCAATGCTAAGCATATCCCACAGCTGTCAGCCATGTCGCGACAGCGATAAATAACAACTGCAAATGAACGATACATATATATACTTATATATTTAATAGTGTTGGTGGATTAAGGCTTAAGGAATTTAATTAACCAAAGACTTACCGTGAATATTATGCGGGTTATCAAGAGGTTTGGAGCCGCCCCAAATGACCGCAAAAGTTGCAGTTAAATTCGGCGATCGCGATGTGTATTGAAATTCCATGCTATCACAGTAGATAGTGTCGCCAAGCAATTGGGCGTTTAAGCTGGTCACGCGGCCTTCAATGTTGAACTGGCAAACAAATCGTGTCTGCACAATAAATTGTCCAATTATGTGAACTTTGACCTTAATCGATTTGCTAGTTCCGGCAGCGACAAGCACCTCACTGCCATCTCCGGTGGCGTTAATGGTTGGACAGAAGCCAGGGCCCGAGCGATAGCTTGGACCTATTCGGCTAACGCCAGTCACAAGTATATCATTACGGCAGTTCTCGGCTGTATCGTGCGTACAGCGGTGAGCCTCGACGCACCAGTCACAGGGAAACTCCGATGATACGCAGCGTGTACACGATGAGTGTGTGCTGCAGTCAAAGAACGTAAAGTCCGTTGATACAAGGTCTGGACCGTTTCTTGTACGCACAGACAGCTTCGCCGTGAAATGATGTTTGCCCTGCTCAATTTGTGGTAGCATATCCGTACGTGGCGTGGTACAGTTAACACCGTTACGCTTTTTAGTGGCATTTGTGAATAGAGCCTTGTCTTCGGTGGTGAAAGCACAAATTAAATTCTCTTTGAGTTGCGGTAAGTGATCGATGATAAGCTCTAAGGTGCGAGCGGTAGTACGCTGCAATTGATGGGGCACAACACTTGTTATTGTTGTACACTTTCCCGTTTTATAGCTAACCCAGTATAATGGATCATTGGCGTCATCTTGGCAGTTCGACCGTGGGCTGCATTTATTTTCCAGTGAGCACCAGCCACAATATGGATCTTTGGCGCCCAGGCATTCGCCACATGTCTTAAAGTCGGCGCAATCATACACCTTCACTTTGGACACTTTGCGCTGGGACATGGCGTAAACATATAGGTTCTGGTTATCGAACTGCATGTCCTGTTTTATGGGAGAGCCCACATCCACTGCCAGGCTTGCATATTCGTTTGCAACGGTCGAGGACTCAACGACTACTTTCTTAATATAACCGTTGGCTGTGCCAATAAAGACCACCGTATAGCCGCTAGTGCTGGTCGCAGCCACTGATGTAAGCCTCTTATTAAACATTGCCACTGGAACAGCTGTGATTGGCTGCTCCCCTCCTAACGGCGAATTAACGTCCAATCCGCAAAAGTCTTCACCAATTGTTTGTAGTTTCTGCAATGACATCATTAATATTACTTATTTCAATCTTTCAATTCCAAAAAAGTCAATTTTCATTCTTCTTCATTTTCTAAACTACACGGTTGATTTGGTCTGTTAGTTTAAATAATAAATCTTTAAATTATGCCTGTGGAAATAAGTTTTCTATATATATATACACAAAATTTATCTATGTCTATATATATGAATATACGAATACACATTTACAAACATTTAAGGCATACATACCGTTAAAACACAAGGCATGCTGGGCGAGATAAAGTCGAGGCCACGCAATCCAACTCCATTGAAGCATAATTTAATATTCTGCATAAATTTGCGTCGAATTGACTTTAAGGAATATATGCAAAGTGCCGAGTTGTTGGTTGGAATGTTGCTGTCACCCTTTGAGAAGGCAGCGAAAAGGACATCATCTTGAATCGAGATACCCAAACTTTGAGCTAAATCCGAGCTAGGTTTGCCCAGGAACCCAGCCTGAACCAAGTTAAATTTAGTACCGCCCTGAGCGTCACTAATGCACTCCACCGGAATTTCAGTGTATGAATAATAGTTGGAGTCCTCTTGGCAAATCCTCACCAGCTTAGTTATATACTCTTTAGGCGACGAGTGATGATTGTGCTTCAACTGGGTGGTGAGAAAGTATGAAAACCGCTCCGAGCTGAACCCGTACACATAGTTAACCAAATATGTTTCGCGGGCATATGAATTGATGAAGGTGCGCGTGCCAGTTGTTACAGCCGATGAGGCAATTTGAAACATTTTAGTCTTTTCCAGTGATCGAGACGCAACTGCCGGTATCTCGCTTCTGTACGGTGAATTATTGGTATAGGTTACACCCACATACATTACGTTTGTCACTGGATGTTGGGGAGGTCCAGGTGCAATAAAAGCCACCGTTGAGGAGTTCGCATCATTGGCAACAACTGCGTCCGGCACCTCGTGCTCAACTATGCTAACATTTTGAAGATTGCGGACCGTACACGTACCCTGGAATAAGGAGCCACAAGCAATAAGCCGTGACGTGGCACGATCTATAAGCAGCACCTTATTAAAGTTATCCGTGGGCTTTCGCACAGCATTAAGAGGACAGTCAAGTATCGTGCACTCGACTGAATCATTTTGTGGACCCGTCCTCACAGTTTCGTGCAGCTCTAAGTCTGGCGATAGCTGATACAGTCGATTCACACCGCCAACAAAGACTCGTCCGGTTATCGTGTCCACAAGAAGGTGATTGAGCGTCGTATCAAATTTGGCAACATGTGTAATTATGCTGTTGCTGAAGTTCCCAGAGACATCTCTGGCCAGCCCATTCAAATCATTTTCAGTTAAGTTAACCTTGGGGGCTGCCGCCTCACTGCGTCCCACCCTGTCAACTCGAAGAGCCAGTACAGATGGCTCGATTGGCGATGCAGAATGGAGCTTGTCATTATGATTTTTGGATGTGTATTGTATTTGGCCGTAGGCAGAATTTGATGTTGGATTTCCCACAATTGTTATTAACAGTAAACAAAGTAGAATATTCATTTCCACAGTCACAGGCTAATCGCCAAAATGGCGATGCGAACAATAGGTGGTAATCCCTTGCGAAGGATTTAAAATTTCTTATTATGCTTCAGCGTTATCCAATTCGCACTCAAATTACGTCTTCTTTAAATATTTGTATTTATTAAATAATAAATTGCTGCAACTTTTAATGTATGGATATGTGATACATTGGTTAAATAGCGAATTCTGTTCTATCCATATTCATGAGATATACAGATATACATATGTATACTTTACAACTTGTATCGCATCAGCTTCCACTTCCAGTTATGAGCGGCAACATTATGGTCTTATCTGCAGCTGAATATAAAAATACAAAATAAAGAGGATATAGATAATGCATATATAGTCATCAATTTTCTGTATAACTGTACACAGTAACAAATAATTGTATGAAGTGTATCGAATAATAAAAAACAGCTATGCACCGAAAGCCGAACATTTGCTGAATAAAATCTGCCGAAGAAAGATATGATTTCATTATGTTTTTGTTCGGCTAATTCGCACAAAGTCTACTTTGATATTTATTTACATTGGAGTGCAGGAGGAGAAATGCGTTTCAATACGAATGTAAATAAAAAATAATTACAGATAGCACGGCATTTGGATGAACTTCAATCTGCAGAGTACATTATACAAACACATCTATGTGTTTATGTATGTATGGACGCATGAGTACTTGTACGCATGTAAGTTTGTATGCGTAGCAATAATTGATTGGCCTCTGTATATCTTTACGATAAAGACCAAAGCAAATCAGTTCATTTTAAAACCACCAAACAATAGACATTGCTATTAAAAGCGTAGGCTAATTAAGTCTTAGAATCAACTTATGCCATCTGCATGTGTATGTATATCCATCTGTCCAAAAAAGGTCAAAAAGATCGACAATACAAAGTTTTCAATACGTAAATACATGTATACATACAAATTCCATCAGCATTAATCATTTATTACATGCTAACATGATCCTTTTGGGCTCCCAATAGTGCATAGTGCATACGACGGCTGCGATTTGTCTACTGCGACGAAGCCTACGCCCAGCATTCATTAAGAACGGTGTGTTTGTGTGTGCGTTTGTGTGTGTGTTTGTGTGTGCGTTTGTGTGTGTGTTTGTGTGTGTGTTTGTGTGTGTGTTTGTGTATGTGTTTGTGTGTGTGTGTTAAAAAGACTGATTAAAATTACAGTCTGCAAATATACTGTGAAATTTAAAGATTCCTATTTATCTTAACACTAGACAGTTGTTAAAACTCGTACGAATTCAGAATTCTTTCTCATCGGAGTACACACAAATATACATATTTACATATATGCATATGCATACATATGCATACATATCGATATGTATTCATGTGTACATACATGCGCACTTTGCAACTGCAGTTGTTTTTTTTTCTTTCCTTTTTTTTGCAATATAGGAAAATTACTTACCGTTGTAGATCACGTATTTTGTTCATGCTACAAATGTTTGCCATATACAACATCTTTAAATAGGTACACTAAGATCGTAAATATGTGGTAGTAATTTTGAAATGTACTTATTTCTAATCATTTGATGCTTCGATTTTCACAAATGAACAATGGTCTCAAGTTTTCATGAATTATGTATGTGTACGCGAGTTGATATGTGCGCCCTCATGCACAAAATATTTGGTCTCTTTTTATAATTTCAAAGACAGACTTTTTAAATTGAAGGAAACACTCAATACTTGGGTTATTGCAAATTAATGTACACTTTTTATGGCACTCGAACGATTCACGCACACACAAACATGCTAAACAAACACACAACCAACTTACTAAAATACAACCCTACCATTTTCAAAATGTCGGATAATTAATGTATCGATTAGTTAGTGCAACGATGGTTGGACATTGACCGCCTTTCAGTGTTGCACAATGCGGTTAAAATTGTAGTGAAACTCGCTGCGACGCCCCAATACATCGATATTTGTAATAAAGCAACGTTGTTTCGATATTTTTCCATCTCTAAAGTGTGACCACTCTTTCAGTTCCCTTTTCTTCACAGCGTGCCGCGTGTAAAGTTTTTAACAAGAAAATTTTGTCAAAATGTCGGATTCTGAAGGGGAGCATTTTGGTGGCGGCGAGTCGGGTGCATCCAAAACCTACCCGATGCAATGTTCGGCGCTGCGCAAGAACGGATATGTAATGCTTAAGGGACGCCCTTGCAAGATCGTGGATATGTCTACCTCGAAGACAGGCAAGCATGGCCACGCCAAAGTCCATCTTGTTGGCATCGACATATTTACACAGAAAAAGTACGAGGATATTTGTCCCTCCACTCACAACATGGATGTGCCGCACGTAAAACGCGAGGATTTCCAGCTCACCGATATAAGCGATGATAGCTACCTCACCTTGATGAGTGACAGCGGTGGCTTGCGCGAGGATCTTAAGATTCCAGAGGGCGCATTAGGAGCTTCTTTGCGCGCCGACTACGATGCTGGCAAGGATCTTTTGTGCACTGTGCTGGGAGCCTGCGGCGAAGAGTGCGTTATTGCCATCAAAAATAATACTGCTTTGGATAAATAAGCTAGCTGATCGGGGTAATTGTCATCCACCGACCTGATACTGGAAAAGTGTAATGATATATTGAAGTAATATCAATTAAATGATGAAAAAATACAAACACGAATGGCTTACATATATACATACTCGTATATGTACATCTGTACATGTACATGTTTTTTACTTTGCCTGACTTGCTTTAATATATATTTCAGCTGCAGCGTCTCACCACATACGGTAGTTTAAAGATAAATACCTCAAATTAGGCTGGGAGTTCAATTGTCTATATGCACTTTTAGTCAACTACATATATGAATTGAATTTAAAATTGCAAAATGCACAAACACGTGGATCTTTACTTATTTTTATTAGCGATGAGTCTTCAGTGGATATAGAGAGGCGCTTGTGTTAGAGTGAGAAAGCATAATTTGTCAACATGCGAATCTGAGTATTTTTCGCATATAGTAGTGTGAGTTGGAAAGGAAAATAAAATAATAAATACACACAAACTAAATATGTATGTGCATACAAATATATATGTTTATATGTATGAGTACACAGTATTAAGCAAATTTTTGTTCGGCATGTACGCTTAAAATGAGTAAAGAATAATTCACATTTTTTGTGCGTCGAAAAGTAAATACTCTTGCAGGCATTATTACCAGTAACTGATATAAAAGACGGATTTCGCGTTTGGCTCAACGCAATAATTATAAATTAATACAACTAATAGGAAAAAAAAAATATTTGCCAACTTGTATGTGTACATCTAAAAAATATAAAAAGTTGGCTCCACCAAAATAAAACGAGAAAAAGAATTAGCTTTGCACTGATTCGAATTGCTATTTCTGAAATTGAATAGTAGAAGAAAAGAGAGCTCTATATTTAACAAAATACATATCCCATACGATCGAGAAATTAATGAAATTTGATAAATAAAAATTAGTCGACAGAAATTACGAATAGTTATAGGAACAAGTACCATAAATAATACTTGTAAGCCATGTGAAGTTTGACTAATTAAAGTTCAAGCACTAGATATACAACACAACAGCAGCCTTCCTAACATTTCTATGAGTTTAAAAAAAAGTGAACAAATGTATGAAAGAAATAAACATTTAAAATTTTAACTTCTTCGTTGAACATTTTTAAATTTTCGTAGTGAATGTCTAAATCTAATGATGAACTGAAAATTATCGGAATTATACTGAGTGGAACGAAGTGAATCAGAACCATGTACAAAACAAGTTGGAATACAAATGCATCATCATTGAGAAAGATGTTAATGTATATATTTATATATAAATAGGAAACAAAGTCCATCTTTCTTTTATGTAGTTATTCGCCTCGATAGCGTGGTATTAAAAAACACTACAATTCTCATCGTTATTAAGTAATGCAACCCGATAGTCAGCGCGATGGTATAATAAGTAATAAAATATATAATCAAAATGTATATATAAGCAATTAACGAAATGCCGGCTATATGAAATAAGATTGCTACGGCTAAGCATTATCTGTCTATCTATTGCTACAACCAAATGATATATCATAATGTGATTGTGAAATAGACTATCGATTCATAGTCTAATGCCACAGTGACTATCGACAAATATGAATGCGACCGTGATAAAAGTTATGTATTAATTTTACGACGAAAGACAACTACTTCTACAAACCTCTGTCAGTTGGTGAAAAATGTTTGCGTTACGTGCTGCCGCTAAAGCTGATAAAAATTTGCTGCCATTTTTGGGGCAATTGTGTAAGTACATAAATTATTAGGAGAATTTAAATTAGTAACATGTGAGATGATTATTTTACCGCATAAATTTTTATTTAAATATGGATTGCTAAACTGTATCGGTGTAGAATGAGAAAACCCGAACATAACCTAAATTGTGCTTGTAATGAATAACTGATTGCATAATAATTAAAATATCAATAGTTAAACTTGACTTATTGTACATATGCGAATGTAAATAAGATAATTCAGAAAATATAAAATCAGAATTGTATTTGTCCAAACTTTTCTTTAAACCATAAATTTTTTAAAAAGTGAGATTGTACATGCAATGGATGTGCACATATCTATTTAAAAACTATTCGGTGCTTTAACTGGCTTAAAAATTTTTGATTGAGTTCATTTTACTCATACTTTATATACACTTATGAAAATTTCCATTAAATTATTAAGAGATGCCCTTGTGACGTAATCTTCGTATACACACAGAACAAAAAAGACATAGTATGTAATCAGTTATACCAAAAGTTCACATGCTGCACACATTGACACAGATAAACTGATTTTCTTTTTTGCAGCTCGCGGTCATGCCGCCAAGGCAGCTGCTAAGGCGGCTGCTGGAGCCAATGGCAAGATTGTGGCTGTAATTGGTGCCGTCGTTGACGTGCAATTCGATGATAACTTGCCACCAATTCTAAACGCCTTGGAAGTTGACAACCGTTCGCCACGCTTGGTACTGGAAGTTGCTCAGCATTTAGGTGAGAACACCGTGCGAACTATTGCTATGGATGGTACTGAGGGTTTGGTACGTGGACAGAAGGTTCTCGATACTGGCTATCCCATCCGTATTCCAGTTGGAGCTGAGACGTTGGGACGCATTATTAATGTGATTGGTAAGTGAACTCAATTAGATTAGCAGCATTATTATTTTAAGTATGAAGTGTATAAAACGATTTAAATTAAAAGGTGAACCCATTGATGAGCGCGGCCCAATACCAACTGATAAGACGGCTCCAATTCACGCTGAAGCTCCTGAATTTGTGGAAATGTCAGTCGAGCAGGAAATTCTAGTTACTGGAATTAAGGTGGTAGATCTTTTGGCACCCTATGCTAAGGGTGGTAAGATTGGTCTCTTTGGTGGTGCTGGAGTTGGAAAAACTGTACTCATTATGGAGCTGATCAACAATGTGGCCAAAGCACATGGTGGTTACTCTGTTTTCGCTGGGGTTGGTGAGCGCACCCGTGAAGGCAATGATTTGTATAACGAAATGATTGAATCTGGTGTCATTTCGCTGAAGGATAAGACATCAAAGGTGGCTCTCGTGTACGGCCAGATGAATGAACCTCCAGGCGCTCGTGCTCGTGTTGCTTTAACTGGTCTAACCGTTGCAGAGTATTTCCGCGACCAGGAGGGGCAAGATGTGTTGCTTTTCATAGACAACATATTCCGATTCACCCAGGCCGGTTCCGAAGTGTCTGCTCTTCTGGGCCGTATTCCATCGGCTGTAGGTTATCAGCCCACTTTGGCCACTGATATGGGTTCTATGCAAGAGCGTATTACCACAACCAAGAAGGGCTCTATCACCTCGGTGCAGGCTATTTATGTGCCAGCTGACGATTTGACCGATCCAGCTCCAGCAACAACTTTCGCTCATTTGGATGCCACCACTGTCTTGTCACGTGCCATCGCCGAACTGGGAATCTATCCAGCTGTGGATCCTTTGGATTCCACTTCGCGTATTATGGATCCAAATATCATTGGGCAGGAACACTACAACGTCGCTCGTGGCGTGCAAAAAATTTTGCAAGATTACAAATCTCTGCAGGATATTATCGCTATTTTGGGTATGGATGAATTGTCTGAGGAGGATAAATTGACCGTCGCACGTGCACGCAAGATCCAGCGCTTCTTGTCGCAGCCATTCCAGGTCGCTGAGGTCTTTACAGGTCATGCAGGCAAACTAGTGCCTTTGGAACAAACCATTAAGGGCTTCTCACAGATTTTGGCTGGCGAATACGACCATCTGCCCGAGGTTGCGTTTTATATGGTTGGTCCAATCGAAGAAGTGGTTGAAAAGGCCGACCGTCTAGCAAAGGAAGCAGCCTAAATGGCCGTAATAAAATTGTTTTTGCAAAATAATATTCAAATGAATTAAGCATTAAAAGTTGTCATGAGTCAGACGAAAAAATAAACATAATTAAACATACACGAGTCTACCAATTTATTTAGCCTGGTGCGCGGAGAACGTGAAATACGCTGCTGGGCTATTTTTTTTTTTTGTTTTAGTGTGCAGCCGTTCATTGTGAAAAACTGATCTAACAATTAATGTACACAGGCGACAGTTTGGCCGCACTCCTTAAATACTTGTCTGTCTCCATACTTCCAAAAAGTGCTTTTAGACATGGGTCAAAACTTTTGGTTTGATCTCTCTAGTTGTGTGTTCAGGTTTGAAATAAAATATTTTAACAGCTTTATTGCACACTTTCTACATTCGATGGGAAATCTGTTTAAGGCGATAAACATGTATAAATGATGATATTTGTAATAATTTTTATTAAGTATGTATTTGTAGTTCATAAATCATAAATTTTTAATAATTAATATTGGTTTTTCGAGTTATTACCGTATTTTTTTTAAACATGTATTCTTTATAGTATCTTGAGGACATCAACTACAGCAAGTATGTAATTCGAATAGGCAATCGTTCTTTGTGGTTGTTTAATGGTTTTCTTTTTGGAACATTCGATAAACAATTTATTACGTTCTATCTCTTAATGTGCTTCATTGTTCATAACAACTCTTCGATTGATTTGTAAATTTATTTGAATTTATATGTATTATGGTTTATTCTTATAATATTATCATATCATAAGTATGTTTTAGAAGATAATTTAAGAAAACATGTTAAATACTAGAAAATCGTTAATAATAAATTTATTCCTGTTGCTTTAGATTTATTGAACAAGCATACACAACATTAACCACATTAACGTTAGTGAGAAGTCAGTTTTATAACGTTTTGTGAATTATAGGTTCATGTGAGTACTCATTATTATTGACAAATATTTATGTACATATGTATGTGTGTAATTATGTATCTAAGCATTCTTTATGTATTTTAATCACTGCATTTTTTAATTTCCTTTTGTATTACAATATTTGTGCACAATAAGTACATTCTTTAAATATGTAATAATAGATGAGAATTTTGTTTTGATGTTCTTAATTCATTATGTTATTTTTTAAGATAACTGCGACGAATTTCGTTTTTTAATTTAATAAAATACTTTAGATGTATTCCGTAGTTTGAAGATTTTAAAACAGTCTGCATAAATGATTAATTTAAACAACTAAACATTTTATCTGATACATTCATGTTTGGTATCATATGTATTACGTGATAGTGGGTATGATTTAAATATGTAACACCTTTGTATTATATTTAAAGACTGATACTAGTAAAATATTATAAATTACTGAATGCACATAATAATTAGACACTTATTTGTGCAGACTGCTTGACACAAATGTGTGCTCCAAAAATTATTTGTATACTTTTACATACAGAATTGTTCTAGATTTGTATTTAATAATTACAGTTTCTGTTTAAATCGATAATTGAAATTATTAGAACATTCATTTACAAATTTACATTTACTCTAACGAAAAAGAGCACGCACACACACATACATTACATACATAAAAAAAGTACAATTTGAATTACATACATATCTATAGAGACTTAGCCTAGCACACTTGCTTCGAGACAATTTCAATTTCAATAAGATAATTTCATATTAAGTATTACGATGACCATTATGATTTGATTGTTTAATCAAAGTATTCAGTTTTTCTAGTTAAATATATTATTGAAAAATTAATTTTAATATGAAAAAAAAATTAGTATAAAAAGAAAATAATAAGCACAATAAAACCTTTGTTTTGTATTTAAGTATCGGTTGCATATGGTTGTTGTGGCTGCATGGTAACCACGTTAAGTATATTATACAAGAACTTAGATATTCGCATTAAAGTCTTTACCTAGGATGAGTAGTAATGTAAGCGGTCAACTGGAACCGTGATCTGTTAAGGAAAGCCTGAATCTGAGCTGGGCCAGTTTCATTCCATTAATTCCGTACTTATTTTAGATTTGGCTCAAAAATGTCAGATACCAATCATTTGCAGTTATAATTTTATTTAACAATTATCTATAGTTTTTAATGTTTTCTCTTTTGTTTGGTTGTAATTTTTGGTATAGTTTAATTTGTAAATGCTAATATTTATTCTTTAAATAATGCTTTGCAATATCGAGAGTCTGATCATAATATTTATACGTGTATGCAGATTTCTTGTTTCGATTTTTTTTTTTTTTTAATATATATTCACACTTGTAGTATCCAAATTGAATGTTAATAACATGATAAGAAGTTTTTATTATGCTTAGATAAGTACGTCGGCAAGTATAACCAATTTCATATACAACTATATTTTCATACTGATACACATATTTGTTTCTATGTATGTTTGTAGTAAGTGCGTACAAGTGGATAGCTAGCTAAAGCTTTATTTATATGTAGGCAGCTGTATATGTGTGTACTAGTAGAGATCCTTTTAAACAAGTATATTTCTAGAGTTACACGCATTCACATTGTAAAATTTTCTTCGTATGTGCATGCGTGTGTGTTCAATAGCAAAGAAGTGTTGGTATGTATATGGATGTGGAACTACTTGTCAGTAGCATATAGTTTTCATATTTTTTCCATCTTCAGCATATGTAGTGGAAACCCTCTAGGGAGTTATTATATAAACATTGAATTTGATTGTTATAATCGAATATTTATATATATTTATATGTATATTGGGAGGGGGTTAAATCCTCTCGATCCACTTGCATTTAACGGGAGAAATTTTGTATTCCGCTTGCTTTCATTTTTCTTTATTTTTAAAATTATTCAAAGCATTTAGATAAATTATTTCTGAGTGCTTGTAAACTATTTCCTGGACACGTTCATCCATTTATATAATACATATTTCTAGTAATTTCGCTTTCATTAAACTTTTGACTTTCAGTTACACATACATACAATATTCAATGATATAATGCAGAAGACAACATATATGATCAGTAAAGAAACTAAAAATTATTTTATAAGAGGAAACGAACACTTTTTAATTTTCTTCTCATATTATAACTAATTAATTTTCGTTTTGTTCAATTACAAATTAACAGTGTTTACTGTTGTTGTTGCTGCTGTTTCTTATAATGTTTTATAAACATAGATCATATTAAGCTATCGGAGCGAATTATTGATGCTATATTTTAACTTCAGTGGCGCATAGGTGGTCCACCTACTTCTGTGATACAAAATCGAAAGTCGTTGCCCCGCTGATCTTGCCTGATGCACTTCGGTGAAAGTGCACATTTTGCCATTTGTTGTCCCGCCGGTGCCATACACGTGTCTCCTCCGATTGATGAGTGTGTGCGTGGCCTTGCCTAATAGAATTTTAGAACGTGTTTGAAAGAAAATTATATTAAATAATATATAATAACATTTTAGAGTAGATGGGTAAAAATCAATTTCAAGCCTTCATTTTAGTTTAGCTTGCTTCGACGTTTTAAACTGTGTGTAAGTGAACAACCAGTTACCAAAATAGTAACATAATTATGTAGAAATAAAACTTAAACTTATAACTTATTTTTAAAACTAACATAAATTCACTCACTTGTCAATGTACTGCGTAAGTCTTACATATGCGATACAAGCGGCTTCTTCTCCCAGTAAGTGGACGTGCGGATTCAATATTGTAGTGTTAATGGCTTTGCAATTTTTGCCAAGAACTGTTAGAAAATAAAATTATTAGCAATTTATATAATATACAAAAATTTCCTTTAGCCTTAGAAATATATACCATTTTCAAAGTAGAATTTGTGAAAATCAATTCCTTCGACCAAATTACCCAATGCTTCTGGCTCAAACGCAGTTAGATGTGGATCACAAATTTTACTACACGGAAAAAATTGTCAATAATATAATAACACAAAGTAAAAGATTCACTTTAAGTAATCCACAGTATCAAGAAATAACTTACGTATATCCGTCGAAGTCACCGCTATTGATGGCCTCAATCAACTGTTCTGTGATCTTTATTATTTCCTGTCGTCTGGCTGCTTTGTATATATATATTTGTTTCCATGACGTTAAGTAATTATAGCGAATCAGGGAAGCAAGTCAGTTTATATTCAAAAGTGTATATAATTTATAGTCGTAGTTGTACAGAAATTACAACCACTGATAAAATTCGATTACGAGCGATAGTAGGATGAGAAATACAATTGAACGATCCAACCAACGCACCAGTGGAACAGCGCAACAGAACAATCATAACACAACTAAATGTATATAATGGTATTTCAGTAAACTCTTGAAAATTAAAGTACATGGCGTTTCGACAATTGTATACATATATATGTGAAGTATACCTATATGTATGTCATATACAAATAGGTACATTATAAGCTATAGGAATGTACATACATATACACTTATAGGCGTACGAAAATTGGTATATGAATGTATATACCAAATTATTATTGGATAAGAGCAGTTCTCCCAATTTATAAACACATAAATACAGATCTACACATTACGCAGTATTCTTTTTAATTTCAATTACAAATGAATAAAATGTAAATGAACTGTTAAGCATTTTGAAAGCGCGTACTCTTATGAATGTAAATAAAACAGTGGCACTTGTATCTAAATAATTATCTACGCTGGTACTACATTTACTACATAAACAAGATAGAGTGCGATAGTTGAAAGCGTTTGACTGTGAAATACCCTCTTCCCGAGTCTTAATTATTATAAATTGTTGACGACATAGATATTTATACTCAAACATTCATCACCTTTTTTATGCCCATAACATTTGAGTATGAATATTCATATGATCATAGGTAAAAATTTGAGTAGAGTATATTTTTTGTGGGCTCTCTCGACTAATGCACCCAAATACAGGCTTTTAACAGATATTTATAAATTGAATTAAGAAGTCCATAGGTATAATAATAATAGGTGATGCAAGTGCCAAATTTATACACTACTGCTTAGTTTGTGTTATAATTTTTGGGCTGTATAGAACAAAATTGTACTTGTACTTGAACTGAATAATTTATAGTTCAAGAGGATGTATAATTTTATTAAATAGATTTTCTAATTCACAAGAAAAATTATTTCTTTCGATAAAAACGAAGTTTAAATGAAATTTTGACTAAAAGAGATTTAGACTTTGTACTCAAATATTCCTTATTATATTAATTTGTTATAGTTAATTTAACAAACAAGTACCTTCCCTCTTCGCTATACTTTCTAAATACATATGCACTTCTTACACATCTTAGCATGTAGATAATCTGGTACATCTTACTGTACAGAAGAACAATTAAGAAGGCACACAATGTGTATCGAAGTCCCTTTTCATAAAAATAAATTATAATGCATATTTTCATACGACAAGACATTCAAGCATTCATTGAAGTACAAAATAAAATGTGTAATATACACTGATAAGTGATAACATGCAAGAAATTGATTAACAGAAAATGGGAGCTAAGGAAAAGGCACCTTGACATACGTACCTGAAGAGCATTGTGAGTTTCCTGAGATTTGCTGGCAAGTTTTAGCCGGACACACAATCCTTATTTCTAAAATTCACATTTTTATAGATATATATATATATTTATTTTTAAATATATATGTATAAATATATGTGAACACGACAATAAATAAGACAAAATTCAATGTATAAATGAGGACTCGAGCTCTTTATAAAATTTGTATGTAGTTCAATATATGAATATGGCAAGTATGATTTTAATACAGATCAGATTATGCAGGTGAAGTGAATTGGTTTGCATAAAAAAAGTCAAAATGCTTTAAAATGCTCCTAGCTCAAAACGAGAGAGTCATAACCGACATTTTTAATACAGCAGTAGTCGGACTTGTTTTTAAGATATATGTTCACAAAATGTATATAATATCAATTCAATTTAACCTCATATATATAGGCGGGATGGATCACATTTACATAATAAGTTTATTAAACAGAACGCATATGCATACGCATTCTAAGATAGAGCGCCAAGCACTTTGCTAACTTTCAACACCAGCAGACTCATCAGCTAATTTGAGATAGATACACAGGTACGACTTTTATGTAATACGATGCCAGACACTCTTATAAAAGCTACAGATTATGCGAGTTGACGAGATAACGATACATACGTATGCTTGCATTCGCAGCTGAATTAGAAGCTTCCTTTTTTGGATAAACAGCAAAAATTTAGCATGCGATCTGCAATAGATCAGAAAGAATAAAACACATAGATATACTTATAAGTACATACAATAATAGTAGCGATCGAATGAAATACTTATACGCCATTTATGTTTTTATTTGGAGGTCGCATATTCAACTGGCAAATGTACTGTTCAGTTTTGTAGAAAATGTCTGGCATACTGGAGCATACTCACCTCTGAGGCGGGAGTTTGATTGTATTTGGTTGCTAAAATCGTGACTTTGACATTTTAAATCGAAGCCATCAATTGTATTTGTATTGGTTTTGGTATTGGTATTTGTATTGATATTGATACTGGCGTGTTTGTTGGCATCTACTCTGATGAAGCCAACGCCGAATGGTACTGGAAGCGAAGATGTACACGCTGACCCGTAGTGGTTAATGTTGAACGAATAGTTGATCGCCGGATTTGCGTGGACCTGTGATTGGACGCCTAGTATTTACATAAATAATGTGTACGGTCAGTACAATAACAGAGCAATAATTATTGATTCACCCCGGCCACTTGTAAAATGCGAATTAGTATTAAAAAAGTTGTTTGCAGCGTGAAGCGACTAGGACTGGAGGAATATTATACAGATATGTCATTAGATTATTTTGCGTTTGATTTTATTGAGTGAACCTCTGCATGGTTGTTGTCCAATTAACTATGGGTACTGAGTTAAAAATAAAACCGATATTACTCTGGAAATTTTTTTGTGGAGAACAAGAACTCGAGCAACGGTTGAAACTGAATCAAAAGGATTTTGTTCATTAAAATTGCACTTTGCGAATTTGTAAGGGGAATTCCGCATTATTTCTGTTATATCTGGCTGTACTATTCAAATATTTTTGTTCTGAAAAAATGTTAAGAACAAATTTTCTACAAATAGTTCTAACATTTTTGAAAAGTCAAGGTGATATAAACTGAGCATTTGAGAGATCTGGTCGAATGTTGAAAGAGGCGAAGGTATGTTAAGTACCGTTTCCAATTTAATCCAAGCTAAGCATCTCCAACGCTGAAATTAAAATCAAATCCATCAAGATGACGCCTTTAAGCTAGTTGCATGATAACAACAGTCTTGATTAACAACTGACAACTCTAAGTAGACCACGAAATTGTTTTTAAATCCCTTTTAATCATTACTTCAAAAGCATTCATTTAATTCATTCCTCAAACTGACTTCCAGGATCCACAATTGGTAAAATGAAATTATACCCAAGCATTCTGATGGAAAGGGACACAAAATTACACATGATAATGATTTTGAGCATAGCGTGTTACAGAACTTAATGAAAAAAGAGTACACAAATATACATATACACGAATATATTTGTACACTCTTTTTATTAATTATAATAAATATTTTGAAACGAAGAATGAAAATGAAAATTTACCTTCGGGGTCTTTTGATATGACTGTGGTACTGCGATCAACGATTCCTTTTTTATC
The DNA here is from genome assembly GCA_035043025.1 of Drosophila villosipedis. Taxonomy (NCBI): domain Eukaryota; kingdom Metazoa; phylum Arthropoda; class Insecta; order Diptera; family Drosophilidae; genus Drosophila; species Drosophila villosipedis. The sequence continues at coordinate 63,229 of JAWNNF010000019.1, read as the reverse complement.
TTCTAAAAAAAAAAACAAATTTCATATTTGAAAATGCAACTGTGTTGATTCCAATAGTTGTTATTATTTTTATGTTCAGTGTGTAATTGCGAGCGTAAAATAATAGCAAAATGTTTTCAAATATTTATATATATTACCAAATAACTTTATACGCACGCAAATACACATAGGGCTTTGGATTTTTTACTCCTCTTGTAATTAATAGATATGTAATGTTGGACTTTAACTATATATGGTTAAGTTCACAATTAAGTATGTTTTGAAAGCAAATCATAAAAAAGCAATTATATCAAATACTCAGCTAAAAACGTGATAAAGATTATAAGAGCTAGGATACCTAGTTGGTTGTGAATGTATATCAATTATATTTCACTTAACGGTGCTTTAAAAAAGCAAAAATACTCTAGTCGACAGGATTCAACTAATATAAACCCTGAATTTTTACCTATATTACGTCGTACACGTCTTAGATATTTAAACCAACACATTAAAAAAAATAGTGTAGTTTGGTATTTGGTATTAACCGATAACTATTAATATTGGCGAAACGGAGGAAGTATGGATTAAGTAAATATAACAAACTTGATCTACGGGTGGTGTACGCGAACTTATATTCGAAAATGTGATGTTGCTATTTTCTTTAGTATTTCAAAGCCGCGTGCTTAGCCGGACCGACAGATACACTGAAATGGGTAGATCGGCACGATTGTTGATGCCGGTCAAGAATATATTTACTTTATGGAGTCAGATTGTTTATGTCAGTTACATACTTTTCCACAACTGTTTTCCAATATATACAGGATAAAAAACCAACCAAGTTAATGGAACTAACAATAATATTTTTAATTTAAATAATCAATAAGACTCAATATGGTTAGCATTAATATCTCAGATGTTAAAGGATAATTGAAATATGTACAAAACATACAATATGAAATAATGAAACATGAAGAATATGATTATATACAGGCACATTAAAAACGTGGTACGACAACTACGAAAACGACACTGAATTTCAAAAATACAATAAGCGTGCATATTTAATAGATTATATATCAAGTAAATTCAAAATTATGCATTAATAAAAGTACCGAGCTAGATGGACTACAGAAAGCGACATTATTAAGTCGTAATGTGGTAGAGAGCCTATATGTAGTTTTTATTCATATATACATCTATAAGATATATATGAAAATATGTATTCATATAATATATATACATATACCTGTTAATAATTATTATGTATATATAGATTTAATATATTGTATGCTTATATTCACTATCTTTCTGTGCGTTTAAATTGTATTTTGGCTAGGCATTCATTCAACTGTAAATTGTTACCTAACAAGTTCAACTCATCTAAATAAAAATTCGGCCTCTACTGGCATCCATGATGAACTCGTTAAAAATCATATATCCCGACTACGTTTCTAATGGAGTTTAAGTATTTACCCTTTACGTCATCGTCCTCTAATGTTGTGCTTGAAGAATCAGTTGATTCCTTAACTTGAGATCCGTCACCTTTTTTGGTGATCATGCTTCTACCTACAAACGAATATATGAATAAAATATATATATTTTGAATAAAAGAGTTAATCCACTTACTAGAAAAGTTCCTAGTTGCAAGCATCGTTGTCAGTATTGCGCCCTTAAGCTTGCGGCGAGCATTGAATTTTTTGAGACAATCAACGGTCTCTTGACGATGTACCACAGAAGCCACACGTTCTCGTTGCTATAAATGTGAAAGCAAATAAATCAAGAGATGGACAGAAATAATAAGTAATAAGCACAAGCGTACACAAATCCATGGGTGCTTAAGAGCCTCTGCTGCTGTGATTCGCTTATTGGGGTTCACAGTGAGCATTTGATTAATCAAATTTTTTGCCTCTGGCGTGACAGTGTCCCATTCTGGCGAAGGGTACTATAATAAAAGATAGACAAATTTTCTACTTAATAAAGATTATCAATGTAGAGCATAGTTGATCTAAATATATCTGTTAGTCTGTTTCTTTTCTTAATCTATATATTGTGCGATATTTTCATAGCTTCGTATAATTGCATATCAACTCGACAGATTATTGAAATTTGTTTATATAATAACATTTTGGCTTTATGGCAATAGATAATTATTCTTACATCATAGGCCCCTGCCTTTATTTGTGAATACAAGCGGTGCTGATCCTCGTCCCAAAACGGCGGATAGCCAACCAGCAATATGTAGAGAATAACTCCTGCATATAAACAATATATATGTTTAACAACGTGTACAAAGTATGTTATGTATGAGTTAATATTATCGGAGTGTTAGTAAAAATTACATCAATGTACTGCATACACACGTAAGGACTTAAAATATATGATAGTTTCATCTGCTTACCGCATGCCCATATATCTACCGATTTGCCATATGGCTCCTTCTTCAATACCTCTGGCGATAGATAACCGGGAGTACCAGCAAATCCAAACCAGGCTTGGTGATCACCTTGTACTTCAATGGCTAGACCAAAGTCAGCGAGTTTCACAGCTGCACCCTTTGCCTTACTAGCTAATAGTAAATTCTCAGGTTTGAGATCTCGATGCACCACACCATTCTGGTGGCAGTGATTGACCGATTCCAATATTTGCTGAATACAATGTGATGCATCAGCCTCTGAATAAAATTCACGTGCAACAATATCTTCGAAAAGTTCACCACCAGTTACACTGTAAATGTATTTAGTATAGTCAATTTTGTTGATTGGTAGATTGCTTTCATTCGGAAATTGTAATTTAATTTTTGTTTACAACTTTGTGTTAGTACTATGTACATAATTAGTTAGTGTGCATATTTTAGGGGGTTGTATGTGAGTAGATAAGAACTCGGAGGGGAAAGGATGAACTATGAATCTCAATAAACAATAGTCAAGTCATTGCTTTATCCACAAAGAGACCCAAGAGTTTTTCACAATAACGATCAGTTACACTCTCTTTAGTTTTTGTTATTAACAATGTACATAACATATTAGTACATGTACAACTAAGAAAATATATGAGAGTGCTACTTACAGATCAAAAACAAGATAATGGTAGTTTTCCTCCTGTATGCTGTCATGCAATCGAACTGCAAGTAACAAAAGTGAAAAAGAAACTTTATTAAGTGTAAGCAAAACTTCCTATGTCCATAAAAATATATATGTATTTGAATAACTTAATTATAACAGGTATACGTATGATGAATAAGAATAAGTTTTTTGTTTGGACTATGAGGTTCGGCAGACGTAAATTTGTAAACTAGTCGCGGTGAAAGGAACATGTCTCAATATTTATCTACAGAACTGAGTTATAGAGTAATAAAACAATCAAACAGTTATATAGTTAACGGACATGGCTTTAACGACTAGAATCGTCTGGAATATGGAACTTATCGTATTATATCATACCAATATTAGGATGATGGAGTTTTCTACAAATCCGAGCTTCTCGCTCTAGTTTTTGGAAATCTGCAAGAAAATATTAATATAATACATCATATATAAGTATGAATATAAAGGGTATATATTCTGACCTCTTGCTGTTAGCTTCTTGGTATTTATAATCTTTGCCGCAAACTCGAATCCCGTTGATTTTTGGACACATCTTTTTACAATTGAAAAGGCGCCCCTGTAAAATCATAAATTCATGTCAATTGATTTATTTTATTTCTTCTGGCTGTCCGGCCGTGTTTACGTACTTTCCGAGTTCCTCTTTGATATCGTAATTGTCCGAAAAACGCGTACAGGCTGCTGGAGCAGCCATCGCGATGGCACACTTGAGAAAATCTATCGTGCGTGTGTGTCTATAAAAGTGCTTTGCACTTAGCCGCCAAGCCTATGATAATAAATTTGCAAGAAAACTTTACCAACCCTTGTATCTGGTGTATAGTTTAATATTTTGTGGCTTCTGTGTTATTTCCTCTTGTTTTTTCAATTCTCGTTTTTTGCTTGTCCGATTAAATGGTGTTTCTATACGAAATAAATATTAATTCATAGATATTTTAGATTAATACACATTTATGTAATTAATTTAAAACGATGATAATTTCCTTATATTTTTTAGTACAATTTACATACTGTAATTTACAATAAAATAATCGATTTTTTCCCATCGATTTTTATATAAGATCACACAATGTTACGGCCACACTGCAAACAGCTGGTTTTGTTAATGATACGACATTTAAGTACATACATACACGTATGTACATTGCCTATGGCATGGTTGATGAAAGTAATTAATTAAAATGTGTTTGCTATTATGAATTATTTTGAATACTTTTTTGTAAAATATAGGTTTCTATTTACACTTACGCTAACCGCGTAAGTCATCTATTCCTTTGGAACAACAATTTCTATATCCAATTTATAACATATAACATACATACAAATTCTGATTTTGATTATGAAGTCGATTTCCGAAGAATAAGTGTGTATGTATATGTATGTGCGGCTTCAGTTTGCTATGTCCAAACGTACGGTTAGTAACGTAAACATGTGCAAGACTAACGACATGTACAGAAACGGAGAAAATTTGTTGCAACGCATTTTTAGCATATTCAACAGATGGTCAAATCCCACATGTTTTTAACCAGAAAAATACTATTCAGTATTTATGTGAGAATTTATTTAAATAAGTGTACATATGTACACATACAAATTGAGCAAAACATTTCTAAAAATGTACATGCATATACATATATACATATGTACATATGTAGGTAATGCATGCTTTACTCGTCGTTCATTATCGATAAATTTTTTATCACGTACAATATGTACCACATACTCAAATATAGAAACAGTTATTAGTTAGTTATACCCACAAAAATTGATTTCAACGGAGGCTGGAAAGCAGCCAAAGCAATTCATATCAAATAATGGTAACGAATTCATAGAGTCCATTCAGCAGTGTATTCTTTAACAGAACAATTAACGATGGAGATAATGAAATGTCCATTTAAGCTTACTTCTGTACGTAAACATACATAATTTGGCAACGTAAAAAAATTATTCCTCGCTGGCAAGTTAATACGTGTACTGAGTTCCACAACAATTACAAAACTGATACATATAAAAGAAGATATTGCTGAAGTAAACCATCTAAAATACATTGTATTTATTATATTATTAATTGCAATTACATTACAAATTGCAACAAGTTTTTCAGTATACACATGTACATACATAAATACGCATCTATGTTCATACATTCACATATGGCCATATTCATTTAACTGATATCTCTGCAGCTATTTACTGTATTTTAAGGCATACATGACAATTGATACGCACATGTACATACATATGTACATATATAGCTATAGATCTATATATACACACAATACACAAATATATATATATATATATATATATATATATATATATATATATATATATATATATATATATATATATATGTATATATATATATATATATATATATATATATATATATGTACACACATATCTATTTAGGTATCTTTGTGTACATGTTTCTCTTGCTTCCACATTCCATTATAGCTGCGCATGAATTTTCCACCGATTTTCCAATTGACAGTAATGTCTGCTGCAGGGAGGGTATAATAATACATACACATTTACTTTATATATGTATTTGTATACAATCTACGCATGTTTTAAGAAACATTTATGTAAATAAAGTTAAAGTACGTATTTCAATTGAGTGCATAAATTCATTTGTACACAGAGCTTTATCATCTATATATCATGGCATAATTCTTATGCACTTCCTAGTAAATAATACGGATAATGCTACTCACGTACGTATGTATACAATAATTACAATGAATATGTATGTCAGGTACAAAAATTGTCAAATCGACAATTTTATGTTTAAGAACATGTATGTAATATATATTTATATGAGTGTCCTTGAGCGCATATATGTATATACATATACTTTAAAAGTCGCAAACATTTATTTATGTGTGTATGAAATACATAAATCTGCTGATTTATTTGTAAGAAAATCATAAAATTGTATGTAAATTAAATACACACATATAAAGCGTAATTGTGCACACATGCGTACATGGCGTATGTATATCATATATACGTACACGTACATGTTTAAGGATATTAATGTCCTTTGGAAATTGGGCGAGGCGAAAAAGTGCAAATTTTATCTACATATCTGGGTACCTTTTTGCACAAAAAACCTTTTCCCAATTTAGCTGGTACATATAATGCGTCATGTAAGGTTTTTTTATACACATGTACATTGATACACATAAATCACATGTACACACATTTCAAAATGCGAATGAACGAACGAATTTATCACACTTTCCAGAAAACTCACGTATCGATACATATGTACATAATATATATATATATATTTTTTTTAATCTATATGTATGCAAAGCGTGTATATGTGCTGTAGCCGCTACATTAAATAGCGTTAGTTGCGTTTCAAAATTCAGTTGATTTACTATTATTTGCAAACTCATATAAATTTACCTACGTATATACAATCACACATCTGGAAATGCACATGAACGTATAAATATGTATAAGCATTGATAATAACCTATGTATATAAATATTTATATTTGGTATATAAAGATATGCACGGGACAGTTCCACCAGCGATGTTATAAATATATACATAAATTGATTCCTATGAACATACATATTAATGTCACGAAATATTTACATACATAAACGTGTATACGTGTGTATGTATTTGTAAGCATATATGCATATAGAGAGGTATATTCAAACCTATGTACATATATATTTGGTATACGTATAAAGTTTGTATCTATCAAAATGAATTAATATGTACATACGTACGTATGCATATACATATATATTTTGTTTTAAATGTGTTTCACTATAGTATATACATGGTTGACGGGACCAGGCGACACGCGACTTGTATATATATATATATATATATATATATATACACATATATATATATATATATATAGATGTACTAAGTATTGTTTTGTTAAACGTCTGTTGGATAGCAAAGCGAATTCAATACTGATGGCTTTCGATACCGAGCAGCATCAGGAACAGCTATAGGAATGCATATATGTTGTATATGTATTGTGCTTCATATTTCTGTATCCCAGTTCGCCTCTTTATTCTGTATTCTCTCTGAGCGATAAATTGGAAGCGAAAGTCTTCAAAGCGCAAATTTGGAGAGTCTCCACCATTTCGACGCATGACCGAAAAAACTATTCTTCCTTCAAACAACCTAGAGCTTTTAAGCTTATGCTTCAAGTTATCGATAGCTGCACATGCTTTTAATAAAATACAAGTCGAGCATTAGCTTACCCTTTCGGAGAGTATTTTAATTAAGCAGTGGAGTGTGTAACGCATTGCTATTTCGTTTGTCTATTTCTATGCAATCTACACTCTTACTTTAGGGGCTATCTTAATGATACTTATCCACTTTTAAAAATATATGATGATGATAATAAGTTGGTTTATTTTATAAAGTTTGGAATGAAATCGTTCGATTACACATATTGGAATGGGTTTGATAGTGTTTATAAGTTGCTAATTAAATGCACGTATTTATGCAATAATATAATAATAATATATAATTTGGGTGTATATTTATTACAAGCTTTTTAAAGTTCTGAGGTCATACGATTTGTTAAAACTTGAACACGTCGAGCATTACAGCTTTTACAAAGCACATGATCATCTAAAGGGTAACATCCACGACCATCCGCTTCTGACGACAATAAGAGGGCACAGTCCTGTTTAAAAACATAATTACTTCTGAGCAGAACGCGGTCGCAAGTTGTTCTGTTGTACTCACCTCGCATTTATAACATTCTAGGTGGAAGCTGCGGTCGAGGGCAACTACTCGCACTGTTTCTTCTTGCCCCGGCTCTGGCATAATGGGCTCTTGGCAAACACAGCACCGAGGCGCAAATTTCCTGGAATCCAATTAATTTTTAAAAAGCATATTTTTTATATTTAGATGGTTTAACTTACTTGTGAAAATCAGCAATGCAATAATTCTGATTGGTGGCATCAACTGTGAATGGGATTGCTGTAAAACGATAATAATCATATTGTTTAATTTAATAATATTTCGGTTTTAATATCTATGTTTGTATTTACCATCTAAACTGTTTCCACATACAACACAAGTAAAGCACTGCGGATGATATGGTTTTCCAGTGGCCCTAAGAATGCGCTCCAAAATTGGTTTCAAGCAAACAGAACATTTTTCAAGTGTTTGTAAATAATCATACTCGCAAAATGGTTTTCCTTCAAGTGCATAAAATGGTTTGCCTTGCAGATTTAATTGGCATTCGGTGCAAGTGAAACAGGAAATGTGGTAAATTTTATCCATGGCTGTGCACCCACTGTTCTCGCCTAATACGCGGTCACCGCATTTATAACATCGTCCTAATATTAGTAAAATAAATTCAATTCAGTCAACTATTTGACTAAAGAATGTTTATGATTAATTGATTTACTGACCATAACTCTCCATTTCGCCCGCAGAATTAATAGGGGTTAAATTGTATTGGCTAGTGCTTTCGATATTTTCATTTTTTTCAAATATCCAATACCATTTGGAATAGCATTTTCGCCTCTGGAATACAAAGGGGTTGTGGCACCACTCGTTACTAAAAGTCCATTGTCTCCGCTTGTCGAACTGCTCTGTATATTGCTTTGATTTGCGTACGATGCATATATATTATAATTGGTACGTGACGATATATCACTAGGTGGGCGTGGATTTATGGGCTCATATATCGAATCATATGTGGAAGAGCTCTATAAGAAAAAAACAAATGGAAAACAAGTAATATTGCTCTAGTGGAAAGTGCTTGTCTCTGAGATACACTGCCCTAAAAAGTGACTAAGAAACTGGGACTGTCACTAGACTACATATTGCAAATAATAAAATTCTTTAACAAGGCAAAGAAGTTTGATATTTATGCTGATCGCTAAAAAATATAAATGTATATTTTCTAGTTTTAAAATTGTTGTGTTCAACCATACCTGGGATAATGCACCATAGCCATAAGAATCCGTACACGTTTTATTTTGATATCTCTATAATATACATTAAACATGAGGCGTATGTATAAGAGTAGTATAGTGTTAGAGAAGTAATTTGCTTGAAAAATGTTTATCTAAGGTTTATTTTGTATGTCAAATAATAATTTACCTTAAGAGATGGCGTATGTGAAGAATAATGATCGGCGTAATTTGTATGTGATATTGATGGTGAGGACTGCTTATTTGCACTTTTTATTTGGAAATCTACCGCTTTGTTGAAGACATCACTTGCTCGTCGAAGTTCACTATAAGAAGAGCTCACTGGGCTAGGTGGTGGTGGTAAATCTTCGTCGAGCTCCTTTTCTGACAATGGGTTTGTACAAATGGAAAGAATTCTAGGCAAAGATTTTGGACCAACATTAGCGTTAGCAAGAATTGAATCTGTAATAAGCTCAATTTAATTTATTTCTGTATTTATGTTTACCATAAGCACCGAAAGAGATTGTGCTATTAACTTACTTTGAGGGCATTTCTGTTGTACATTAGAGTACAAAATGCTATCTTCTGGTTGAGTAGATATATGTATGAATGCAGCCTTAGAGTCGTTAGTTGCACCATCAGTTGAAGAAGACAGATTGCTATAAATTGAAGTAATTTTGTTCGAAATAGCATGACCACTCAGAGATGTGGAGGACAATTTTGGAATGCTTGGGATTTGTTTCGTTGATTGAGATTGTGATCCCAAAAGCCCTTTCTTTTCCATTTGCTGTTTGTGATATGCCAAAGCCTCCAATTGCTGTTCCAATACAGCAGGATTGTCTAAATTCGTTTGACTGTTGCCAGCCTTTTCACCAGTTTGACTTGAATAAATGAGTTGCTTGCGTAAAAGACTAGAGCCACTCGCAGCTCCTTTGTTTCCAGAAAAATCTAAACTCTGCAAGGGTTGTGAATAAAGCGGTTCTCGGGTGTCCGTAACCAGTTTGCTGAGTGGCACCTTAAAAATTGTTTAATTAAAATACAGAGATGTGATATTTATATTTAATTACCTGAGGCATTTCAATTGTTTTTTTTAATGGCTTCGGTGGAATGGATGGTGCCGCTTTCGCCTTGTTATGTACATCACTTATTGCAGCACTCGCTTTCTGTTGTAAATTGTCTACCAACGCTGCCACTTTTCCGGTTCGTACATATCTATCGTCGCTCCTAATATTTAATGTTGTTAACTGCCTTAGTTGCTCATCTGAGGATTCCATTGTGTACGTTCCTCGTTTAACCAAAGCAAGATGTATCCAAAATAAAAGTGTAGTTGTCTTTTGTCTTTTGACTTCAAATTGTAAAAAGTACACAAAAATTAACCAGAAGTGGCGTATTTCGGTTAATATTTGGAGTGCAATCCTTTTTATCGCTTTGAAATATTAATAACATGGAAATATACAAAAAAGTTTTTTTCTCCACCACAAATTACCCTTTGTGGGTAATTTCTATTTGGCTTAGCATTTCTTTGCAAAACTTGAACTTTACCAGTAAAGAATCAACATTTGTTAAGTTACTTGTTTGTTTCATATCCATAACACAGCTAACTTATAATTTCTCGCAGCTGGCAATTGATTAACAAATACACAACAATAACTGAGAGCTAGCGATATACTATCGATAGTATCGTTGTTATGTGTCATGCTCAATGGTGTCGAGATTTTCGCACAATTGCAACTATCGATTACGGTTCGCCAAGCAATAAACAGTAAAAGGAACGAGTATAACTTGATAAATACAAATCTTGATGTATATTTTTTTGTGTTTAATAAGGCTTCCGTGCTGTAATATTTTAATTTTTAGACACAAACATGTTTTAATAACTTATCTGATTTTAGGTCTATAATCTAAACATTTGGTCAAAACTTCATTTAAGGATTAATGTTATATAATTTTATACGAAGAAATGGAGTTGGGTTTCATTTGGACTTCGGTTTTTTATTTGGCACAAAACTCGTCGACTTAATAGCGCACTTGTGCTGACCATGTAATCCATGCACTGGTAGACAGCGGCAATCACTGACTGTTTCGGTTTTAAAAAGTGTGTCGGCAATGGAGGATGTGACCTGACTGAGCACTTTCTTTTGATCTGCGGGTTTCAGCTTGTTGAAGTTCTGGGTGTCGAATGCCCAACCGCCATTATTGAGAACTAAATCAATGCCCATGTCGTTTACGAATTGCAATTTCGTGCGTTTCTTGTTATCCTTTCCATCTAAGGTGGCGACTAGTCGAGCGTTAAAACCTGAATTCAAGACGAGTTTGCACATATGTATTAAATGTGAATTTAAATGGCTCTAACGAAATCTTACCAACTAGCTTTTCAGCTGGCACACCCTCCAATGCGAGTCCTTTTATGGGCGCTATTAAGTGCAGAAGTGCGCCATTGAACTTAGAAACAGTTCCAGTTATTTGTGAACGAACGAACTTCAGCTGTAGAAAAACAATAAAAATAGTGTGAATTGTAATGTTTAGTAATGTTAAGTAAATTGAAATGCGTATATACATGACATGTAGCTTACCCAATTATTATAATCCAGCGAGTTACTGCGAACGCCAATTATGCTTTTAGCTGCAGCTGCACGGAATGGGAAATCAAGAACCAAATCAAATGCCTTTTCATCAGATTGAGGAACAATCGTCTTTATCAAAACCTTGAGTACATTGTATATATCCAGTATTCGTTTATCAGTGATAATTTGCTCCACACAGTTTTCGCAGAAGTGCTTTGGACCGTTCAGTTGAATATTGGCTACGTTTCCCTTATAGTTAATTTTCCCATTGTCGCTCGTTAACAGTGCCGGATATTTCTTTGTTTCATCAAAAACAATAACACCAACTTGGACATCGGTGAATCCACGAACTTTAAGTGATTCACGGATCTCGGTTATTGCAGGCGCAATAAGGTTGGCCATAACAACGGGGTTTACATTGACGTCCACAATAAATACAACATCTGCCTTGTTCGTCGGTATTTTTACCGTAAACTCTTCGCCGAGCTCACGTTGACCAACTGCACCAGCACATTTAAGGCAACGAGATGGTAGTAAGACCCATTTGTTCTGTAGCTTTAATGCTGAGCCGTACGCCAAGGCAAAGGTGCATGCCACTGCCTCCTTATCTTTATCAGGGACACTTAACATGGCAAAGTCGCATGCTTGCCGATAGGGCTTGGAGTCCAATGCCAAATAATTAAGAGCCAAAGGTGATTCGATGCCAAAGACATCGCTACATATGTCATTGCGTGCAGGCCTTTCCAATTGAGTTTTATCGAACGCCACGGGACTGCACTTGCCCACACCATATTCGTTGCCAAAATCCGCGGAGTTGGAAGCGAGAGTTCCATCGATAAGCAAGTAATCATCGTAGGGTTCGGCGTTACCATTACCTAGGAGGCCACGAGTTTTGCTTGTATAAAATCCGTTTACATTTACATGACAGACCTTAAGGTCTGTGGTACAAACTATGTTCACTCCATATTCAGAATGTAAATGCACTGTGTAGAAGCGACGCCATGCATGAATGCCTGGCAAATGTTGCGGATACTCTACGGGTTTTCCGTTTACCTTAAGAGCAACAGTATCGCTGATTTCCATGTAATTTCCATCTTGATCAACAAGTGTAATTCCTTTTAGTTTGCCGTTATTAAGCTGGGTACTCACAGTAAAGTTGTTATCTACACTATCCTGAGCAAGTATATATTTGCAGTTACCTGGATAGGCATAGTTCTGCCCGTCAAATGTGAATATGTGTTGGCCATCAATAATGTGACCATGCAACTCAAAGTCTTGGAAAAACAGCCAAGAAGAGAACAAATCTTTGCTGAAAATATGCTCCCAGTTCTCATTTAACACGAAATTGATGATGCTTGATCGGAACGAAAGCAGAGCTGGCAACTTTGCAAACGCATCAACTGAATGAGGCCAGAAACCAAACGTAGTACGCAAGTCGGTAGCCGGAAAACTACTCACTGGCGTATTACTTCTGATTGATTCCCATAGGGAACGCGCGGCCTTGACTAATAATTTTGACAGCTCATCCAGCCACTTTTCGTCATCGAGCGGCTGTTTTTTAAGTTTGGCTTGGAGATATTCATTCAATTTTTGTAGGAACTCGGCAGATTCCGAGGTCTGCGGTAAGAGGTTTAATTGCTCAAATATATTGTTCATGAGCTCTAGAGTTCTTTCAATAACTTTAAATTGTTCTAGTTTTGTTCTGAGCTCATTGCGAATACTTTCAAATGTTGGCAACTTAGCAATATATTCTTTAATCTCGCTACTTAGTTCTTCAACCGCATGTACTATTACATTAATTAGGTCTTGTGCTACTTCTTGAAATGGCTTGAGTGATTCGTTTATAGCCTTCACATAGTTCTTTAATGCAGGTCCATATTTTTCGAGACAAGCAATCACATCTTTGAATGTCTTTGTCAAAGCATTGACAATCTCAATGTGAAGTTGTCCAACCAGCTTAGTCATAGCTACAACGAACTGCTCATATGCTTTGAGTAATGAGTCTTTCCACAGATCATTCAACTTTTCATAAAGTTCGACACATGACTTGTACAATTTCTCATAAGTTTCTGATGTGGTCTTTGTTAATTCGTTTATCACTTTGTTGATCTTCCCATAGAGAGCTCGACTAAAATTAAAGATATTTAACGATTATTAAGATTTTGGATTTATAATAGCAATATTATATATCCAGCAAAAAGGAACAGCTCTTCTAGGCACGCCAAAGATTATATACTCTTGCAGACCGAAGTCCAATTGTTTACATTTAAATTTCATAATAAGTTTAGAAAATAGACAAAATTTTAATATGGGAGCTATGTTTTACCCCTATCATATGTCTGCAAAGATACATTATCTATAGCTATAGATGTGCCGACAACTGAATTTATGTTAGTTTTGTATATGTTTATTTCCACTTACATGGCATCGATAATGGGTGCTAACGAAGGATCGCTTTCAAGCTCTTTAATTATTGTATTCATATGATCACCGTAGTTGTTTCTAAGCTTTGAGAAATCTGGGCTGTTTTCAGAGACCAATTTGAGCTTTTCATCAAATCGTTGACGAATATTTTCAAAACGTTTTTTCACATATTCGGTAATTGCATCAGTTTCTTTTTTTATTTCCGTTTCAACTGAGGTCTGTAGTAAATGTAGAATAAAATCAATGTATTGATGATGGATCAGTATATAAATAGTTATCTTACCAAGAATGCTGTAACATCATCGTCATTGGTTTTGTAGGTAGTTTGTAAAAAGTTAGCTGGATCTAGAGCTATACGTCCATTAAATATTGGTTTACCCGTGCCTACAACGTCAAACTGGAATTCTTTGCCTAGTTTCACTTCAGCATTAGCATCAATTAGATTTTGTCGCCTTAGTGTAACCTTGGCCCAGTTTGGTTGCACCTCGCCATTAAGTTCCACAGGTTTTTGGCCAAACACTTGTAGTTTCGAGTTAATTTTTGCAGCTCGCTTTTGCCAGTCAAAGGCGCCAGCTACATAAAGTATTTTCTCGTTCAAGGTATTAACTGAAATTTCTAATCGATCTTTGTTACCATAGAAATGAGCTTCAAAATTAAGATCACTTGTGCTGCTTTGCAGCTCTGTCCCAGCACTAAAATCTCTTGTGTCTGGGATCAACGCTGAGTGCGTGTTCAGTTCATATTGAAATTGTAATCCTGAGGATCGAATTTGTTGATTGGATGTAATATTGAAACCGGATTTTGTTTTAATGTTACGTATTTGACTAGCTGCAATCACTTTCTGCTCCGGTGATCGAAATATGTCAAATACTATTTCGGTATTGAGAATTTGCTGCTCTCTGTGCGCATCAACCTTTGCGCTAATGCTCAGCGGTCGTATCGTTGGATGTTCAACCTTGAAAAGGGCCTGGGCGTTAAGGGCAACTTGTTCCACACCTGAAATGTCTAGAACTGCCAAAACGCGTGTCACATCATTCGGGCGTTGCAGCTTATCGATATAGAAGGCAGCTGACTGTTCATAGTGACCAAAGAGTTTACCATCGGTAGGTAACCTCTGGGTAGTCTCAAATAGTATTTGACGTTTTGGTAATGTTAATTTAATGGTTGTTGCAGTCGGCATTATATTGGCAGTCAGCTGATATTTGAGGTTATTGCCGGAAAGAATATGGCCATCCAGATTGTATTGGTTCTTGAAACCTTGTCGATTGTTCTTAGATTTTAGTTGTAACTCATAGGGATACCCAAGTTCTCTAAGGTCAACTAGTATAAGAACATCTTGCTGCACAGAGTCCAATTGCTGTTCGTCTATATTGATGGAGGACTGTACCTGAATATTAGAACATTGCTTCTTTTCTTCGCATATTGAAAGTTTAGTGTTGAATTCCTTGTTGGTTATCTTGAGCATGGAAACGCCATTCTTGGGTCCGAAGTTACCATTGAAGGTGTAGGCAAAGCCAACTTCCTTTTCTGTGCTAAGGTCGAAGTGTTGACGGATGAACTTGAAACTACCAGTGTGCGGCTTACCAAGATACTGCACCTGACCTTGGCCCTCGATGATCGCCTTGTTTTGCTCTTTTTTCAAGGTGTATGTAGCAGTGCCTAAGAATACCACTGTCTGTCCACTCTTGAGATGTACCTTGATGTTCTTTCCATGAGCTTTTACATCCAAGGCGTAACTATCTAGGTGCAATTTCTTTGAGTTCCAGTTTCCAATGACGTAGAAATCATCAATGTTAGTATATGATGCCTCCGTGTTTAATTTAAAATCTAAATCAATCAGATTGTCTACATCCAGTGTCAGTTTGGCCTTACGATCGCCTAAGACTTCAAAAACAGCCACTACAACAATGGGTTGATTTGATGGAAGAGTAGCACGCATATCGAAGCCTTTTTTATGTGTTGAACCAAATAGCTTAGTGTCCAAACCATAGGCCTTATCTGCTTGTTTAACCTTAGCGGTAAGTATGTGACTTCCTTCGTCAATCTTGTGACTGCGTATATCGACAGTGATGTCCTTGGCTGCATCGTAGCTAGAGTCCAATGTGTAGTGTATTGTGTCTGTGTTGGTCTCACCATAGCTTATATCCGCATTGGTCTTAATATATTTATCGCCGTATTGAGCATAAATACCATACTTTTGCTTACCACTGGCATCCCCATCCTTAAAACTGCCCGATTGTTCTCGCTGATAGCTACCATCGAATCTTAGAGCATTGCCCAGATTATTATTTTGGGCATCAAAGGTATAACTGCCCTGCTGCGAGTTGCCTTTCCAAATAGTGTTGATTCGTGTGAATTGCCCATCTCCAGATTTTGTGTCAAAGACAAATTCTAGATTGTGGGCGCCATTGCTGTCTGCTGGTTTTAACAATTTGCCATGGCTGCTTATCTCCCACTTTTTAAATTTGGAGTCGGGCACTTGCAGGTGACCTTTAAACTCATACGTTGCCGGCACGGTACTATGTCCCATATTGTATTTACCATTCAGGTTGGCCGAAATGTCACCATATTTGCCAGAAAAGTGTGCAATCGCATGTTGGGCACTGTACTCATCAACCACAACAGAAACCTCGAGAGGCTTTTCAATGAAGTCACCATGAGCGGAAACGCTGAAATCGAGGGCTTTATTTTGGCCCTTCGGTTGATGTTTAACATGATAGTTTAATTCGGATTTTTGTCCATTAAAGGCTGTGTAAACCCATTGAGTGTTTGCTAAAAACTCTTTCGTTTTGATATTCATACGGTCCAGCCTACCCTTGACCGCAAGGGATCGTTTTTTACCGGAACTTGGTTCTTGATCATTAATTTGGACATCTGCTGTGCCTTGAGTTAAGAATGTCTTGACGTTTGTCGCAACACGGCGATTGATGCTACCATCGACTATGCGACCGTCTGGAGTTGTCAATGAGAAAGTTCCCTGAATATCGCCGTTTGTACGCCACTCCCCTTTCACGCTACCGCTGGCATCAAAAGAAAACTTTTTGTCGTTAGATTCGACAATGTTTTTGGTAGAAAATTTTACTTTGTCAAGATTGCTTTCTGTTTTTAAATGTAGCTGCTTATCGCCATCAAGTATAATACTAGTATCAAAATCATATTTTGGCGCCTGCACATGAAATTTAGATTCAATTTCAAGCTTATGCTTTTGTTCTGTTTTTTGACTGTCAATAGTTGCCTTAAGTTCACCCTTGCCATTTTTAGCTATTTTGAAATCGCCTTTTGCAGTTAGCAAATTTTTGACGATCAGATTTACCTTAGCGGCTGCAATTTTATCTTGCGGATGTTGTGATTCGCTGGTCAGTTTGGCCAGCTCAGTATTATCTCTGCTGATTCGAAATTCGCTGTTGGTTTTCTCTGGGGTGCCCAAAACCTTAAGAATCCATTGAATGGGTTGCTTCTTGCCGCCAAACTGAGCAATGCCTTGCAGATCTATGTGCACATCTTGTGCAGAGTACCGTTGTCCCAACTCTCCCTTGGCTGTAATTGAAGTGCCCCAGCTTGTTGCAATGGAATTGTCCACAACAAAAATATTTCTGGTAAAATCGCACTTGGAGAAAACATCAATAGAATGCTTGTTAAGTTTAGCTTTAGCCGACAATTCGTAGTCGTGAATTGATCGTTGGTGGGATTGATACTTAACATTAAGAGATGCTAACTTCTGGTCTCGTACTGCTTCCGCATCAAATTGGAATTTGTTGACATCAATTGTGGAAATTACTTTCACAGAGCCAACGGGCTTATTTTTATGTTCAATTTTAATATTCTGTGAAAATTTTCCTGTGCGCAGCGCATTCGAATTATCCGAATTAATGTACTCAAACTGTGTTTCACTATTGATAGCCCAGGAAACAGCCTTGCCAGTCAACTTCAGCTCATAAGCTTTATCGCCAATTGATAATTGTGCCGAGCTACCATAAACATTCTCTGGTGATTCATCGTCATTTACAAATAGACCGAGAGCATACTGACCATTGTCAAGTTTGAAGTTGCCTTTAACGAGATATGATTGTTGATTGGGTACAATGCGAAGCTCAGCGTTGAGTAAAGTTGGTCCGACGTCGGCCCAACCATTGAGTACAACACGTTCGTTATTAGGACTTAATAATTGGAAATTTTGAAAGTTGTAACGAGCTAGCTTGTCGCTGGTTTTCTGAACAATGATCTTACCGTCAGCTTGGTAACCGTTAATATTATTTTTTACACCGTTTTTATCTTGGATTTCGATAACCGGCTTATATTCATTACCATTCTTAGCAAACCCAATTTTGCTTTTTTTGATATTTCTATCCTGTTCATATTGACCGTAAATGACAAGTTCATGATTGTCATTGGTTATACCAGCTTCTAGGCCGAGATGAAACTGGGGATTATCAAAAGAAAGGCGGCCATACGTGCGTGGCTTGGTACTGAGTTCAAAAGCTACGCTGGTGTCATGAGAAGCCTTGGAACCCGGCGTACTATACTCTAGTTTCCACTGTTGGCCGCCAGATTCAAGGTTTGAGTGTGTTCCCTTGAAGCTAAATTGTCGTTCTGTTGTCACGAAGATGGCGAATGTAAATGGCCGTGAAAGATGAACGTCGTCAATTAAGGCATGTCCCTTATTGCTGTTGCTTGCATTAATATCACTGAGACTAGTTGAGCTTACAACGCATACATTTAACCCAAAAATTTCTAGTTGATTAAAACACAACTCGCTTGGTGTTGTACTTTTTTGTTTTTTTGAGCTCTTAAGAGGAACTGATTTTTGTGGCTTGTCCTGTTCCGCAACGAAAAATTCGGTGTTAACTTGAACATCAATGAGCTCAATCTTTTCACGCGGTAGATCAACGTTGACGTTAAAACCATCTCCATCCTTAATCAGCGAAATGGACACATCACTCCCAGTTGCTGAATGTGCGCTTGATACAACTCGAAGTCCAGTAGATAGAACCTGGGCGTTAAAGCCAAGTTGAATATTGACATTTACATCGATGCTTGGCACGAATTTCAAACGGTATTTGGCTCTTTGCCAATTCTGTTCCAGTATGGCATTGACATCGATGTTGACAGCGAAGTCCATTTTGTTAGCAGCAAAGCCCTGGGCTGCAAATTCTAGTGGAACCCCAATGCCAGTGGGATACGTAAACTCAGAATCGAGGAAAAGATTATGGCAGGCGAATTGCTTTTCGAATGAGGACAATTCTTTTTTTGCCTTGTCAAATGCTTCGGAGAAGTGCTTGATAATGTCGTCCAGAGTGCTCGGAATATTGTCCCCCAGACTCAAAAAGGCCATCTCGGAGCCAAACAGTTTCAGAGATAGATCCAAGTTGACGTCCTGCACATTTTTGCTACCATAGGTTTTGTATTTCTTGGCAGTTTTGGCGACATCATCGGCAATAGAGCGTCTAGCTCGACCAGCACTGTTGCCAACCTCAATGAGCTTCACAATCTCATCGAAATCCTTATTAAGCAATCCCTTGGGTCCAACATAATATTCAAGAAGATTTTCTAAATTTTCTTGGCGTATGCTTGCCTCGAACACATTGAAATTTGTACCAAAAATTTCAGTAGTTACATTTAGACGTGCCGAACGTGGTAAGAATCCATGCTGCGAATATATCAACTTATAATCTGAGCTAGCACTGATACCCATAGAATCTAGCTTATAAGAGAATTCGTTGTTGAAGCTATAACGCCTGTAGTCTTTCGGAAAATGCTTTGTTACTCGAATGTTGCCCAAATAGTACCTTTGTTGATGACGAGTCGCGTCCGTTGAGTCTCGTATCCCCCGCAGATTAGACTCAATAAATCCACCTACTTGGTACACCTTCTCTGAGTTGACAATTTCTGAAATTTGGTTAGCTAATTCTGCTGTGGGACAGTTAATGGCTGCCATGTATGCCTCAATACGAAGCTCAGAATCTTCGTTGTGATCTTTTAATAGGTCCAGCGATTTAGTTCCTAATGCTTCATTACAGCTAAGCGCGGAGAAAGCTTGCAGGGCTGCTACACGTATGCGATTAGATCGACCGGGAGAAGCGCATTCATTCAATGCATTAGCTACATTATTGGCCAAATTTTCTGCATTGCCAATGCCCTTTAAGATGTACACAATACGCTCCTCGTCCTTCTTAGTGTTAGCCTTACAGTGCTTAAGGCCATCAACAAATTTTTTGGAAATGGGATCAATATCACTGACTTGACAACCATTTTTGGTACAATACTTGCTCACAAGGTTACCAACAGCCAGATAAGTCTCTTTTGGCACATTCGGAGATAGTTGGGCAGCCGCTAGATTTAGCGTTTCTTTGTCAACTGTCTTAATCAAATTGAGCGACAATATTGCAAAAATTTTTTCCTTCTCATCAAATTTGTTAAGTTGCTTTAGAATTGCTTTAGCTGCTTCAGCGGTATTCGTGCGAAATAGTGCGTCTAGGTAAACCTTGCGAGCCAGCACCTTATTTGGATGTGGGAATGTGGAAAGTTCAAGCAAAGTTTCAGTATCTGAGTGGCGTAATAGGCGTATAAGCTCAACAAATTTCTTTGCGCTATCCTTTTTAACATAATCGCTTGTTAAGTCTACAAGATCTGAGAGTGCTACTTTAAGGGCTGCAATATTCTTCGACGGGTAAGTTTCCGACTTCTGAAAAATTATGCTACTTGCGTGGGATCCACTTGTCGGCGAACTACCTGAAGTGCCACCAGGATTTTTAAGTTTTAGTGTGGTTATCACCTTGGCAGTTACATCAGAGTTACCCTTTGAAATACCAGCGAACTTATACGATTCTACAAGATGCACATTTGCAACAACGCCTCGTTCAATTTTCGATTCCTTGCTATAGTCGGACTGGAAGAGTGAGCTGGATGTAACACCAGCCTTTTCATTAACGATACCAGACAGCAGACCGCTACTAATTTGTTCACGATGAGCGCAGTTGTTCAGGTTGCGCACCTTTGTGATAGTTTCTGCGTTGCCCGATTTTGATGATGAGGTGTGTGTCGGGCACAAACCGTATACATCAACTTCACTTGCAACGTCGGATCCTGTGTCTGATTGCAATAGTGAAATAATGGCGCGCTTAACGTTTAGTGAGTATGCCGTATCGCTAGCGTCGGTGCAAATCTGTGATTGCAATTGCCCATTGATCAAAGTGAAGTGCACAGGTTTTTGGATATTGTTCAGTATCTTTCTTTCTACCGATTCTTTTGTATTAATGACCTTAACAGAGCCGACTTGCAATGTATAGCCACAGTTGCCATTCGCGTAGATCTTAGCAGAGCCAGTTACTTTGAGGCTGGAGTCATCAGCTTCACTAACAACGCCCGAATTTAATCCAATCGTTAAGATACTGTCAAAAGCGTACTCGTAAAAGTTTCCAGGCGTAAATTTCAGAATGCCATTGTCAGCTATAGAGAATTGTATTTAAAAAAATTATTATTGCACTTATGCTTAATGTCTAAAAAATCAGAATAAAAGAGCTATTGTCCAGAGAATAGTTATTTGACATAATTTTCATCCCAATCCCATAAATCAGCATAACCACTTTCTCTTTTAATAAACCTTCTTGACTATATCTTAGAATATATTCGTCACAATAAGTTGATCAAGCTAACTAAAAATTGGGTACATTTATTTGACTTTTGGTCTTATAATTAACTTAGCTTGCTCAAATGGTTGAAAAGAAGGCTATTATTAAAGAAAAATGTGTATGCTCTTTTTGGTTTTAGGTCGTCAAACAATACCCAAAGAGTAAACAGGTTAGCCTGAATTGAAATCGGTTTACATAATGTCATTAAAATTTAACTTACATCGGGGACATCCCTTGTTGCAGTTATCTGTAATAAAATTAAAATAAAAATTAAATTAAATTAACTGTGGAAAGAATAAAATAAAGATTAAATAACACATACGGGCTAAAGTGGCAATAGTTGTGTTAAGTCAAGTTTTGAAAGATTCAATAAAAGTATTCATCAAATACATCAAACATTGTTTTTTGTACTATACTTTTTTCATGCACAATTCAAGCCCAGCGGATGCTAACCAACTTCAAAATAATTTTTTTTAATGCAGACAACGGGTAACTCAATTAGTTTCAATAAAATGCGTACAATGCTCACAAGCGTTCATTTTAATACAATAATTTTTAAATTGTACATACGAATACAAGTCCGTTAGTCTACAATGTAGTTACTTTTTTTTTATGTATTTGTATTTTATGTGTTGAGTCATGAGCTATGTGTTAAGTAACATACATATTTATGTATCTTACTTAACGCGGTACTTGAGTTACTTAACACTGACTTGAGAAGCGTATCATTATGGTTTGTAAAGCTTTGAAAATTAAACCTATTAAATATTAATTTAATTTTCGGAAATTCACCTTTGGCAATGTATTTTCGTTCAAGATACGATTTTTTGAATAAAGTGGATCACATCTCAAGGGAATTGTTATGAAATATCAAATAATATGTTTGAAGTAGATTAACGGCATATCTTGCAGTTTTAATTCACAGTTTCATTGTAACATGCACTTACACAACATAGTATTAAACGTTTGTTTTTGCATATATATTTACTTACCGGCATTTGTTGTAGCCACTAGAAGCAGATATATCAGAATTCCTCCCAAATGACCAGGGCTAGCCATCATTTGCACTGTACCGGCCCCCTTTGGGATAGCCTATAGAAAATTAAGCGATCATTACACACCTTTAGAAAATATTTGTCAGACACAACCTTATGTATTTTTATATGCATTTAAGTTTGTCACCAACAATTAGGCTTGCTTTTTACATATGTATGCTTTTTGTATTTCACCTTTTTTTTTTACTTATTTCTGCCAGTGCTAGTACCAAGGTACGCACCACTTTATCCCTTTCCATATTCAAACTCATATTATTAATTATTTGTTACTTGCTTCTTTTACAGATATGAAGGATAGTAAATACGATTGATATACCTTTTTGCCACGAATAATTTCACTACAATACTTTTCACTGAATTGTGTTCATAGAAACACACACAAACGCCACTGACTCAATATGGATCCGACGACAGCTGACTTCGAATTAAGCCGCATTTTCCAGTAGAACACAACTTAAATACATCGCCTAGCCTGTGCGGAAAAATATGTGTAAATACATATATATGTATTTGTGCATATGTGTGTTGTGTACATACAAAACTAAATGTATATATTTGTAACTCGCGATATTTATGATGAGCGTGCACCCACGGGAACACTTAGCTCTCATGTCATGTTCCTCTCATGCATAGAAATATCAATTTTTTAACGAAGCGTGCTGGTGCACAATATTTTATATTATCAGAAGGCGATTTAACGCATTCGACCCTAGCTCAGTCTCTTTATCACCACTGTATATGTATGTAAATACATGTTTATGTGTGTTAGGTACATAAAAAGAAGTGAAAACTTTGTAGTCGGGAGTAACCGATTGCGGAATACTCTGCAGAATACCAACTGTTGTTATGGAATTGGGACGCAAGCTTTTGGGCGTGCGTCAATCATTGAAAAAGGGTGCCATTCTTCTTAAGTTTTACGAATCTAATCTTAAAACTTTGGATAAAAATTCCGCGGACCTTCCTAATTTGGATGGATTTGCTCAATAATTCTGAAAGCTTTTTGTGGCATTCTCAAGTATAAAATCATTCAAGCTGAAATATTATATCAAATAGATCCCATATAACCAATATGTCGGTTTTTTTTTAACTTATCATGGAAGTGAGATGCAAGCAGTTGGACTCTTATAAGTAAGGGTAAGTAATTTTCGGCGTATTTAACAAAGCCGTTCTCTTCTCTTCTTGTTGAATTTAAATTGGGAGAGAGATTAGCAGTGAGCATCATTGTGGACAGTGGACAGGCAGTACACTCTAGTGACGAAGCAGCAAAGGCGCTTAACAACGTATACAGAAAGAATCGAAAATCTGCTACGATAGAGTTATATACCGATTGAAAGGCTGTCTTAAATACAAAAAACAAACTTTAGGTATATCCCGGCTTCGCCCAAACCCGGGTAAATTTTGTATAGTCACTATGTATTAATATGTATGATTCTGTATGAATTGCAGTTAATGCCTGATAAGAAACTTTAATCTTTAAATAAAAGTTGCTTGAAAGCAAAACGCGGTTCGATAAGCGCACAAATTCTCGCTGTTAATACCTGACAGAAAAAATTACAGTTCGTAAGAAAGTCGCTTATAAGTTGTTCAAAAAAGAACATAGTAACATTTATAATTTGAAAAATAGGTAAAAAGAGTGTAACATCAAAACCAACAACATTTTTCATAGAAAAAAACCATTATTTGAATAAAAAAAATTATTACATGACTGGGAGATTACCTAATACCTACCTGTTAGTAATCTATTTATATGTTTGTCCTGTTTGACATATTCATATTCTAATAATACAAATATAATTTAAAGCTTAAAAATATGGTTTTATTGTTGATAAAAAATTAACAAATTATAAATATTTATGTTTGTTTAACGGGTTGGCCGTGAGCAACGAGAAATTCAATTTTTTTTTTAAATATATGAATGTAATTATGTAAATATATTGAACTGTGCGAGTACTAAAAGAACCATGTGAATGTGTGTGTGGATTTGTGTCATTTCGTAGTAAATGTAAATGTACAATATCATGCTTAGAAACAATCACACGCTTTTTCCTGTTAGTAAAAATGGCTTACGTAATAATGTGGAAGTGACTTCTTCGCGTGTAGCTTGCTACTTATTTATGTACATATATACTCGCGAGAATGTACATATGTATATTAATTTAAGTACGTGCAGGTTAATATTCATTCAAATTGGCTGAAAGTTTTACTTTTTTCGAATTATATTAATTATACAGCTTAGCGTTACTTATCAAAAATCGGCTCGGAATGAAACGTTTATTGGATACAAATACCTTTATTCTAACTAGTAGATTTAATCATCCGGCTAACCGAAGCTATTGTGCCTATTCCAAAATATTTAAAAAAAAAATTTAGACAGTTTAAAAAATGTTGAAACAAAAAAGACAACTAATATAGACCCATTTAAGAAACATATGGGCTTTGGCATATACGAGTATTTATTGTAATTGACGACTTAATACAAAATTCTTACAAAATAAAAATTGAAAAGAATGATTTAAGCAGTTCGACGGAAATCACGGACATATCTATTCGGTAGTTGGTACTAATAATATATGCCTTATACACATAATTTAATTTTTTTTTGATAAGCTTACACAAATACAATAAATAAGTAAATATAATCGAAATATGTTAGTAAATTATAAATTTACTGTGAAATCTATTTTGGAATAGACAATCTAAACATGAAACCCTATCTGACAATCTGGCTACGCTACAGCACAGCTTTATACTAGTTGTCGCCTATGAGTACTTTGTTTTAAGTATTTGACAAAGACACTTTTGTTGTATTGCTATTATTTCCAATTGTTATTAGCATTCGTTTAATGTTTAGATATTAATTTTAGTATTGTTTTCGCTGATGTAGGCACTTTTGTAAACATTAATTAGATATAAATAGTTTAATACACATAATAAATACCGGCCTTCATTCATATTAAAATTTTATTTAAAGTAAGTCGTAAATTGCGCCAATATGTGTTAAATAATTTTCATATGAAGGCGAATGCTAAAATAAGCAATTAAGTGACTTTTTTAGAAATTAATTTTTAGTGGCTCTTTATTTTGGTAGCCGATTGTTATGAATATAAATTCATCTACACATCTGTGCAGCAAACCAGCACTTATGCATGTAGTTTAGAGTAGCCCATTTTGAAAGTGAAAATTTATTATCTTAAAATTTCAACGGACGGAAAACAGTTTAGTTTGGTAACTCCAGTATCCTTCTTCTCTTTTTAGATTTAGTGAATGCTGTAAGTAGAAGAAAATATAATTACTTAAGCTTATTTGTTGCCGTATAATGAATTTTATTTTAAATTTGTTTTGTATTATTTACGACTGTTTTTAACTAGTTTTATATATACTGTGTGCCAAAATGCTCAATGATATATGTTTTATATAATGTCCTTTTTACTATACTCAATTTGTTCTTTCCTTCCACCTATTTATGAACGACATTCTTTTATACAATACATTTGAGTTATAGTTCGGTAAAAAATGATGCATCTAACTGGCAGAAGGAAGCATCTCAGACTATATTCTTGATCGGTGCTAACAGACGAGTCGATCTCGCCATCTTAAGCTTTCACATTTATATAAAATAATGATATGGAATACGGATAATTGGGAACTATCAAGACAACACCACTTTTACTCACAGTCCAAATCAATTCTCAGTTTAGATCGAAGACTATAAGATATGATACTGTATTTTTTATGTGTAAGTAAGTAAGTAAAGAAAATGTCACTTACATTATGGGCAGCCGCATTCGTCAACAACCATTTTTGGTAAGTCACGTTTAATAATACCGTCATCACCATAGTATATTAAAGACATGCTGGAAAATTTGACTGGAGCACAACAAGGCCGCATTCCATTCAGCAGGCCCATCTTACGATACTCCTCTATAAAGTGCGCGTGAAATGTTTGAAATGTATCTGGAGTTCGAAATGGTCCAGAACACTCTCCTCTACAGTAATTTGCAAAGTATCCTCTAGGTGCAATGATCCAATCATCCCAACCGAGCGCCTTAAACGATACATAAAACGATTCCTTGCAGCATTGTCCACTTAGTGCACCACCGCAATCCACCGCCCGTCTTCTTACACGTCTTGGCCTTGTTGATTCGGTATGAAGTACAAGAAATGGACGATTCGGATTTACGTGAGTCGAAGCGGTCTTCATCTTTGAATGAACTTTTGTTGCCGACCATTGAAATAGGTGCAGTGAATATTGGCTACCACAGCCAGTGCAGTCTATCAGTAAACGCAGGTTTTTTCCACTGGTATCGCTATACCACTCGCGGATTGTTTCGGTCAAGTCAAACTTTTGCCAACCCAGGTGATCGGTGTCTACTTCAAAAGAGGCCCGAAATAAGAAAGCCTGATCTATCGCCTGTCAATGCGTATAAAAAATTAAAATATTATGAAATTTGTCATCGTAAGAAAATTACCTTTTCAGTTATATTAATTCCTTCTGTCATTCGAAATATCCAAATTTTAATTCTTTGCCTGGGTACATTTGCATGGCTTCTCCGCTTACTCTTTATTGAATGTTGTATTTGAAGATTTACTTCAGTTGCAGCTGCATCCCACTCATTATGCTGTTTTTCGATACGAATATGCATTTGCGCACTTCTTATGGCTAGTTTTTGGTTGGGAACACGTGATTTTTGAGGAGCAAACTCGACTATGCGGTACTGGCGATATTGTGACCCTAAAGAAATATTAAGATATAGTTAATGTAAAGATTGGGGATGGGGATTATTGATAAAATTAAATCAAACTATGCTAAAACAGTAAGGCTTTTGATGGTGATCTAAAATATATTTACTTAATAGAGTCGGAGATATTCCTTCTGCCTGTTATATATTCTTGCGCGATTTCAGCATACCCTTTTTAACCGTTTTGAATGGGTTCAGGGTATAAAAAGCAGTCTTACAAAAGCTAAATACCTGCAAGGGTACTTTCGTTATTTTTTTCGTTTTGCATTTTTAATTGTTTACTCTGTCTGATGTTCTTGTTTCACACCTCAGACAATAGTGAAAGTACTTCACCGCACATTAGCAGTCTGCAATAAACCCTCAGACGACAACACAGTATTTCCACGCGTATGTATATAGTCTGGGGTCGGGTAGTCCCGCCGGCCAGACAAATACAAGTATATAAATATGTATGTTACTTTGTAGATGTATGCACAGTGGATTGTAAGTTGTTTCTACGAGTTGACTGCATGGTTGTTAGTCTCCAGATACTTGAGCCTGCAGGTGTCTCTGGTGAAGAGTGAAATCAGCATTGCACTTGCAGCCGTTTCCTGACCATCTTAAGGTGTCTGCCTTGTATATACATGTCTACAATTATACCAGAATGTGGCGACACCTCTTCATAATTTTACCACCTTACAGCACTGAATTGTTTACTAGAGACGTATTATTTGCGAGTCTATCCGCTCCCTACGATTCCGTACATAAATAAATTCAATGAATACATTAAAAAAAAAACTTAGTGTTGCAGTCGTATGTAATAACAGCTTGAAAAGTGTGAAAAATACCCTTTTGTGTGTCGAGGTGATCAAAACAAATATACTCTGTTTTTTTCGGGATCAGAGTATACAAATACATATGTGAGCGGAAATGTATAAATTGCTTTGCTAATACAAACCCTATTAGGAACGTATACTCTTGGTATTGTTTTCCTGGTTTGTAGTACAATGCTACAAACAATACCAGACAGACAGTCAGCCAGCCAAGCAGTCGCATAAGTCGACATCGACACAGACGTGGCAAAAGAGTGGAAGCAGCAATCCAACTTATTTTTTAGTCTGAGTGCACACTTACAAGTTACTTACTTTTTTTACACATTCTTACTTCGGCTTTCTAAAATATATATTCATTGAAAGTGAATTGCTCTTATACTCAGAACACATTGAATACGAGTAAAAGCGGTATTTTATAGTTACGCCGATGTATGTAACAAGTAGATGGAATTATTGGCTGTAATTCATTTATGAATACAGTTTTCGGAACACATTTAAAAGTTTGTTGTACTTACCTTCCTCTGCAAAAGTAATTATCTCTTGCGTGCTACCAAAAAAATCTTCGCGCTCAAAACCAACACCATCCCCATCTTCTATGGCCATTGTTTCATGTATTAATCTTTCTTCATCTTCACGTGGACTTTTGAGTAGAATTTTTGTGCCGCTATTGTGCTTTTGGTCTCTATTATGTACTAGGACTCTGTAATCGTTAAAATAAACATGATCATTGTGTTCAAAGCCGCCGCCTATGTCGTTATTGGTGCTATCACTATCACTACTACGATTTATATCTATTAGATATGTTGATTTACTGTACGCAGTCGACTTGGTATTTCTGTTGAAAACATTATTTGCCACTTGTTTTTTAGAAGCTCGCAAAGGTGTGTTGTCGTCTACTCGTGAGCGTGGTTGTGGGCTCTTATTAGCAATCGTTCCTGTTTGTAGTTGACCGTGCCTTTCCCAGGTGTTTGTATTTTTGCTATTTCTGTGTTTATTTGAATACTTTTCCAAATGATAGCTAGCCCTTCCAGCTGTTCGATTTCTTAAAAAATGTCTATTCAAGACGCTCTTAGTGCTCCTATTGGTTCTGCTCAATGTGTATGCAAGGTTTTGACTGGTTGAGCGATTCTGATCTGTGTTCACAGAAGCCGTGTTTGGTGCATGGAATTCATTAATGTCGGATACACTTCCCTCCCCTTTTTGACGGTCATTTAAGAGAGCACTTTTAATGCGGGCTCTGCTGTCAAACGCATCATTTGTTACCATTTGACCACCGTCCGCACGATAGATCGTCTCCCAGATGAACTGCTTGGGCAGCGGATGGGACACATTTGGTTTATGGGTGAGGCCAAGTTTTGTCAGAATTTGTCGCTTTATCGATTCCAAACGAACACGGTCGCTGAGCACAATATTGTTATGATTGCGATTAGTTTTTTTGTAGATGTAATTGTTGTGGTTATTGTACTTGTTATTGTTATTATTGTAATCTGTGTGTGGGTTATCTGTGTAAATGTGACAATTGTAAAGTGTTATGTAAGTATCACAGTTGTATGGATTCATGCTGTATATATAGCGTGTTAAAGATGTATGCACATTTAAATAAGCTTTACGAACTCAAGGGCACCGGTCAAAATTGCCTGGTTATAAATATTATTCATGCATAAAGACGGATGGACAGCTATATTGACTTGGCTTTTGATGCTGATTAAAAATAAATACTTTAGGAGGTCGGAGATGCTTCCGTTTACCAAGTCTCAGAACTTGCGTTTGTACGGAACAGAAAGCTTGAACGCCAATATATTTTCTACTTTTAGCATCATATTTAAGTGATTTTTTTAAAGCTAAATTAGGACTATCATAAATGTTGCTGTATTGAATTTTAGGTATTGAATATAATGGCTTGTTGTCTGTATGATATGTAAGTATTATATGTGTACGAGTATATGACTATTGGCAGTTTGGAGAACTCACCCTTATCTCTGTAAAAGTTCCCCTCCTCAAACTGGCACAGAGTACAGCCTTTTTGAGTGACGAGACTTGAAACGTAGCCACCGCTACTAGCAATGGCATTGCAGTTGATAAGTTTAATCTCTAGCCAAAAGAGTCCAATAAGCAACCACACAAGATTCGTACGGTTACGTTTGGTTTTAGAAAAATGGCGCATTGTGTTATAATTGGCTGATGGCCATGACGAAACGAAAGCCTTCAAGGACGATACACGTGTATCCGATGACGTATTGCGTGTCCTTATTATAGCTTCTGCTGTATTGTCTTGCTTAATTGATTTCAACGTCTCAAAAGAGAGACATGTGCCATGACTGTGACTCTGACTTAACTGAAATATGCTATCCTGATATTGTTGCAGTTTGCTGTTTCCCGTCTGTCTACTGCCGTTGTTATTGTGCCTGCGTCGTCGGCGGCGGCGTCGACGGCGACGTCTTCTTTGCCTCTTACGATTGTTGCAGAACATTTTGCACAAATTGTTGGTCTTCAGTTGTTGGTCATTAGTAATATCATAGGAAGCATGACCGTGCCCATACTGTTCCTTTAATTTACTCTCTCCATTGCTGATTGCTGCTGAGCTACTAGGCGCTGTAATCGCGGATGCCTTGGATAAGGCCCGACTCCCACAAGACACAGTAAGCTGGCCCGTCTTATGCAGCGTAATGTAGCTAGTTAACAGTGTGACCAGAGCGACAGCCCATTGACGAGCTACTGTGACAGCCATGACTAAAAGCCTTGATGCACCAAAACCCACGCAGGATCTGCCCTTGCGTGGTGGTGGTGACGGATAGATACTGGTGCATGAGTTGCAACAAATCCGACTTAAGTTGCTGCAGCTGCAGCAGCATACGAAAACACAACATCCCTGTCGGCAGCAGAAGCAGGGACAATTGTAAAAGCATTTACTATCAATAGATCCTGATGCTGGCGCTGTTACAACCGGCTTTGGTTCGTCAAAATCAAATAACATCGTTATTTTTGTAGCGGTTGCTGCATGTTTTTATTTCTGAATGTTGTGACCGTTACGCATTTAATAATCCACCGCTTCATAATACAATATTTTACTGTAGGGATAAAAAGGTATATATTAATAATAGGAAATGTTGCTGTCTAACTTAATCGATACCATAATATTCGGACCTCCGGAAAAGAACCATAGCTAAGAAGTTGATTTATTTAATAATAAGAATAGAAAAGAACAATAATAGATGGGACATCGAAGAATACAAATATTTCATAGCATACTTTCTTATACAGATAATACATCTATTGTGTGCTTGTAAAATTAAAACAATAATTATAAACTAATAACACACAGTTTCCATTTTAATTCAGCAGAAAATTTTAAACAGTATCCATGTGAATAATAAAAGAATGCATATGCTGTACGTGCGTACAAGTATACAAACCCACAAGCATGAGCTTACAAACCTTTTGTATGTACATAAAGTATGTACTAATATACAAACCATTTGTAACGACAGACAGACAAAAGGATGCGACGAGACGACGCCAAAAGCAACCAAATATAAATGCTAGCTTTAGGCTGTGGAAAGAGCAAGCAGGACACAACTACAACATCTACAGTATAAGGCAAGTGAATAGGACGGTTAGAGAGCTTTAAGCTAAGATGACACAATCTTTTTTCTTCACATTTCTATTATATATCGAATTCCCCTTCTACAAACTCTTTGAATTACGTGCACATAACATTAGTGTTAGGCAGTTGGTTGTAAAATCATATATTACGTATAAGTGTATTTAAACAGACGAAATTTAACGTCCTAACCACGTTAGGTTAATAATATGACTGCAAATAAGTATAAGAATATTTCATAAATACGATAAAATCGAAATGCACTACAATTATGTTTGTATATGCGCTATGAACTTAAGCAAGTATATTTCTAGATAGATGTACTAAGCCTCCGTTAATCAGTAATACACAATTACACCTGCCTCTTGAACTTGTTGCCGGAATATTTTCTTGCAATCATCTAATGAAAATTTGCAAATCAAACATCCTAAACTTATTTGATTTTGAGTTCCTTCGTTTACATATTCAAGTTTTAACGTACACAGTAGTATAGTATACATATATATTCACCATAACTACTAAAATATTGGAGACATTTCGTCTGGAACACATACGCTGGAGATGGAGTGAAATTCGATTGTCAGCCAAAAATGGCAAATTCACATAACTTACACACACAATAGTATATGTGTGTTTGTAGTATATAAGTAATCGTTGGTGTCGCTGAGTGTGTACTTAAAAATATATATGTGTGAATCTACCTACATGTGTAAACATATATATATATATTGTGCATACTATATATATGCATGTACTTATTATATCTGCGATTTGATCGGTATACCGACTTATTTATTTATTGATGACAATTTTCTATATTATTTAGTTACTTAGGCTGGTTGCCGAAGGGTATTATTAAATTATGTCAGTCTGGATCTGAATTTCTTTTCATTCACTTCATACTATCACTTTTGAAACTGTTAGCAGATTCAAACAAAGAAAATGTTAACTATTTATTAGGCACTAAATCGTAAGAATTACAAACAAGCCTCTTTGCGGAGCCAAAATAACGTTTATTCGGCTCGGTGTTAACGGACTAAATGAAAATTGAATAACGAACATGCTCTTACGAGTGCGCTGGCAATCGTTTGCCATCAGCTGATACAGTACTCGCTCACTAAAACTTTCACCAATTTTAAATTGGAATAGTAATACATATTTATATTGTCTAAGTAAAAGTTCATTGAAGTTTTCTGAAATACATTTATTGTATATTTTTTACATAACTGATAACTTTAATTACTACATTTCTGTTATGTTTAATAATTTATTAGATCGACGTTTTAATTTCGGACAAATACGACTGTTAAATATCCACTTTTGCAAGATTATAAATCCCCAAGAGCTCCCCGGGATGTCATCACAGCATACTGATATATAAACGCCCCTAAAAATTGTTTTATTTAGTTATAATATTTTGCCTCGAGAGTTCACTGTGTGCGATGTTTGCTCCCCCAGACTAACGGAAAACGATACGAACTTGCAATTGGCTCATATCAGATGATAATATGCATTGAAGAGAGTGTTAAACCTAGGGGCGCTCTCGCTTATATTTAAAACTCGGCTGTTATTTATAAATAATCTATAAGGAACTTGTTTATTATATGTATTTTTCGTATGTACGACTAAGTCAGCTGGCGTTGTAACAAAATCAATTACGAAGCAAACAAGTTCATTAATGATTAATTTCTTGTAGTTATTTTATTTCATATATTAACATAAAAACTATAACTTTTAATGACTCTTAAAATTCTTTTAAACGTTTTTTACATTTACATTTTTAAATTATAAGAATTGCGTAAATTGTCGTTAACGCAATTTAGCGCATGTTAACGCACTGTGAACCGCCGCCTCTTGTTGTTTTTAATTCTCTTTGGTCATAAGCACAACTGTTCTCTTTATCTCTCTGTTCTCTTAAAATCGAGCTGCCACCTCGTTTTCCATTAGCTTATTAGCTATCGATAGTATAAAATCATTTATAGTGCTGTTGTGGTATTTTATTTCGATAAATACCAGAAAAGTCAAAAATAAAACAAATTTTAGGTAAAATAGAAATACTACAAATTTTATATTCATGAAAATGCTGTACAACGATTATATGTTTTAATAATTAATCACAATGTTTTTTTTTTTATTTTATAATTCAATCAGAATATAACATTTTTTATTTACATTATCAAACTATAGAAATAAAAACCCAACCCACTTCAAAGTTTGCGTAGCCTTATGTGCAATTTAGGTGTGCATTTTAACGCACTTTGCTCTTTAAGTCCGATGAAAAACGATGCTTAATAATGGAAGCGGGAGATATGTTATTTTTCGATATTAATTTCAAGTAGTTCTTTATTTTTTAACTATATTTTGTTTTGGTAGATGTGTTGAAAATTGTGTAAACAGCAGAAACTATTTTTTATCTGCTCGATTTAGAGGTGAAGAACATCGATGGGCTGATGCGATTGCGCAAATACCACTGATTGCCATCCCTTGTAGACGCTATAATAAATTTTGCCTTGCGTTTTGTCACACATTAATGTTGCGCTTTTCCGTTACACAGTTTGCAGTCATATGGACCGAAGACGCTTTGGCAATAACATCCTTGAGGAATTTATTTTGATGATGAGTCAGGCAGCGATTTGTTTTTCCAATGGAACGATTCTCCCAAATATCTTGTCCAGTTTGCTCAAACCAAAAAGCCGCAACAACAACACCACTAAATTAAACTTTCTTAAAAAGTATCTAGAATTTGGAATTTTTTCGTAAGGTGTGTATAAATTGTTATAATCAATTGTCTTTACTTTTCAAGATGTCTTAAAAATTGTCATTAATAAAGCAAAATTATTACATTTTTTAAATTTAATAGAAATATTGTAAAATATACTTGATAAATAATTAAATTTAGATATGATAATATCTGCAATAGTACAGTCTGTAAATAAATCTCTATGCTGTTAAATACATATATACATATATTTGGTCTTATATAATTATTATTTTCTTATTTGCAAATTTAAACAAGATCAAGCACAAAGCTCTGATCTAAATTGGGAAGTGTAAATGTTATTATACCCATTTTACTACTTCAGTATAGGGTATGAAAATAAAACAAGAAAGTGCAATTGGGGACCTAGCACAAAAACAAAACACAATAATGACGACCATAACAACAACAGTGGCACATAATAGCAACTAGCGGCAGCCAAAGCAAAAGCAACATTAGCAGAAAAAGCAACAGTCAAAGACCAAAAGAAACGGCAGAAGAGCAGTCTCGGTTGACTTGCAGACCGTGAAAAGCCACGAGCCACAATTGAAATACCGAATTTCATACCGAAAACATATGAATACTGATTGTTCAAATAAAGAGCAAGCGGTATGGATGACTACAGCAAACACGTACAAAATCAGATAATAGCACAGACATATGTACATGCATAGTACATACATATGCATACATACTGTTGTACGATCGACATACGAACATTATGTGTTTGAGTATGTATATGGATGGATATGTGGACACATAACATATACACACATTAGCGTATGTGAAAGCAAACTACATACGCCATATATATATATGTATATATATTTATATATATACATATAAATGTACACACATAATACATTTAACCTGGAAAAACTGAACAGCTTTGGGCAAAAGTGGTATTCTAACGACATTAGTAAGTATATCAAGTTTTCGAAAGCTTTTATTAACATCCTTGTCAAGATGGTTCAATCGACAAAGCCCTGTCTGAAGTGTTCGAATATACATATGTACATTCGATTTAGCTTATGTATGTAAGTAAATGTATCGGCATGTAAATAATTGTGTATGATTGCATATACATGATATAGGCTCTTCGCTTGAAGTATCGCAGCGCAATTTGAAAAATAGTTTTTAGAACAATTTCTGCTTTAATCGATCGTCTTCCTTCTTCCATCATTTAGTATTTTTGAACATGGTGTTCGATAGGTATAATAATAATGACAATTATACATATGCAAAACACTTTGCCTGTATATGTATTATTTAAACGATGTTTTGTTTAAACTTTCAGATATTCTTGTTGAGTAAACCATTTGGCAGTGAGCGCAAGCATTTCATTTGTGCTTACATTTGCGTGTGCATTCGTGGCTCTTATGATCAGCACTGTATTTTGGTGACTAGACATAAGTGAGGACAAACTGTTTTATATTTTATAGGGTAGTCAATCTTCGGCAGCCCGAATATAATATTTTTTTTTAGTGTTGTGCAGAGCGTTGAACCCTGACCTGGCGTCGATGTAGAGTTTAGTTGCGCGTATTTTGGCCCACAAACAGAAGTAAGGAAAGAAGGAAGGAGGGCAAAATATCAAAACGGAAGGCATGGGGTGGTTTTTCTGATCGTCAACACCGCTACGGCGTCACGGTTGCATCTATCTAACAGGTGTTCTGTATAGAAAGCGCGGGCTTTGGTAGTACTAAGAGGTTTTCACTTGTAGAGGCGAGATCACAGAAAATAAACTCAAATAAACATATGCATTTATATGTGTGTGTAAGCTATACGTAACTATGTTATTTTATATGTGTATGTGTAGTGTTTACAAAATTACTTTTATGTGCCTTGTTCAAAACACACCCAGAGACTTAGCCAGCTGTATTTTCCATCAGTTTCTCCGACAACGAACCCGCTTTCTTAATTATGGACTTTGAGAAGAAAAACCGGAAGTGGAAAATAAGCATCATGTTACGTATCGATAGTTATCGATAAAATGTAATATTGATTGTCTCTCTAGCGGATTTGGCTGGACAGCTTCGGATGCCGATGCGAATTAAGAATACAATTGTATATAGGATTGAATATACTTTCTTTCGCCTGCGACATTAATTTCCACAACATTTTACACTTTTTATACATTTAAATTGGGTACAGGGTATATAGCTTTAAAAAGAGTATACACATGACGGCTTATATGCAAGGCATCAGGCAATAAGACTACATGAGCGGATTGTAGTGCATGCCAGATTAGGAGATGGTTCAGTGATTCCCCTTCCCCTGTGGTTTGCAACGGTAGTCGCTATTTGTTTGGCACGCGCCGTCTTGCCAGCCTAACCAGCACCTGCAAAAGTGTGTATGCATGAATTTGTGCGGAGAGTAAGGTAAGCCACATATATACGATTCTTAATTTATATATGTACTATGTTTAAGTTTAAACTTATACAAACCCGAATGTGTGCATGCGGAGTATGCTGTGTATAAATATGAATAAATATTCTCTGTACAAATGTATATCTAGTATATATGAGGTGCACATGAGGTATAAATTATTTAAATATGCTTTTGTAATATAATTCAGACTATAAATTACAGTAAGTGTAAAAAGACTTCAGTCAACGCTAGTTGCAAGCCAGAAGGATTTAATGCTGAATTATTTCTTTGCTGTGTGTTTTATTCCATCAGAGCCGATTACCTATTACAATTAGTTGAACCAATTCAATAGAAGATACTTAGTTTCCAGCCCCAATATAAATTCAAAGTTACTTTCCACACAAGCTGCGTGTTTTTGGCAGTGAATCTGCGTCTTTTTGTGTAAGATCCTCCTTCAGTTTGTTTATAGATGTTAAAATCAGTCAAATTAATATTCAACTGATTGTATCGATACCGATTTTATGTAATAAAATGATTATTTGCCAATTTTATATAATAAAATGATTATTTGCATTGGTATACGTAAAATTCGAGAATATAAACACAATTTATTTAATTTATACGTATCTACACGAACTTACAAAAGAAGGTGTTTTGTATTCGCTAATCTGTAGAACTCAACTAAGTGACTCAACGTGTCGAAAAAATAGTCCGGGTAAAGTTGATGAAAAACGGGCTTGATTCCCTTTACGTATATATGTTTGTTGTTGGCTGGCAATATTGGTGTATCATTATATTATACAAATATAAACGTTTCTAAATGCGTACTATTTGTCGCTTTTTGCTTTGAAACAAACCCAAATCATTTGTTACTTATTAGTATGCATATGCATACTAACTATATAATTATATGTGATGCATGTATGTATATATATATATATATATATATATAAAACAAATAAGGTGAAATCAGCGGCCTAGCCTCGAATGCTCAATGGTATGTATGCATCTATGTATGCATAGTACATCAATTTGTATGTAAACAGGTGCGGATTCACACATGGATGTATCTTATATACTCACTCATACAAATATTCAAACGCAAATACATAATATACATATTTTCTTACATATGTAGGTAAAAACAAAGCCAAACGCGTTTGTCTGCACTTATATACATTTGTATGCACCACTTTGTGAATATATGAAGTACGTACACACATAGGTATATTTTGAAAATCGCGCCTCTGTTGATCGTGTAAGGTACAATAAAAAACTCTCTCGTACAGCAGACGCAGGTATCGCTAACGCTCCCGATTAGTCGTCAGCCCATTTGAGTGGAAACGAAGCCGACCAACCGTAAAGCCACCAGTTGTAGTTGTGCTCAAACCAGGTTTTGAGCGCGGCTCAAAGCCGCATCAGAACGCATACAAACACACTCTTCAATGTATGTAGATATGTATATAATCATATATATATATTTATATATATATATATATATATTATATATATATATATATATATATATATATATATATATATATAAAGATATACGTACACACATAAATATAACAAATAGCTTGTTGAGTGAGAGCGGCTTCGAACTGCTTCCGCCGACCATTCGCATTCAACAGAAAAACAGTTTCGCCTGAGAACTCTTTGAACACGGTCCACCGATCCACCTGGCAGGGACCTGTAGCGCGTTCGTGAACTAAGTTGCAAGTGGAACGCGTCTTCTTCTCTTGTTTAATTTTCTAACATTTTGTGTACACACATTCACATATATAATATGTACATACGTGTCCATATATTATTATGTATAAATATATAATGATATGATTACTATACAATTGCAATCTGCCGTTACAGGCAAATCAAAAATCTATGTAGCAGTGTTGCATGCTATTTAAGGTCAATAAAATCAGAAACCTCCTCACATCATAAAAACAGCATAATAAGTGAGTGTATGTGAATTGCTTGTTCTCAGTGAATAAAGGAAGTTTTAATAATTTTTATTCATTTCCTTGCTTTACAAATTAATGGTGAAGTTCTTTGGGTGAGTGGATTCATATTGACAAAAATATGCATTTCTTATGTAAGCACCATTTTTTACGTTAGGCCAAAAGCTGAAGATGCAAAAATATAACACTCCAAATGAAATATGTAATTGTAATCTAATCTAGAGTATCTAGACTAACTATGAGGTATCATGTATTCAGCCCCATTCGCTATCATTTAAATGTATATAAGTGAAAGACACAAAAATACATAAAAGCACAAACTACCAGGAGACCAGCACTATTGGAAGTTTTTTGTTAAATTACTTCCGGGCTTCTTAGTGCGATGGCCCTTTAACGCATAAATATTAAATTAAAATAAAGGAGCCTAAGGAATTTAACGACCATATGATATTGACCAGTGTAATCCTTAAAATCTTCAAAATGTACGCAAGCATTGCTATGCGTATTAGAAAATGTTTAGTTAGATTCAAGTTGACTTAAATGGCTTAAATGTGTTTTTTTATGGATACAATGAAACGAAATAATACCTTAATTAATTTATCAATAGACATAATTACTTCACCGAATAACATCTAAGTTTAGTCACTGAATTCGTATGCATGTAAGCTTAAGGGTGCAAATATTTCCTTGTGCTAAAGTGTTGTTCAGAAAATCCAGAAAATTTTAAATTATATGATCGAGCTGAAGATCAAGACCAAAAGATCTTATGAATTTTTTGTAGCATATACATATGAATGTACATGTTTGTATATAAAGCAAAATACAAGTTATGTGCGAAATTTACCCACGCTACTGACCTTGAGCTTGTTTTTCCCGTTTTTAGTGGAGTTTATTTGTAAGTCTCGTCTTGCGCTAGGTCGTCGTCGTCATCGTCACCGTCTTCGCCATTATTCAGCGCGAGTGTGTGAAAATACGCTTTTATTTTCCCACTTTTATTTTTCAAATTGAATGTATTACGCGTACAAAATGTGATCTAAGACAGAATACTTTGTATGTGTGAATGTACTCTCTGTCACAGCGGGCCTTGTCTCCAAGCATTAGTGAGGGTGTGGTCGTCCATGACTTCTGCACTATGTGCTATAATATGCATTTGTATTTCAACTATGTGGCATCATGTCACATCGAGTCCCTATTATTTATTGTATTTCGATTAATACATAAATGTTCATTACCCTGTGAAAGTAATGTATTTATTTAAATGTTCGTATAAAGCTTAATTGTGCCATGGTTAAAATAAAATAGAGCAGATGGTCCGTTTAGTAGGTGTATACGCTTCGGATAGGACAAACAAAATAAAGCAACATATGCAACCAAAATAAATATTATCACCTGAACCGAACTCTAAACTCCGAGCTCCGTAACCTCTACACAAATGCACATTCACATGCATTTGGTGTGCATCACACTTGACTCATCAATTGACCGACCGGCTGACTGCAGTGACCCTAAAGGGGAGGGGCGAGTCCTAAAAAGGTCAATTAAGAACAGGTGAACTAGCGCGCGCGCGCCTCACAAATATGTGTGTATGTATGTGGTATAAATATACATAGCTCGTACGTGCTGCAAAACAAAAAGAAGGGAAATGAAGCGGCTGCATTGAAATAAGCGGGAAAATGCGCCTAGTGTCACTTATTGCAGCATACTTCAAGTAGACTATTACCCGTTTGTTATAACTCCGACTGTTTATATGAAAGATTAATTTTGTTCTGTTTGTAACTATAGTATAAGGCATTAAGCTATGCAGCTTGTTTCTTTGAACAGATAATTTTTATATATTAATAAAAACGGTAATTTTAAGCTTATAGTTTTCTAATTGAGAATACAATAATTTGAATAATTCATTAAAGTTTCATAAATATCTGTTCTTTTCTGATGGAAGAACATAAGATATAACCATACGTACATGCGTATATATGGGATAACTCCTAGTCGGGCTCTTTCGAATTGCCATTTTTACTTGTCTTTATTTCATTGTGGAAACTTTGCCATTGTGGTTTATAACAGCAATGCTCTCATCCGACAATATGATGATCATCATTATCATTATCGTTATCAATCATCATCATCGACTACTTGTTAAACGTTTAGCTTTAACCTGCTGCTTATACTTATATATCATCGTTCTGCGCGCTGCAATTTGAGTATGCTCTAAGTTGCCACTACTGGTGACCGCTTTTTATACTCTGTCTGCGAAGGGAAAAATAGTATATGTGTTGGAAATATTAAATATACCTGTTGTCTGCCCGTTTTACTTGCCTTTCCGTGTGTCCAATTGAACAGTATTCTTACACTATCATATATTTTATTCTTTCGAAGCGCCTCTTACATCGTGATTATCTTCATATAGAGTCTTTCCTAGTCGCGTATTATAATAAGAACGTTCCTTTGTGCTGTTACTGTTGTTGTTTCTCTTTCTACTACAATACTAGTTCTGTCTGTTGCCGTTGGGTGCCTTTACCCTGTCGCAGTAGTTTTTACCAGGTGCTTATAGTTACGTATTCGTGGCTCGAGCGCAAGTTGAAGAATGGTTGAAACCCATCCTAACCCTCGGTCTCGATCCTGGACTCTGCGCTTCGATTAGCACGCGCTAAAGCAACTGCCACTGCGCTGTAAGTAGCACACTCTTTCGCTAGCAATCTATGATTATGCTGAAACTAGCATCGTGTCTGGATAGCGAGTGTATCTATCGAATTTTGCCCAAAACATATTTCCGAAGCACAGCATTTTGTAGATAGTAGGATTGCTCTTTGGAATTAAATGGCTGTGGCTTGTCGCTACAGGTAAACAGAGTTATTGATGTAGCCACAATCGCTCTTTCAGATATTGATGATATGCTTATAATGGAAATGCAGACGTCGCCACATCTTAGCCATGGGCTAGCGGCACTCTCTCCGGGCCTAGTGCACCAGCATCAACATCAGCATCAGCACCAGCACCAGCACCATATTGTTCATCAATCGCAAACCCAGCCACTGTCGCTACGTAGCAGTCAGCCGACGCAAAATCAGCATATAGAGCATCAACTCCCACAGCAGATGGTCGCCTCATCAACTTTGCACACACTTCAAAGCTCGTCAACAAATGAGCACCTCACAGTAAGCAGCGGCACTCATCAACATCACCATCAAAATGCGGCTAGCCAGGTCTATTCCTCAAATCACACGGATGACAGATCTAAAGGTAAGTTACAGTTAGATTTAGTGGCATTCTTCCATTTTTAATGGAAACAGGGTTTTTTTCAACTTATATACTACTTCACTGTGTAAATTTTGTGTCAAGAAAAAACATATAATCGCAAAAATAAACAAACGCGTACATACAATGTATTTATATGTACTTAGCGACGATTTGACTAGAATACGTTGCTATTACAACGTACAACGATGCAACGATCTAAACAAAAGATTACATTTACATTTCCGAGTTTAAGGAAAGCCACCTAATATCATACATTTATAAGTGCAGGCTGGGTTTGCTGGACTGTAATAAGCGGCAAGGAGTCGAGGCTTAACTATAGATTAAATGTAGTTGAAGAACAATAGCATAAACTCGGTGCTGCCGTGTTCCGGGGTAAGGAGCGTTAAGTTACAAGCAAGTGTTTTTAGTCAGCATTTGTGCATGATCTTTAGAGTAAGTCAGATGCTGCCTTTTATTGCCTGCCACAGACATTGTCTGTTTAAAATTATTCACTTGATATGTAAAGTCTTGGAACGTACGAATGTACAAATTCTGCTTTAGCTGTCCGAATTTTATAAAAAGATATGGTATCGAATGTTAAATATAAAAAATGTTTCTGAAAATAATAAAACAGCGGACTAACTATCAATATGCGTGCTTCAGTCCGCAAAACACGTCAAGGATATTTTCTGCACCTACATATACACGTAGGTATAAATTATGTAATGAAGCTCTCCTAGTTGACTGAAACAGTCTTGCTTATATAATACATTTGTGGACACAATACGATTAAGATAGGTGAATGTAAAAGGCTGAAGCACACAGCTCTGGCAGCGGCTGCGTTGTTCTCAGTCTGATTAAGAACATATGTATATGTTTTATGAGTCTTTAGCATGATTAACATTTCGTTACGAGACTATGTTCAATAAAATAAATTTCAGATCAAAAGTTTGAGGATTACTCAAATGGTTTAGTGCGCGGTATATCAACTCCCGGGATCCAAGACCCGCCCACTCCAATCGGAAATAGTTTTTTAGGGCAGTCACAAGGGACGGTTGAATGGATAACAGCCATGAACGATGCCCAAAACAACACAGGTAAGATATATATTTTGAAACATTTTAAGCATAGTATATTAATTTATTCGGCTCTGTCCATTTAAATTTCAGAAGATTCGCACAGTTCGCAAGGCAGCATTTCGGGAGATGGTAAGTAAACACATAATTCCCATTTTACATTTTGTTACAAGATTTGATAGGTTAGTCACTGATACAACTATTTTTTTAAATTCCCACACCAGAAATGTTGTTACTTATGTTGGGTGTTAATCATCAGCTACCGATCCCGTGTGACAAACTATGGTCACAGACAGCAGTGTTTCACTCTTTAGTTAGTCTCCTAGTCGGGCAACAGGCAACCGAGCGGTCAATCTGTTGTGGTTTAGTCAGACCTGTCTCAAGTAACTACGTGTTTAATTGAAAAAAACGCAATCTAACCACAAACGTGTTTTTTGTTTCTTTGCCATGCGTCTCGGATTGCTTTTTTGTTTTGTTTGCTTGACGCGAAATGATGCTTGGCTGATAAGTTGGTATCTAACGTATGGGCTTGGGTATTCGTATCCGCCGGTTGTGGATTGCGGGTATTATTGTAAGCCTTCACATGTCTATCAAGCGAACAGAACAAGAGGCCCACTGGTCACTCAGATCATGGTGTACATTACAATTTTAAATTTGTTCTTTAAGGTATCAACTGAAAAAATAGTATTGGCAATATCCAGGCCAAGCCAATAACCGCATGAATGCAAATCATTTTGCTCTACCGTTCACCTTAGTCAGCATGTAAGACTAAAGCCACAGATTCGAAACAGTTTCCTACCATTTACTTTATGCGTTTTCCTTTGTTGTCAATAACCGGAAGGGAGAATGATGGAACGTTTTTATTCCTCTACAATAAAAATCTAGAAAAGTTTGTATTCAATTCCATGAAAGCATCACTTTTAAAGATATAGCCACGTTATTTAATGAATTACTTATTGGAACTATCAAGGTACATTATATATATATATATATTCATATTGAGTAAGGCACCCACCGCAAGCATTTGCGCTTAGGCGTCCTCACACATACACATAAATATATAAGCATAGTAGACACAATAAAAAGAATTATAAAGACATTACTATTCAACTCAGGTGAATTATGCAAATTATGTGATTGTGATTTACATAACAGAGCCCACACCGGAACGAAATTCTACTTTTATTGCAATATCTAACAGCAAAAACAACAATAAAAGCAACGCAATAATAATTAAAACAATCCCCAAAGGATATTACTAGAAAAGTCAAAACATAAGTTAAAAGTGATTTGTCAAATTAAAATAATCAGTACAGTTAATGCGTAGTTGAGCTATGTATTTAAAGTTGTAATGAAGTCAGTATAATTGGGGTCTGCTTGGAAAATTGGTATTTTTTAATAACAGTTGAAAATACAATTGGGAATTCAGAAATGAACACAATTCGCATTTTTAAGGGAAAGAACGATAAGTGGTGAAGTCAAAGCTCTTGCACTAGATGACCTTTAACAAGTCCTACGTCTCTCACATATTCTACGATGATTTTTTGTGCTAACGCAATTATAAATTTTTTAAATATTTTATAGTATTCCATTGAAATAAAGAACATTTAAAAGATTACTGCACACATTATAAAATAAAAGTTCTCAATTCAAAGATAATATTGTAAATATATTATATAAGTATGTTTATACCGGAATTCCTTCAACTCTGAGTG
The DNA here is from genome assembly GCA_035043025.1 of Drosophila villosipedis. NCBI lineage: Eukaryota > Metazoa > Arthropoda > Insecta > Diptera > Drosophilidae > Drosophila > Drosophila villosipedis. Next base: position 18,296 of record JAWNNF010000019.1, on the reverse strand, counting down.
GCCGCATCATAGACATTTAGACTCGCCTGACGTCAAAAACTTTACTAGTTACCCATAATCGAATTACATACAAATCTTCAATCAACGCGGCAAATCTATTGTTCAAAAGCTCGACGACTTAGTAGGTTGAGGGTAATCGTAAAATATGTATGTACGTATATATATAGGGCATGCGCTACGTGTTTTCTCAGTTTCAATCGATGGAAATTGGTCTAGCTTTTTCACTTATTCATATTTAAAGTTCAGAATCAACATTAAAGATGATTCATTACATACACACATTTGTACAATTGCATACGAGTACGCCTCTGTGTACACAAAAACCTCTTGTTAATATTTTTGTCGCTAACATAATTACTTTGTCTTTATGTTACAACTAGATGTTGTCATCATCATACATGCTCATATAATACAAAGAGACAACAATTCTTATAAGAGAGAGTAGCAACAGAGTTATACAAACAAACAAACAATCACAACAAGAAAGCCTAGGCGGTGTGTATAAGCGAGATAGGTAGATAAAGTAAAGAGAGAGAGAGAGCCACAAATATTTAAGTGGTAGAAACGAGAAACGACAACTGCCCGCTGTGATTGGTGCTTAGCACATCTTGGCCTTAGTGCTGATTGGCGGAAATCCCATTGAGTGTTTATTGCGTTCCCCTTTCACTTTTTTGTTCGCTCTCTCTCGCTCTTTCTCTTCCTCTATATCTTAAAGTGTGGACCGCAAGCTCTAACGCACTAATATATGCATGAATATTTAGCATTAAGGCCAAGACTAAGGCGACTCGAGCAGATTTGAGATCGAATGGCTAAAAACAAATAGATATTTAATGTCACTAATAAATATGATATAGATTGAGTATCAAGTTTTAATTAAATCGATATCATTGAAATAACAAGGCACACATTTATTATCAATTATCAATTTTTGAATGTAGTTAAGGGTCTTTGAGTATTAGCTTTCCCCATTCATAGTAGAGCTAAGTTCGGTACAAATGAAACACATAATCTAAAGACAAAACACATATACCCGCTTCTCTTCCAAAAATGCACACACAAAATCAGTGTTAAACCATAAGCCGTGGGCTTAGACATTTAGCGCCAATCCAAAACCAACTACCGACAACACCACCTTCAATTCCACTGACACCGCCTCTACCCACCTTCGACTTTATCAACGAGCGTAACAGCAGCAGCACCATTACCCAGTGTATGCAGTACTCAGTACAAGAATAGAAAGCGAATAACGCTCTGGTGTGGTTGTCTCTCGCTTTTGGTTCGTCTTCATTGGCTCGCTGCAGTAAGTCGTAGTCGGGCAGTCGTGAAGTATGCGCAACCCGATGTGGTTGGGCGGTGCGGTGGCGAAACAAGGACCAAGGACACGCCGTGTACGCAGCTCACACGAGCTGCAATCGCAGGCGCCCGCATACAAACACACACGCACGACTCACACGCATAGAAAGAGATAAGAAACAAAACGTGCGCAGGATCTCTGCGGCTGACAGCAAACAGTCCGGAAAAAATGGCTAGAAATATTTCACGGCACTGCAAACGAAACAAAAAAATTTATAATAAGTAAAACAACGCGACGACGACAAGCAAAAATATAAAGGAGGTTCGCGCTTACACGAATGCAATGAACAAGGATAGACAACGACACTGAGCCTAGCACCAAACGCCTGGCCACTATCCGGAGTCGCGGATCGTGAATTTGAAATCTGTATAATTTTAGTTCTGATGTGTATGCTAATTCTGATATCGGTTGCATTTACGGTTTCGTTTATCTGTTGTAGAAACAGTCGTACATTTTTCTTGAATTACTAACATTCTCTCGTGGTACGATACGTTATTGTTGGTATAGCCTTTGCTAGTCATTGTTTCTCCGCGTATTTAAACTCGTATTTTCGAATATTGTAAATAATATGTGAAATTACTTTGACCAATGTCTGTGTATATAGTGTGTGTTTAGTGTTTTTCAAACCGTCAAATCACAAATTATAATTGAAGATAGCGGCAAAAGATTAACAAGAGAATCGGCAACATGGATCTCTCTACGGCATATCGTTACAATCAAAACATGATGGAATATTACACATGTAAATCATCACACAGATACTTAAAGCTCCCAATAATCTTAAAATTAAGTTAAGCAGCGTCTTGCAAATGCATTTTCGAGCCTATGATGTAAATTCATAAGCAAAAATCCGTATCTGTATATCAGCATTAGCACTTTAAAAACTAACTTATAATTTTTTTTTTAAGAAGCTTGGTTACTTTATTATTTCCCAAAGAGCACGAAAGTTCTTCATTTACTTCATTTACAAGACTTAAACAAAAGTTAAAATATTTGATGGTGTCAAGAGGTTTCATTTAAAAAGGAACAAAAGAGACAAACCTTAATTCATTCTAGAAAATACCATGTTATTCTTTTCTAAAGCATATGCAATGCAATAAAGCTAAAATAAAAACCACGGCTTGTTTCACAACTTGGCAGACACGTGCATAGCATAGCATATCATCAGATAGTTTTAAAATTGTATATTTTTTAAAGCAAAAACATAGCGTTCCTTAACTGATAATAATCGTTAATTTCAGCTGATGATAATTGAAAAGATACAATTGTGCAACCATACTCGTTCTTAGTCGCAAGCCGGCAGAATGGCGTTAAATAAAACAACATTTACAAAGAATGACAATTGACAAAAAAAAAAACAAAAAGACCGTAACACAATGTGAAGATGAGGGTCAGGCTATGCAGTTAGGAATCAAAAGAGCGGTCTCAGTCAGGATATGTGTATATATATATTTATCAATGTATACATTTATGTTCGTATATGTCTGTGTTTATGCAAACAATATCTATTAGTTATGAGCAAAATTGAACTGGGCATATAGGCTCACATCTATTGAAAGTCAATAGATAGTTCATTAAACGACAATTGCAACTGCCATTTCGCATTCTGTCATGCATTCAATGAGACCTTTGTCTATTTTAACACTACGGCTTGTATCCCGCTGCGCCCATAAAGCAGCATAAAATTCTGGTTCTCATAGTTGACCTTCCGGAGTATTATTGTTTATACACACTCGTGTATCGTGCTTATCATGAGCATCCGCGAAATATGGAAACGCACGACAAGATCTCATGTTCAAATAATAGGAGACCATCACCTGGTTGGTATTAGTCAGTTTTCATACTAAAAATCGTATTAAAAATAAATTTTATTTATGACTACGTTAGCTGGCAGTGATACTGCAATCAAACTTCTTGTCTAATTTGCTTCTCTATTTGTTATTTTATTTGCTCTGAAATAGTTGGAATTATATTTTCGAGTTAAATAGAAAAGAAAAGAAATGCTTTAAATTATGTTTAAAAACACTGGTAGATGTTTTCAATCAGTACTTAATTAGCGATTTAATATGAAGTGCAAAATACATATACATAAGTGCAAAAATATTAATGATGTGTAAACGACTCCCAGCTTGGCTGCATGTTTGTCATTAGGACATATTTCTTCAGATCAGTTCAGTGCGGTCTGTCTTTGTGGTTGCCCGTGCATGACTTTTGATGCTTCGTCTGTTTTGGGATGCAAAACAAATAATTAGGAGTACAGTAATAATGTGAATAAATAACCCCACAGAACAATAGTCAGCAACAAGGGGGTCTACGCTAGTGACGAAGCATCCCAAAGGGTGCTAAAGGAAACTAACGATATATACGGGAAAAACTTTAAGTGTTCTACGGTACTCTGATTAGACCAAGTTATAACAGAGAAGAAGTATAATGAAGAATACCATTGCCGCCATCGGGATCGGCTTTGTGGGCTGTGCGATTTAGGCCGCCTCATTTCAAAGTGCATTGCTTGCGTCTGTGAAGACGTCCAATGAAGGTATAAATTATTATTATTATAAAAACTTTAAGGCTAGAATCAAAGATGCCGGTATTGGATACACCTCATTATAATTGAATAACTTAAAATTGAAGTACCACAATACGAATTTAAGACTGAAACTTTAATAAATTGTTGTATTATCTTAATTTAAAATTAGGTCACGGTGGCGTTAATCAATTGGGTGGAGTGTTTGTGAACGGGCGGCCTCTACCCGACGTAGTACGGCAGCGCATCGTGGAGTTAGCACACAACGGCGTCCGTCCGTGTGATATATCACGCCAGTTACGAGTAAGCCATGGCTGCGTTTCAAAAATATTATCAAGGTAAGTAGTTTTTTGAAGTGCCCACCGCCCCAACCACACAAGAAAATTCTTTGTTATCATCTGGATTTACACTGGTATCAGAGTATTCGGCTGCTGGTTATGCATATGTATATATAGAAATGTTCTGTGTTATGAGTTGGGAGGCTTCGTACTTCAACATCCAGTGCCACTAGTACAATAAATCTTTTCGGTCTCTGGGTTTGTTCATGACTGGTTGCATTCGTGTATCTCTGTCAGTAGCTTGCTCAAATCGGGAATCGTTGTGCTGTACCTAAACGAAGGCTGACATTCAAATTGTTTTTAATTGAAATCGTAAAATTGTTGGTTAAACTAATTGCCTTATTCAAAGCGATATTGATCAAACTGAGATATATTGAAATTGGGGTATCACTTATAATTTATTAGTAGTAACTTCGAATTTTAAGCAAAATGTGATCGGATAAGAAATCGTTAAGAAAACCATCAAATTGTGAACTGAGATGATTACAATTTTTAGAAAGTAAATTTTAATGCGTTTTTTTTTTTTTGTTTTAGATACTATGAGACTGGTAGCTTTAAGGCCGGCGTAATAGGCGGCTCCAAACCCAAGGTTGCCACTCCACCAGTAGTTGACGCAATCGCGAACTATAAGCGAGAGAATCCAACTATGTTCGCTTGGGAAATTCGTGATCGGCTGCTGGCAGAAGGAATATGCTCCCAGGATAACGTCCCCAGCGTATCCTCTATAAACCGGTAAGAATATTTGTAGATTCTGATCTCATTATAATATATAAAATATTTAATATCTTATTAAGTAGAATATAACCCATACATTATTTAACACGTATGTTTAAATATTCTATTCGAGTCGACCTAGTCATTGACGTTTATCTTTCAGGACGTGTAACCGTCTGTATGCGCACGTTAATTCCCATCAATAAGTTTAGAGGTTAAACTGCCAGTTCGTTTCGTTTCGCTATTTAATCTAATCTATTGAATTATTTTCGGAAAGTTTTGCTTCGGCCAAAATTGATACCAAAATTATTTCTAATATAAGTTAAACGCAATATAGAACTGCCAATCTTTTAATCTTCATTGCAATTTTTTTGTAAAGGTTGAAAAGTCGTAATTGGTAAATTTTGCAAATTATTTTGGTAATAGGTACTTTTTTAATTTTTGCCAGTTGAGGAAAGATTGGTTTCAGACGTGTGTGACTTTCTCCGAACTCGTTTTAGTTGATATCCGAATATCGGAAGAATAAATTTCATTCAACTGTCTTGTTTTATTTGGTTTTAATACATAAGGATATATATAAAATGTAGCAAATATTTATGTTAAAAAAGGAAGAAGGACATGTACTTCTATATACTTTCTGTAAAAAGTATTTATATTGTGTTAATATATATTTACAAGTAGATGTGCACAGCTAATAATGAAACAGCAGCTGGATGTTGGTAACCATAATATGTTAGTGTTGCAATGTTTGCACGCTGTCATGCAGCTTACTTCCGAATCCGCTTCCGTCACAATTTTCGTTGATGGGTGCAGTTCGTTACCACTCGCTTGAAAAGCACTGGGCTAATAAAAATATCTAAGTAGTTTTTAGCGTTCATAATTGCGGCACAATGCTTGACACACGACCACCACAAAAGCCAGCTTCCTATTCGTGTTCCGGTGTAACATTTTTGGCATCATCCTCATCATCATTGTCGTCATAGCCGCCGTTCTACGGCATTGTAATGAACGCACTTCCTCTTTGACCATAATTCATTTTATGTGGCCAAGGATGCTGCCAGCAGGCAGCTGCTCAAAGTTTGAGACCCGCAGCTATACGAATGCCATAAATTAGCTGTGCACTACAACATTTGCAATTCAGGCGCCCAGTAATGGTGAAAGTTCGTCGAAATTTTGACTAAAGTTGACACGCAAAAGTATTGCGCACTTGTTCACACAACACAGACACCGCTCGTCTACCCCACAAAACACGCCTGTTCTCGCACCAACCATCACTTAACTGAACACGTTGCTAAGCATTTGGATGCTGCAACCACACGCTGCACGTGCACCCATTCAGAATCAATTCGCTGCGAATTACGACTGGCACTATGCAAAGCGTTAGTATTAGAGCATGTCATGTGACCGATATGATGGGTAATTCAAGGGATAATCAGCATTAACCTGCCCCTAATGCGACAATGTGTGATTCAATGGCACTCGAGCGATGATTAGGGCGCAAATTCAATCATCTACGTACATGTATACATAGTTGGTCATATATACAAGTAAATGCGAGAATTTTCAGATACAAGTATGCTAGTCCAGTTTTTGATTCCCATTCAATCGCAATCCCAAGAGAGTAGCACTTATAAAGTGACTTTCGCAGCACTCAACGTAAGCCAATCACCATCCCTCTTTTTCAAACAAACAAATCGAAATATGAAAGCCAAGCATAAGACCGCGCATCCCAAACATATGTCCCGATTGTGTGCACTGCCCAACTACCCAGAGCTCATACCCTCGCTCTCTTAAAGAGTATATCTCAACCCAGTGCGATTGTCCTTTTTGAAATACATAATTTGATTTGATTCCGCTTGAGTTGCCTGCTCAATCTGCAACCCTCTGTGATAAAGTGAGGACAAAGTCTTGTCTAAATTAAGTATGTACATATGTATAAATACTGTTATTGACAATGTCAAGGGCGCGGTCTAAATAAAATAAAGGTATACTCATTTTTAAATTATTTTATGAAATGAGATAAAACTAAAGGTTTTTACAAATATGAAAATGTGGAACGCAACCAATTAACAGCACATGAACTCCCCTCTATGGCTTGTTCTGAAATCGCTAAATATCTGTAGGTATTTTTTAATATAATGTAATCACAGCAGAAGCATACATAAATCTTTACTTAATGTATCACAAGATTGTGCTTCAAGCAGTCCCTTCGTGCTTGAACATATCATAGCAATCATGATGTTTTAAAGTGAGCAGTCGAAATAGAGACAAGAATTTGGTTATTCTTGGCACCTGACACTTTTGAACTAAGAGCAAATTATTTTAATTATTTATTATTAATTTAGATGAGAAAATGTGTGCATATTTCATACGCCTATTACCAGCATTATACCTACAAATTAATTTCATAAACGATTTTTGACAAAGGATGTACTATATGTGTACGCTGCATTCTAAGACGGCATTGAACTTGTGGTACCAATGAAATGTTTTCTCGAGCACTATATATCTGCGTGAAAGACTGATATTCCATTGCATTATTACTGGATAATTTTTGCAGGATCGTTCGTAATAAAGCAGCAGAAAAGGCAAAACACGTACACCATCACCAGCAGCAGCACCAAATGCAACAAAGTATCAGCAACGGGCACAATGCCACTGAGAGTCTCGACAGCAGTACGGGAGGAGGTAGCGAGCAGCCCACAACAAGCGCCGGCAATGGCAGCAACAATTCCAGCAGCAACAACACCAATACATCGGTGACAGTCATTGCGCATACTCCGGGTCCATGCCCAGTTTCTGCGCAAGAGGTTGTCGCCACCGTCGGCAATGCTGGTCCACACAATAGCAACAGTAGTGGCAATGCTACAACTGCACCGATCCAACAGGGCGCTGAACAGCGATCGTCAGGATCAGGATACAGCATAAATGGGATTCTGGGTCTACAGCATGGTCATCATCTAAGCAACAACAATAACAGCACAAATAACAATAACAATAATACATCGGAGACAAATTGCAAGCGCAAGAGAAATGAAGTGCATGGTAAGATTAAATTATTCATCTTACAAGACATGTCAATTTTGTATAACTATGTCAATTTTGTAAATGTAAGTCCAGAATGCACAGTAACTTTATAAAATACTATATATGTGCGCATACTTTCCTTAATTATATTAACTCTTGAAACAACCTCTCAAAAGCCACCTGCTCCGGGAATAAAACCCTCGATTTGCATATCGTTAAATCTGTTTAGGATGGGGATTGCAGACGATTGCGTTGAATTGCCGCGAAGTGCTTTGCGGTGATATTGGCGGTATAATCCAACCGCACACGTCGGCGTTGTTGCATGTGTCTACGGAATCAAACCCCAAAAACTTGTGTAATAAGATATCATCTAAATTAGGTGATGCTGATGTGAGTGCTGCAGGCCAGACAGACAACGGATATCTAATCAGACACTCAGGCTGTATTTTTTGTTTTTTTTTTTTTTTTGTGAGGGGTGAAGAAGGCCATTAAACAATTATAATGAAATATGGCATCAGATGGATGCTCCTTGTAAAAGGAGCACGACTCGCACTTGTCATTTTCAATATTCCCTGACTACCACAGCCTCGGTATGAACTGACGAGTATTAGTTCTAGTAATAATGATGATGTTCCATCAACTGCTTTAGTTTGCTTCCTATATCCCATCGATATCTGAAACAATTATAGAAATACAAGAGTCCGATACAATGATGTTGCGTCTGATAATCATACTATCGAGCACCAGCAGGCAATAAAAGAGCAATAGACTCCATTCGAAATCATCCCAGACCTTCATCATCCTTTGGTTGCGCATACTCGTTCATTCTCTCCAGATTTCTTATCAATTCCCTTAGGGATATCTTTGCAGTCCAAAGTGAATGTTGTACTTAGGCTGGAATTTGCGGCAAATTTGTTCAAATCATTTTGATTTCAGCAAGACAGAATGAAACGAAATATTTGGTAGTAGTGTCGTTACATGTCACATTTGGGGTTGAAAAGTAGGTGTGACCATTCGGCTTCACCCTCCAAATACGATTACAACAATCATCTCATGCATCTGTGTATTTTGGGTTCTTGGGAGAAAATCGAAAATACGATTTTATTATGTTTACCAAATTACACAGCAGCAAACATACACACACACACTGTAAATATCTAAAACGTGTGCGACTTATGAAAGGTAAATCCTTGGATTCAGGGTATCTCCCAGTCCGGTTCTCTCTACTGGAGCAATCTTTCTGTTATGAAAACATATGTGTTTGTGTTTGGTAATAATTGTAAACACAAAGTTTAGGCTATTACAGTAATTTTGTCGATGCCACTCGAAATATTGTAATCAACTAGGAGCTTAGAAACAACTTTACATGGCAACTAATACATGGCCGACATATTTATTTACATTTTTATCCTACGGTAGTCAACTTTCAATCCGCAAAAGCACTTAAGAGGCACGTGTCGTTTACTGCAGTCAGGTCAGCAACAAAGTAACAGCCATAATTGAATTAGCATTGCAAAGAGAGGGTTGACATTGGGCCATTGCTGTATAAGAGGATGGTAGAGACAGCGTTGGAAGTAGATTCAAACACAAATGAAAGAAATATAAATAAAAAAATGAAAGCATATAATTACAAGTACATACTTGTGCAATAATAAGTAATTAACTGAAATATTTACTATTTCAGATGAGAATCGGGATGTTAACATGCATTCCGAAGACGATGTTAAGCGACAGCGCTTGGCTTACGGTGGAGATCAGATATACCCAAATGTAAGTGCCATAACTTATAAAAAAATGTTCAATATGGTGATTGCGTAAACACTTTACGATATTAGTTCATACAAGTTCGGTTTTTTTTTAAAACGTTTTATACCATGAATTGATTAAAAATTAGCGAATAAGAATATAAGCTAAGCTACTTTTCTAAACTTGTAACAGTTATTTCTACAATTGAACATGAACTTATCTGTTATGAATGTTTGAAGCTAATTTAATGATTAAAGTTTGAACAGTTATAAATTTAATTTTCTATCATTCAACACGTTTAGATTTGGTCTGGTAAGTGGTGCATCAAGGATGAGCACAAGCTACTCTCAGAGCTTGGTAATTTGACAACAAATAATGGTAGCAGCGCGCCCGCTTACTATGAAGCCCCAAATGGATTTTCAACAAGCACAATTTCATGTGCGGGTGTTGGCAGTGCTGTTGGCAACGATTCGTCTATGTTGTACGATAGCATTGCTACGATATCACAGAGCCAAAGCACTTTATATACCCCCCCTATCGGACCCTCAATTGGTAAGTAAATATTAAAATTATATTTTTGACACTAATTTACAGTAAATTAGTCTACATATTATTTTTTGTCATATGATTTTTATTTTATCATTTCAATTGTGTACATTTTTGTGAACAAAACTGTAGGCAATAGTTCGTTGACGCCCCTAGTGCCTATAAGTTTACAAGACATGAAATTTAATGCAAATATACAGGAACAAACTATCTCACCCTTTTATACAGGTAAGAATATAACCAAATAAATCTCGTAAGTGATACTAAAACAAGCAGACTATCTCTAGCCAGGAATGTGAAGGCTTTAAGTGCCCTGAAAAAGGATCTTGTTGTGTACACAAGCTAGATGTATGTTGTAAACTGTGTTTCAATTTTGTTTAGGTCATTTTGGTTATAAAAGTTTAGGGAATATGAGTTCTTGTATCCATGCTAAAGAGTTTATCTTTCTAGAATTTAAACTTGGTATGTCAAAAGAGTACATGCTAAAAAAAATATAAATTATATAAAAATAAGAACTTGTAAACTTTGTAATTCTTTATTACTAGGTTTAAGGTAAGCAAATAAGCTTACATATGTCCCCATTACGAAAAGCTGGGTTCGCCCATGTACAAATTTATTTGAAATCGAAGATCTGTGTTTTTATTGGAATCGTATATATTTTGCAGAAAATGACTATATAAATTCGTAATAACTGTAGATAAGAAAGACATAAATCAAAAACAACTAAACCAATACTCTTAATGATTTCAATTAGCAATTGCCATTGAAAATGGTAATTATCCCACAATAACAAGCTTGGATGACAACAATAGTCCCATAATGGTACGAGGCAATGACGCAACCGCCGGGAGCTGTAATAATTCACCAAATTTAGTTCCTTCTAACGGTTTACGAGTTGAACAAAATGTGCAAAGCATAGATAGTACTAACCACCATCTAAAAGAGTCTGTCAACCATTTGGCCAGGGATGAAAATGCCAATAATAAGAGTCATCGCAATGATTTGGGAAATCATCGAGGGATCGACATTATCCCCATAACACACCTTATGCCAGAGACAGCTCAGGATCATCAACAGCAACAGATGTCAAGCACAGGCCCACTAACAACAGCTAATACCTCATCTCTAATACTCCTACAGTCCAGCGCCAATTGCTCATCGGTCGACGGACGGTCTGATGCTGATTCAATTGCTACCAACAGCACAGCTATTTATGCCACACCCACAATGCTCCCCAGTTTTAGCCACTACTCTTCAGGCAAGTTTCTCATTCAAGTCTTGCACTCGTCGCTCATTGCTAGTTCTGCTCTAGCATACTCGCACAACACTTGGTGGTGGCACTTTAGGTTTGGCTTCAGTCAACATTTTTTTAAATACAATTAATATTGAATACTAAGAATTTACGAAGGCACCAATAATTTGAGTGTCTTATAGAAAGTATTAAAAAATAAAACATAGAAATGTTTACAGTTTTTTTTATCTATATGATAATTTTGTTATGGTGTAGTTATGGGAAAATTTGTATTTATCCATAATAACCTTTTTTTTTTCTTAAGTAAAATATCTTTAAATTTTACTGTGAATGTAATTAAATAATTTTTTTTTTTTTTAGCGTGTGGATCAGTAGTTCCAAGCGCGGATTACGCATATAGTCCCGCATATACACAGTATGGTGGTGCTTATGGATCATACAGTTACGGCACTAGTAGTGGTCTAATCAGTAAGTATCTATAAAGAATACAATTTGATAAACGTTCAACTCCACATTCATCCTATTACAGATTCATCATATTATTATGAAGGTGGTCAAAATCAGGCGTCCCTTAACCAAGATTTGCGCTCACCCCTTGCTGCTACAAGAGCCAACTCGCTGGTATCCGCAGCCTCTCCAACTGGTAGTGCGTGCACAAAATCAGAAACATCAGATATATTTCTTGTGTAGTAGTGGACCGGCTATCACAATACACATTTCATAAAGCAGACATTGTCCAGAAGGAACATAAAAACGCAATACATTTCGGGAGTTCTTCATGGATCCAAAGATATGTATAAAGCTATAGGTAACATTAAGACGCTGCTATCTTGAAGTAGACAAAAAAATCGTTAGTGAATGCTAAAAAGCTGCGCTAACAGTCTGACATCAGAGTCCGTTATTGGTAATTTATCTATGACGATATAAAGAAGACGAACTGAACAATTCTCATAATATAAGTTATTTTGCATTTAATAAGGTATATATAACTGCTCTAATGTATTGCATTTTATAATTTTGGGAGAACGATGCCACGCTGTAGTAATTTACCCTTGAACTGGTAACTTATAGGTTGGGTTCGGAAATCAAAGTCAAAAACAAGCTTTTCATACATAACCTCATCGCTTGTCAGATTTTTTCCAGTGGAAGCTATATGAAATAATCTTTCGATCTGCGCGAATCGTCGTCGTATCTTTCAATGCTGAACACGCATTACGACACAATTTGAAAACCCTCTGCAAGAGTATAATATATTAAGAAACACAACTTCAAACGATTAAATGTACATACACACATATGTTGTGGCTTACTTATTAACTACACTTACTTAATAAGAATAAATATTGAAACCAAAATCTTTACTAAGGGAAACTCAACCAAAAACTATAAATACAAGTTTTTCGAAAACTTTTAAATTATGTATTTTATAAGTTATATATAAATATATATACCATACAATATTAACCTATGTAAACACATTAATTACTTTTATCTTTATATATGTGTATGGGAAAACTGTATATATGTTTGTTATAATTGTACATAAAGATGGTATGAATGCGAGTGTTATTTTAATTATAACAATATCATAGGCAATACTTCTTCTGTTAGATTCTTAATTACAAAAAGAACAAATATAAGTAAAATCTTATTTGTGTTGAGCCTTATATATTTTACATAAAATTAGCAATTACCGATCTACTTGAACTAAAACCAGCAAAATCGAAATCACCCGTTAACAGGTGAAGTAAAATTCAATAAAAATGCAATTGTTCAAACAGGGACATTCTAATCTAAAATTGTAATTTATATTATTTATATACAGATAAAATTTTGTCATAATAATGAAATAGTGTATTTTAGTGCCCGTGTGTACATCGAACTGTATTTGTACTCGTAAATGTAATTAATTGATAACGAAACACGATAGTCTTATAAGAAAGCACATACCAAATTTTGTATAAATAAGTACATACACGCATCATAAATTAGTAAAACCAGATTGCGCATTTCCGATATACCTGTTAAGGGGTTAGTTGTTTTCGTTACGTCCACATAGCCAAAAACGTTGACCTGGAAAATATTTTTCCAATCTTCGGAGGTAATTATCAGAATCTACTTTTCAAATTTGAAGAATTCCCAGTGTAATAAAGAAAAAGTGCTCTGCAATTACTGCAATCGCTCTAAAGCTTTGGAATTGTACTTTTACCGTAATCTTATGATGCTTCAATATGGCTAATACAAAAGTTTTGTAAAATAACTAATCAAAATGAAGTACAGTACACTTAATATAAATTTTCATTGATATGCAAATAAAAGTTTTTGTTTTATAAAATTCACACTACGTTTCAGGTGTTATGGTGCTATTAAGTATTTTTTTTTTACTTTTGACATATTAAAAATAAGTAAAAATGCTGTTTTAGAAAGAAAATTAAACCATAACCGTCCGTAAGGTTTTTTTTGCTGCGCACTTAATCATTTAAGGTCATATATGGCACCATGCAGTGGTTTCTTCACACTTCAACAATATCGAAACAATGTATATTATGTTTATCTATAAAGTTGAATGTTGCCCTTGTTAAGTATAAAACATAACTTCCTTAAAAAAAAACGATGGTAGTAATTTAATTATTCTTTTGAAAAATGTAATTTTTATGTCCTTACGACACAATTTAGAAATTTGAACATAATGAACTGCTGATGTCTACAATAATGTAGATGCACAATATTTGCTAAAAACTCTGGTAGCGCGATCTGGTTTATTTTCAGTATGTATTAAATAAGATTAAATTATAAATTCAAATTATATGTAATATACTTGCATATTAGACTTAAATAAAAATGAAGGTACAAAGTGTATCAGATATGATTTTAAAAGACAATTAATTACACACGTTTTTTAGATGTGTTCACGTTGGAACATTTGAGGCAACTGATGACTGTTTAAAACTAGTCACCAGCTAGCCCTATTTTATTTTTTCATTGCTCAAACACAGCAACCTTTAAAATATAAGTCATATGCCAAATGACAAAGTTTGAAGGGGCAACTCTGGACAATAAAATAAAATTGTCCAGCTGAATTGGCCGCAGCAACTGCATCTGGATCAACATAATGGGGGTGGAACTCGCGATTTAGACCACGGAGGACCACCTTCATCCAAATTCCCCATTGTGTGAGCGGCTTGAAAAACATGACGAATAAAAAGACCATGGAGGACCATCCAGACAAGTTTCTCCAGAAGACTGTTGTGCTCCTGCAGCTCAAGTGGCACCGCGAAAAAAGAGACCACGGAGGACCTACTAATCCAAGAGGTGCCAGATGAAAAAACTGCATCTGCAGGTGGAGCGACGTCTAAAACAAGAGTCCAAGGAGGACCATCCAGGTACATTGGAGGAAATAAAAAGTAATCTGCTTCTACAAAAAATGGCATCACCACCAAGCACCATTTAAGAAGTCAGACTGAAAGGGCAAAAACAGAAGATCGCTCATAAAAATATTTATAGACTTAGCCGTCTGTCCAGGCCGCCAAAGTTGAGCCGGAAAGCAAACATCAAACCAGCTAGATTGATACCCATCTCCATGGACATACAGCGGGTTCAATTGTAGCCATTGCAGCACCGCCTTCTCCTCAAAGTTCTGCTGCTGGGGCAGGAAAATCCCATTCGAAGACACCGGCACTTGTGGATGCATCCGATTTGGCTGGTCTTGCTCACGAATACAAATTTGTTTTGCAGGGGCAGAACCTTCTGATGACCTTTTTTTTTTTTGCTCATTCATTTCATCTTGGAAGTCGGCGGCCCGATTTTGTCAGTCCCCGGCCCCTTCCGACACTCTTCTTCAAACTGGCGGCCAACTTCCAACAGCCAAATACAAACTGATGACCTCTTTTTTTTTTTTGCTCATTCATTTCATTTTGGAAGTCGGCGGGCCGATTTTTAGGGGGTCCAGACGACATTTTCAGATTTATATGCAGTTTTATTCTAGAGGTCAAACCATAACTAAAAATACAAATTTCGAAAATCGGCCAACTTTTGACAAAGATATGGCATTTTCAGTTTTTTCACCTTAAAAAAAAAAATAGCATTGTTTGCCCAAACTCATTTTAGTTGGCTGCCGACTCAGTCCGTGGCCCGACTATCATATACTTTCCTAGGTTTCACTCGACGGTAAATAAATTAACTATTTGCACCAGTTTCCCAGTTTCCTACATTTTCAAAAGGAGGGTGACTGTGATAATATTATCCAGGTTTCACATCACGGTCGATGAATTCACTATTTGCTCCCTAGTTTTCCACCTTTCCAGAAAGGTATGTGACTAAGATATTCTTCCCAGGTTTCACTCCACGTTAAATAAATTCACTATTCGCTCCGCAGTCTCCCACCTGTCCAGAAGGTGAGTGACTATGATAATATCATTCAGGCTTCACACCACGGTAAATAAATTTACTATTCGCTTCGGTCTCCCACCTGTCCAGAAGGTGAGTGACTATGATAATATCATTCAGGCTTCACACCACGGTAAATAAATTCATTAATTGCTCCCCAGTTTCCACCAAAAGGTACGCGACTATGATATTCTTAACCAGGTTTCCCTCCACAGTAAGTAAATTCACTAATTCGCCAGTTTCCTTTCCAAAAGGCACGTGACTATGATATTGTTTACCAGGTTTTCCTCAACCGTAAATAATTTCTTTCTTACACAGGTTTTGCATATGTTTAAGGGGCAGGTTTAATGTGGTCAAACCATAACAAAAAATATAAATTTCGGCAAAATCGGGCCACGTTTGACAAAGATATGGCATTTTCAGTTATTTACCTTCAAAAATCAATACATTGTTTTGCTCAAAGTAGTTACCACGGCCACCAAATGGATGCTGTTTCTCTCTAATTCAGGCGACACCTCGCCAGGATGTGCACGAGTTCTCCTCACTTACAACTCGCATCGCTATTGTATACCTAATTTTGTTAGACTTGTTCACGACCGGCAAAACTTGCCGTTTTCCCATGGTTATAATCCGACAAAATGTACAAGCATTATAACCACATGAGACTACGTTTGGTCGGAATTTCTACTCTACCAGTTCTGATGTCGTCTCATCTCTCCCCGCTCTAAGTTTCCAGTCGTATCGGGTTCTGTCCAAATTCTCACCATCGCTTGCTTATCAGCATCTCGTTCGCTTGCGTCCTCGTATCGGGACCCAACGTAGGGTGAGCCCAAGGTGAGTCCTGAGTATCTAACGAACTCATGAACTACCTCAACTTAGTCCCTATGTTCATCGCCGTTTGACTATCGGAATACGGATATATCCATCCTATCCGATAGTCAAGCAGCATTGAACGCTATAATAGGGACTAAGATTACATCGAAGGTAGTTCATGAAGTTCGTTCAAAGCTAGACCTGCTCGGGACTCACAACAGGCTCACCCTACGTTGGGTCCCGGGTCACAGGGACATAGCGGGAAACGAGGCTGCTGATAAGCAAGCAAGAATGGGGGCAGAAAGGCCCCTAACAGGACCAGAACCGTATTGTGGCATAGGGAGACACACTATACGACTGGAACTTAGAAACGAGGAGAGACAGAGACGGCATCAGAGCTGGTCAGAGGCAGTAGAACTCCGACAAGCCAGATGTCTCCTTGGTGGTTATAATCTTGTACATTTTAATCAGATTATAACCATGAGAAAGAACAGCCTTGGGATACTTACCGGTCTATTGACAGGACACTGTAGACTAAGGAGTCACCTAACAAAATTGGGTATACATAATAGCGATCTCTGCAGATTTTGTGAAAGTGAGGAGGAATCCTCGATGCACATCCTGGCAGAAGGTGTCGCCTTAATTAGAAGAAGAAACAGCATCCATTTGGTGGCTTAAGTGAGCCAACTAAAATGAGTTTGGGCAAACAATGCTATTGTTTTTTGAAGGTGAAATAACTGAAAATGCCATATCTTTGTCAAACGTGGCCCGATTTTGCCGAAATTTATATTTTTTGTTATGGTTTGACCACATTAAACCTGCCCATTAAACATATGCAAAACCTGTGTAAGAAAGAAATTATTTACGGTTGAGGAAAACCTGGTAAACAATATCATAGTCACGTGCCTTTTGGAAAGGAAACTGGCGAATTAGTGAATTTACTTACTGTGGAGGGAAACCTGGTTAAGAATATCATAGTCGCGTACCTTTTGGTGGAAACTGGGGAGCAATTAATGAATTTATTTACCGTGGTGTGAAGCCTGAATGATATTATCATAGTCACTCACCTTCTGGACAGGTGGGAGACTGCGGAGCGAATAGTAAATTTATTTACCGTGGTGTGAAGCCTGAATGATATTATCACAGTCACTCACCTTCTGGACAGGTGGGAGACTGCGGAGCGAATAGTGAATTTATTTACCGTGGAGTGAAACCTGGGAAGAATATCTTAGTCACATACCTTAATGGAAAGGTGGGAAACTAGGGAGCAAATAGTGAATTCATCGACCGTGATGTGAAACCTGGATAATATTAACACAGTCACCCTCCTTTTGAAAATGTAGGAAACTGGGGTGCAAATTGTTAATTTATTTACCGTCTAGTGAAACCTAGGAAAGTATATGATAGTCGGTCCACGGACTGAGTCGGCAGCCAACTAAAATGAGTTTGGGCAAACAATGCTATTGTTTTTTGAAGATGAAATAACTGAAAATGCCATATCTTTGTCAAACGTGGCCCGATTTTGCCGAAATTTATATTTTTTGTTATGGTTTGACCTCTAGAATAAAACTGCATATAAATCTGAAAATGTCGTCT